>CM035439.1:73032328-73377328 GCA_020310875.1 Ceratopteris richardii
TTAAACTTTCCCTCTGAAGTACTTGCTTCATTTGTTTGAGCTTGTTCAACTGCCTTCCATGCTTGACTGTAGCTTGGTTCTTCTTTACAGCTTCCTTTCAAAGTTGAAATAGATTCACTTTGAATTTCTACAAAAGTCAAGTTGTTTAGCATAAGCATCCGACTTAAGGCATCTGCCACTACATTGAACTTTCCTTTCCTGTACCTTAGTTCATAATCAAACTCTTGCAACTGTTCGGCCCATCTAGTTTTTCTACCTCTTAAATCGATTGGTTTGCAAACCACTTGATGTTCTTTTGATCCAAGACTATGGCTAACTTTGATCCATACAGGTAATGGTGCCATTTCTTCAAAGCATTTATTATAGAGAACATCTCTCGATCATAGGTAGAATAGTTTTGCTGAGCAGGACTTAGCTTTCTACTTTCAAAAGCTATTGGTCGACCATCTTGGCTTAGTATTGCTCCTACTGTAGATGAACTTGCATCTGTTTCTTAACTTCTAGATTGTGGACATAGGGGAGTCGGTAGGGGTTTTGGGATTTTGGCTTGGTTCCCTGAAGCAGATCTCTTTTATGATGAATGCTTCCACGAGAGGGTGGCAAGCGTTGGGGGAGTTCCTTAGGGAACACATCCTTAAATTCCTTCATTAATTCCAATCGTATCCATATGGCTACCCAAAGTAACCCTACCTACATCCTTAGGCTTCTAGAGTAAGTCCAAAATAGCCTTAATGTGAACTTGAACTCCGTCAAAAGATTGACGAAGTTCTGCAACTTCTACCGGGACATTGGACAAACGTCCACGGCACTGCTCTACTCTCAACAACCTACCTTCAAAATCATTCCTCTTGTTTGAGGTGGTGTTGATATCCCCTCGCAAGGTGGTTCCCACAACGTCTAAATTTAATGCCGTTGTAACAGTGTTTGATGCATCAATCATATGACTAGGAATTGAAATTGTTCGTGCAGATGTATGCAATGCACGTGACACTACTAGTGGACTAGTCATGAATGAAGATGCTGCAAGAATAGGAATTGAAACATACATTGAAGCGCTAGTACTACTCATCAACGTAGCGTGGCTCGATGTCGCCTCCATGGCACACAATCCGTATACAAACTTACTTAGATTCCTAACATAAATGGAGTGTGTGATCAAATCAAAAGTACGATGCACAAAATTTACAAGAAAACTTCCCTGATCTGTTTATGCTTTGAAGTGAATTGGATTCTAGCAGAGAGTGCTAGAATAATGACGTGGCTTGTCCTTCAGGAATGGATGGACTTTACAGCTTCACGTTGGCTTGCTTAGTTCCTCCTTTGTTCTTCTCAAGATTAAACAAAGATGCAAGACTAAGTTCTGATTCGGTTTTGGGTCGAAGATAGCTCAAGAGAAGAGTTCGGGTTTGAGATAGCTTCAAGGCTCAGATCAAGCAGAGATTTATGTGCAGAGACTGAGAACAAATAAGTTCTGAGATTTGATCCACCAAAATCGTCCTAACGTAATGGTTGAACATTGTGGCTCTACAGTAGAGCTTTGAGGATCGAACCCTATCGACGTCGCTTAAGAAAACTTTTTCTCTATTGTGTAAGCTTCTGCAGCTCAAAAACTAACCAATATGATAATCAGCGTAGCAGGTTCTGGACACCAACGAGCGCAGCACTTGTGGATAGGGAGTTCTCTGGTTTCCTACACGTTACGGCTTTGAATCCTACATATGAACAACTAAAGAAAGCATCTCTTTTGGCTTACGATTTGAAGGTCTACTGCGTCAAAAGTAAGGTAGAAAATAAACTCTAATCAGTCACCCGATGGGATTATTCTAATAAATAAGGCGATCTTCCTCTCACGAGGTCATGGGTTCAAAACCCCCGTGCAAAAGCATCTCTTTTGGCTTACGATTTGAAGGTCTGCTGCACCGAAAGTAAGGTAGAAAATAAACTCTAAGTAGTCACCCGACGGGATTATTCTAATGAATAAGGCAATCTTCTTCCTCTCACGAGGTCATGGGTTCAAAACTGCCGTGTTACCTACTGTAGATAGTAGCTATTTTTGTAACCTCCTTCAGATAGGCTCGTCAGATGAATTTGGGGAGATATTGATGCACACCTGTGAGCAAAAGACTCCATGCACAAGCGGCTATGTTTTACGCAAATGATGATTCTAATGGAGATGATAATGCTAATGGAGACAAGGATGATGAAGCTCACTCCAAAGTCACCATGGAAGCTCTGATACCAATGCAACAAAGTTTCCACAATACTAGCTCTCGAATGAATGTGCACTCAGGTCCTAGCCATATGCCTCTATATATAGCTGCTTGAATCAATGAGGACCACAAATGTAACTAAAGTCCACAAGTGAATGTGCAATCTCCTCCACTCCTTTAATACCTTCCACTAGAGTCTAGTAGTGGCTGGAATGATCTCGTTCACTTCTTTAGTACCTTCTACTAGAGTCCACTAGTGGTGGTTGTACTCCCCACTCAAGTTAAGTCTCTGAAGACTCAAGTTAACACACGTTAACTCAAGTTAACTCACATTAACTTGAGTTAGAAGGCTCTAGAGCTTCTTGGACAAAACTCTCTCCCCATGCTCCCCATGGGGATTGAACCCAAGAACTCCTCCTTCACAACCATGAGCCTTAACCACTAGGCTAAGTGGATCACTTGAATATAAGAGCACATAAACTTATACTTGAGTCTATTCTTGAGATCTTTGGTCCTACAGATGAGTGACCAAACGGTGTCCGATTTTAGATATGTCTGAAGCAGTCGGATCCCTAGACCATAGACTTACTTTATTACAATATATATATACATATACATATACATATACATATACATATAGATATACATATACATATACATATACATATACATATACATATACATATACATATACATATACATATACATATACATATACATATACATATACATATACATATACATATACATATACATATACATATACATATACATATACATATACATATACATATACCTATACATATACATATACATATACATATACATATACATATACATATACATATACATATACATATACATATACATATACATATACATATACATATACATATACATATACATATACATATACATATACATATACATATACATATACATATACATATACATATACATATACATATACATATACATATACATATACATATACATATACAAATACAGATACATATACATATACAAATACAGATACATATACATATACATATACATATACATATACATATACAGATACATATACAGATACATATACATATACATATACAGATACATATACAGATACATATACATATACATATACATATACATATACATATACATATACATATACATATACATATACATATACATATACATATACATATACATATACATATACATATACATATACATATACATATACATATACATATACATATACATATACATATACATATACATATACATATACATATACATATACATATACATATACATATACATATACATATACATATACATATACATATACATATACATATACATATACATATACATATACATATACATATACATATACATATACATATACATATACATATACATATACATATACATATACATATACATATACATATACATATACATATACATATACATATACATATACATATACATATACATATACATATACATATACATATACATATACATATACATATACATATACATATACATATACATATACATATACATATACATATACATATACATATACATATACATATACATATACATATACATATACATATACATATACATATACATATACATATACATATACATATACACATACATATACATATACATATACATATACATATACACATACATATACATATACATATACATATATATATACATGTACATATACATATACATATACATATATGCAACAAAGGTTTCACAATACGAGCTCTCGAATGAATGTGTACTCACCTCCTTGCCATATGCCTCTATATATAGATGCTTGAATCAATGAGGAACACAAATGTAACTAAAGTCCACAAGTGCATGTGCAATCTCCTCCACTCCTTTGATACCTTCCACTAGAGTCTACTAGTGGTTGGAGTGATCTCGTCCATTGCTTTAGTACCTTGCACTAGAGTCCACTAGTGGTGGTTTTACTGGCTGCTTGAGTTAAGTCTTTGAAGACTCAAGTTAACTCACGTTAACTTCACAACCATGAGACTTAACCACTAGGCTAAGTGGATCACTTGAATATGAGAGAAAATGAACTTATGCTTGAGTCTATTTTTGAGATTTTTGGTCCTATAGATGAGTGACCAAAGGTGTCCGATTTCAGATCTGTCTAAAGCAGTCGGATCCCTAGACCATAGACTTACTTTATTATGTTCTTCCCCCTTGGAAAAGATTTTCTTCCTCGAAAATAAAGCTATATATAGTATCTATAGGCAACCCCCGAGCCTCAAGTTCTAATACCGGAAGAACATGAGCATTCATTCGTTCAGTAATCCACTTAGAACTTGAAAGTAGAAAACTTTATCTTTCGTTGACCAACTTAAAATCGGAAGGTCAGAAAATGTGGCTGGATTGTAGAAACTTTTTCCCAAGTTTAATTTTCTTTAGTTCCATCCTTCCATTTTACTAAGGACTCTTTGTACAAAGGATTCCTTGTACGTTTATTTCGGGTGCAAAGTATCCTTTCAGGTTCATGAGGAACTGTTTCACTTACGAGAAGTGGAAGAATAACTTGTTGTACAACCAGATTATCTGAATCTATTAGACTTTTCCTAAGTCTGCTAACATGGAACACTGGATGAATCCAACTATCTTCTGAAAGTTGTAATTCATAAGCCCATAAGCCAACTTTTCTGGTGATTGGAAAAGGACTGCAATATCTAGGCGACAACTTGGCACATTGACCAGTCTTAGACTTTTTTGATCTTTCAAGAACACGAAGATAAACTTGATCGCCAACCTGAAAACTAATATCTCTTCACTTAGGATCGGCATAAGCTTTTGCACTATCTTGAGCTTTCTTTTAGTTTTCTCTAGCTATCTTTAACTTAAAGTTCATATCTTGAAGGAATTCTTGAGCTGCTTGTACTCGTTCATTTTGAAGTCCCACCGCATACGGAGACCTAGGCTTCAACATGAATGGACTAAATTCAGTTGATGAATTCTTGGAACTATTAAAGGCAAATTCAGCTATAGGTAAATAGTCTTCCCAATCAGTCAATTTGGAAGAAACATAAGCTCTGAGTATGTCTTCCAAAATTTGATTGACTTTCTCGGTATGTCCATCCATCTGGGGATGTTTGGCCATACTTAAACTTAGTTTAGTTTCAAGTCTACTAAAGACTGCTCGCTAAAAATACTTATAAATCGAGCATCCCGATCAAAAACTATGTCTACTGGAAGACCATAGAGTCTGTAAAGCTGATTTACAAATATCTTTGCAAGTTCTAGAGTCTTATATGTAGTCTTGACTGGAATAAACTGAACAAGTTCATTCAATTGATCAACTAGAACCCAAACTGAATCAAAGCCTTTCTGAGTGCGGGGTAACCCTGAAATGAAATCCATGGAGATACTTTCCCATTTACCTTTGGGAATCTCCAAAGGATGTAGCAATCTTCCAACTTTAAGTCGATCAAACTTATTGACTTGACATCTATGGCACTTGGCTACATAGTTTTGCACATCTCGATGTAAACTAGGCCAATAAAAATGTCGTTTAACTAACTCATAGGTTCGATTAATACCAGGATATTCAGCTCTTGGAGAATCATGGCATTCAAAAAGTACTTGATTTCGTATGTCCGAAAGACTTGGGACACAAACCTTACCTTTATAAAGCAAATATTCATCTTGGAGAGAATAGTGTTTAAACTTTCCCTCTGAAGTACTTGCTTCATTTGTTTGAGCTTGTTCAACTGCCTTCCATGCTTGACTGTAGCTTGGATCTTCTTTACAGCTTCCTTTCAAAGTTGAAATAGATTCACTTTGAATTTCTACAAAATTCAAGTTGTTTAGCATAGGCATCCGACTTAAGGCATCTGCCACTACATTGAACTTTCCTTTCCTGTACCTTAGTTCATAATCAAACTCTTGCAAATGTTCGGCCCATCTAGTTTTTCTACCTCTTAAATCCGATTGGTTTACAAACCACTTGATGTTCTTTTGATCCAAGACTATGGCTAACTTTGATCCATACAGGTAATGGTGCCATTTCTTCAAAGCATTTATTATAGAGAACATCTCTCGATCATAGGTAGAATAGTTTTGCTGAGCAGGACTTAGCTTTCTACTTTCAAAAGCTATTGGTCCACCTTCTTGGCTTAGTATTGCTCCTACTGTAGATGAACTTGCATCTGTTTCTTAACTTCTAGTTCTGGACATAGAGGAGTCGGTAGGGGTTTTGGGATTTTGGCTTGGTTCCCAGAAGCAGATCTCTTCTATGATCAATGCTTCCAAGAGAGGGTGGCAAGCCTTGGGGGAGTTCCTTAGGGAACACATCCTTAAATTCCTTCATTAATTCCAATCGTATCCATATGGCTACCCAAAGTAACCCTACCTACATCCTTAGGCTTCTAGAGTAAGTCCAAAATAGCCTTAATGTGAACTTGAACTCCGTCAAAAGATTGACGAAGTTCTGCAACTTCTACCGGGACATTGGACAAACGTCCAAGGCACTGCTCTACTCTCAACAGCCTACCTTCAAAATCATTCCTCTTGTTCGAGGTGGTGTTGATATCCCCTCGCAAGGTGGTTCCCTCAATGTCTAAATTTAATGCCGTTGTAACAGTGTTTGATGCATCAATCACATGACTAGGAATTGAAATTGTTCGTGCAGATGTATGCAATGCACGTGACACTACTAGTGGACTAGTCATGAATGAAGATGCTGCAAGAATAGGAATTGAAACATACATTGAAGCGCTAGTACTACTCATCAACGTAGCGTAGCTCGATGTCCCCTCCATGGCACACAATCCGTATACAAACTTACTTAGATTCCTAACATAAATGGAGTGTGTGATCAAATCAAAAGTACGATGCACAAAATTTACAAGAAAACTTCCCTGATCTGTTTATGCTTTGAAGTGAGTTGGATTCTAGCAGAGAGTGCTAGAATAATGACGTGGCTTGTCCTTCAGGAATGGATGGACTTTACAGCTTCACGTTGGCTTGCTTAGTTCCTCCTTTGTTCTTCTCAAGATTAAGCAAAGATGCAAGACTAGGTTCTGATTCAGTTTTGGGTCGAAGATAGCTCAAGAGAAGAGTTCGGGTTTGAGATAGCTTCAAGGCTCAGATCAAGCAGAGATTTATGTGCAGAGACTGAGAACAAATAAGTTCTGTAGAGATTCGATCCACCAAAATCGTCCTAACGTAATGGTTGAACATTGTGGCTCTACAGTAGAGCTTTGAGGATCGAACCCTATCAACGTCGCTTAAGAAAACTTTTTCTCTGTTGTGTAAGCTTCTGCAGCTCGAAAACTAACCAATATGATAATAAGCATAGCAGGTTCTGGACACCAATGAGCGCAACACTTGTGGATATGGAGTTCTCTGGTTTCCTACACGTTAAGGCTTTGAATCCCGCCTATGAACAACTAAAGAAAGCGTCTCTTTTGGCTTACGATTTGAAGGTCTACTGCGTCAAAAGTAAGGTAGAAAATAAACTCTAATCAGTCACCCGATGGGATTATTCTAATAAATAAGGTGATCTTCCTCTTACGAGGTCATGGGTTCAAAACCCCCGTGCAAAAGCATCTCTTTTGGCTTACGATTTGAAGGTCTGCTGCACCGAAAGTAAGGTAGAAAATAAACTCTAAGTAGTCACCCGACGGGATTATTCTAATGAATAAGGCAATCTTCTTCCTCTCACGAGGTCATGGGTTCAAAACTGCTGTGTTACCTACTGTAGATAGTAGCTATTTTTGTAACCTCCTTTAGATAGGCTCGTCAAATGAATTTGGGGAGATATTGATGCACACCTGCGAGCAAAAGACTCCATGCACAAGCGGCTACGTTTTATGCAAATGATGATTCTAATGGAGATGATAATGCTAATGGAGACAAGGATGATGAAGCTCACTCCAAAGTCACCATGGAAGCTCTGATACCAATGCAACAAAGTTTCCACAATACTAGCTCTCGAATGAATGTGCACTCAGGTCCTAGCCATATGCCTCTTTATATAGCTGCTTGAATCAATGAGGACCACAAATGTAACTAAAGTCCACAAGTGCATGTACAATCTCCTCCACTCCTTTGATACCTTCCACTAGAGTCTACTAGTGGCTGGAATGATCTCGTTCACTCCTTTAGTACCTTCTACTAGAGTCCACTAGTGGTGGTTTTACTCCCCACTCAAGTTAAGTCTCTGAAGACTCAAGTTAACACACGTTAACTCAAGTTAACTCAAGTTAACTCAAGTTAACTCAAGTTAACTCAAGTTAACTCACGTTAACTCAAGTTAACTCACATTAACTTGAGTTAGAAGGCTCTAGAGCTTCTTGGGCAAAACTCTCTCCCCATGCTCCCCATGGGGATTGAACCCAAGAACTCTTCCTTCACAACCATGAGCCTTAACCACTAGGCTAAGTGGATCACTTGAATATAAGAGCACATAAACTTATACTTGAGTCTATTCTTGAGATCTTTGGTCCTACAGATGAGTGACCAAACGGTGTCCGATTTTAGATATGTCTGAAGCAGTCGGATCCCTAGACCATAGAATTACTTTATTACAATATATATATACATATACATATACATATACATATACATATACATGTACATATACATATACATATACATATACATATACATATACATATACATATACATATACATATACATATACATATACATATACATATACATATACATGTACATATACATATACATATACATATACATATACATATACATATACATATACATATACATATACATGTACATATACATATACATATACATATACATATACATATACATATACATGTACATATACATATACATATACATATACATATACATATACATATACATATACATATACATATACATATACATATACATATACATGTACATATACATATACATATACATATACATATAAATATACATATACATATACATATACATATACATATACATGTACATATACATATACATATACATGTACATATACATATACATATACATATACATATACATATACATGTACATATACATATACATATACATATACATATACATATACATATACATATACATATACATATACATATACATATACATATACATATACATGTACATATACATATACATGTACATATACATATACATATACATATACATATACTTACACGCACATGCGTACACAAGGCAAGAACAAAGAGATAAACAATGGAGTTCTTTAGATTACTCAAAAAGTCTCATGTACAAGCTCAAATCACTAAGAAGCTAACCTCAAAAATGAGCTCTCTAGCTCTTTTTATAGTTTTTGACTAGCTTTGGTCCTATCCAGACCTAGTGTCCGGCCTTCTTAAAAATTAGGTTCTAAGGCTATTTTGGAGGCTCAAACGAGCTTTGAAAATTATGAAAATTGGTACATAAATACTAATAATACTCCTCAAGCTTGAGGACTCCTTGGATTGCACAAAATGGAGTATGAATAATCAAAACTGGTATTTACAATGGTGTGAAGTGACTAAGATCACTATTTGGGAAATATTGCTTCTTGAGAAATTATAGGGCCTATTTGCCGGATCTGCATTGACTGCTTTGCCTACTTGGTCCTTCTCTTTGTTCTAACTCTCTTCGTTGGCTTCCTTGTCTCTCAAGACCTTGAATGCCTTGACTACTACCAACACTCCCCTTCTCTCGCGTCTGTCCTCTCTAACAGACCCTTGTTGAGCTGATTGTTTGACGTAGTATTCAACAACATTTGTGGCCAAGTGATGCTTTGTTAACCTCAGTCCTTTGGCCAAATCTATGAGTAAGGCATCCCAGCCGACTAGCCCAGGTACCTCCGGATGTGGCGTGAGTAGCTTATCTGAGTGTAGAGCCTGTTCCACAACAAATAAATGTAGTAGATGAGATGGTCTAGGTATGAATATTTCTGAGTGATACTCCCAGAACCCTGTGATAAACATTTCTTCAAATGTTTGTTTGAAGCATGTTGGGAAATATTTGATACGAGCATGCCACGCATACACCACGTTGACGGATGGGGTGGTTCTCATATCGTAGACTAGGTCATGGTTGCCTTCATTGAAACTTAGGGCCGAAAGGTGAGGTTCTTTGACATTTTTTAAGGTCCAAAATATGACCAGCATGATTTCAAATATTTTGAGGCACATCTGTGCCATGATGTCTGGTACATTCTTTAATATAATGCCCCAATGTTGAATTGTTGAAATTGTATATGCTATCGCTGGTGGGCCATGATGCAGTGCCAAATATACATAGTTCAGCCATTTGTCACATCCTTTGACGGTCTTCACTGTTTTAGTGTAAGGCCATGATCTTCATTGAAAAACAGGACAATAGGAGGGATTTTACTTAATGTACAAGGGCATGTTGTTCCATGTGTGCACCATTTTGGGGTAGGTTTCGAGTAACCGTATTCTCCATGTAGGTTGAAAGATGTTGCCCTGCTAAGCGCTTTCAGGAATGTCCTCTGGGGCAAATTGTGTTGCAGAGGTTGGCTCTTTCATGGTGCGATGTTTTATCTCAGCATTATAATCTGCCAGTAATACACAAAAAGGTACATACAAATCATCGGAAGTGCCAATCCAGCGATGATGAGACATGTTTTTGAAGTGATTCGATTGATGACAACTTCTTCCAGTTGAGACATTGATTGTATCTGCATTGCTACTCTGACATCATGAGTTGGGCCTACCTTTTCCAACCTTTGCATCCATTCTGGAGCTTCAATCTCAAATGTATCCATTCCTTCCTCTGTTTGTTTGCCTCTGGGTGTAGGCATAGGTTCATATGGGTCCTCGAATGTCTCTTCTACTTCAATTGGAACTAGTTCTTCAGGCTCCGGCTCCACCAAGGGAGAAGGTTGACGTTCATATTGGAGAATCTTATTTTGCAAATCTGTCAGTTGTGCTCTCAATTCTATTACCTCTTCAGATGTGATGTCTATAGCTGTTGCTTCTTTCGGTGGCTCTTGTTGATTGGCCAATTGTTTCTGTAGGTCATCACGCTCTTTTTCTAACGCATCATATGCCTCTAGTAGGTCAGAATAGGTGTCCAATAGGATTTGCATGTTGGCTGACGGGATGGCTTTGAAGTGCTCCGGGTCGATCTCTATTGGGGATCCTTCCATCACCGCTTCTAGGTTCTCTTCATTTTGTCTTTGTAGTCTTTTATTCTCTTCTAGTGCCGCTGACATGTGTTTCCTTAGCAATGCAAGGTTACAATGGGTTTTGAGGTTGTCTGCTTGTTGGACACATAGCATTTCTTCGAGGTGTTGTTATGCCTATGAATCTGGTTGGGGGGGATTGGCCACCAATTCCTCATATTGTCTCTGCAAAGTATCATAGTCCTGTTGTAGTAGCTGCTTGTCCTTCTCCATGTTTGTGAGTCGTTCTTGTAGTGTCTCATGGGCTCTGAACACGTTCGTATGTTGAGCATCTAAATGCTGGTAATTATGCTGTAATTGAGACACATTGATACAAAGTATTGAATACATTATTTACAGGGGTGGATGCTAGGAATGAGTGGAATGCAAGGGGATGGGGAATGGGGTGGTGAATGCTGTTGTGAGAAGTGGCGATGTTGGTGGCAGGGGAATGGGAGATTGTGGGAATATGGGGGGAGGGGGAGGTGCAGGTGTGGGTGATATGTCCATGGGGTCGTGCGTGGATGTGGTCATGGGAGTTACCATAAACATGGGAATGGTTGGTGTGGTGATGGTAGTGAAGGTGTACAATGGTGTGTGTAATTGTGCATGTGGGCCATCGAGAAGTGTGATAGGAGGAATGTGATTTTCGGTGACCATAGTTAGAATTACATTGTCCGTGGTGGCAGTTACAACAGTGATGGTGTCAGATTGTGAGGGTTGTGATGGTTGCCTCACATTGTGTGCTTCACTAAGGGAGGTGGAGACTATGGCCGTGATAGTAGTGGTGATAGTGGTGGTATGAGGTGAGGGGGGTGGAGTTGGAGGGGAGGGTGGTAGGGGTGGTGATGGGGGTGCACTTGAGGCATGGGCTTCTTCAGTGTGTTGAATGGAGTGTGCCGTGCCGGTGGTTGTGGAAGTGGTGCCATGTGGTTCTGATACTATAATATGTATCTGCTTCCTTGATCTTGGAGGGCATCTCCCGTGTCTTCGCTCAAATCTCCGCGAGTGTGCGAGGGCGGTGTGTATAGTCTCTGGTACCCCCAATGCATCAGCGATCATGTCGAGGGAAGCTCTGAATTGATCATCCACACCTTCTTCTTCAAGTATCTAGTTCATTAAGGCCATCCCTATGGCCAAGGATTGTTGCTCCTGAACCAGGTTTATAGTATCATACAGTCTTTTTAATTGCTTTGTGTAGACTGGGGCTCCTGCAAGTTTCAATATAATGTGTTGCTCATATTCATGCTCCCCTTCGTCGGAGGGTCCTTCTTGCTCCTCATCTTGTTCCTCTTCTTCAGTCTCCTCCTCATCTTCCTCTACTTTGACTACTACTGGTTGAGTTGGATTGGGCTGGTCCATGATAGTTTTTTGTCCACTTAACTGCTCTATTTTGATTTCCAAGTTAGTTGCATTGATTATCTTGGCTACTTCCTCATCAGTTAAATCCTCAAGCGAAGCCATGCAGAAACTCTAAATATATGGGGATCGGTGGGAAAATCAGATTATGCCCTTCTGCACTGTGCCTTGGTAATCTGATGGTAAAGGGCTGCACTCACCTTTGGGGTGGCAGAGTCATGTCCGGTGTTAATGTAGCACCTCGAGCCTGTGCACATGGCATCTAAACAGCTCCCCTCATTTTCTTTGATGGAGGCCCTGCGGTTGATATTCTTTGTTGAAATTCTTCCACCCTAGTCCAAACAAGTGCCCTTTGAATTGGCACATCATATGCGGCCCCACCGTCCGTTAAAATCTATCTCAACCTCCCATAAATAGGCGTCCTCTCCAAGGGTTCCTGCAACTTCACTGAACCAATGGGAGTTCTTGTTAACTGGCGATGTGTGCCCTTGGGGAGGATTTTGAATCGGTATATGTATTACTCTTAACACCTGTGGCCGTTCCTTCAACTCCTCCTGAATAGGGAGACTTTAAATGTCTACTATCTGAGGACTGGTGCCTGCCTGGAGCTCATTCATGCAGCCTCGACCATGTTGAGGAAATTGGTCGCCAGTTCTGTGAGAATATACAATTGAATGTTAACATTTCAATGGACACAAAATGATCATGTGTCCCCGTTACAACATTAACATGATGAACTGTGATGTAGTTAGTCGGTTAGTTAGTGCTCACGTGATTGTGAGTGTGAAGTGTGGTTAGCAGATGCAGGGTTCCTATGTGCTAATTGCGGTGGTGGGGTGTAGTGTGAATACAATTAGTAAGCGGAGGTGGATTTAAAATGGGATCAAGTGGTTTATTACAAGGTTTGTGCTGCCAAACACAGTGGATGGCTTTCCCTTTTGATTTAGTGGAGACTCGGGAGGGCTTTTTAAGGATGCCTACTTGGAAATGAGGCTTTTTAGGGACCCATTTACAAGTGATTCTGCTCGTGCTCATGGATCAATATGTGTTTGTGTGTGTTGAATAAGAGTGGGTATCAGCTGTCCGAGTGAGTGAATCATGCCATACATGGTGTGGTTTATGTGTGGCTATTTGAGCCTACAAGCAAGCCTTAGGCACCCAAATTTGTTTTGATTGTGGGTCAACCTTCATTGACTTCTTGGGTACCCAGATAGATTTTGCTTTCATAGAAGAATTTTTGAAAGACTTCTTATTAGTGTCCTATCATTGATCACTAGTATGACATTGAGTCAGTGGTTGTAACTTGACCGCAGCAGGATGCTCACCTTTCCGGACCTATACTTGTTGTGATGGCTGAGACACCTTGCTTCATACTTTCCTTTGGCTTTGGGCATAGGTCGTCTGCTTCTTCTATGTTTAGTACTCCTTTGGTTGTCGTGTCTCTACCACTTTTGGAAAAGAAGGGAGTTCCATCGTATATTTTACTTCTTTGTTGAGAAAATCATCCCTCTGCATTACATAGTTTTGGACAAGAATAGCATTGTCATCTTCATGTGTACTCCTAGAAGGACCAAGAGTTGGTGCCTTTCCTAGTTCCTTCAGTGCTTCATTTTCTAATTCGATTATAATGCGATTCTAATTTACCCAGACCTGAAGAAGTCCACTTCTTAGGTTTTGGTTGACTGCATGATCATAGATCCAGTCTTGACCCAAGACAAGAGGTTTAGTGAGGTCCTTGTCTTGACACAATAGCACCTTAACTGTCATGATAGCATCTTGAATGTAGAGGGGAAGTTCCACCTTGCCCATGCAAGGGGTTTCCACACCTCCCAATCCTATGAGGTATGCTTCTATAGGAATGATACTTGAGTTCAATTCTTGACAGTAAGAAAGTTTAACAACACTAGTGGTTGCACCTGAGTCAATCAAAGCCCGTACAATCCTTGCACCATTTCCTTGTCCTATCTCTAAGGTTACAAAAGGATGTCGGTCAATTCTATTGGAACTTACATCCGAGACTTCACACATAGCCATATGATATCCGGGGGCTGCATAGGCATCTGTCCTAGGCTGATCTCTACCTTGTCTTCTCAATTTCATTCTTCGGATGCGTTCCAATGCTTCTGCCTATGCTTCTTCTTGGATTCATTTTTCTTCTTCCTTAGGTTTCTTCGCCATATTGAGTCGGTTAAGCATTTCCTCCATGAGGGGTTCTTGGTATAATCTGACTCTACATCCACTAATATAACTAGGGAGGACATCACCTTCCAAGGTGGCTAATTGGACTGCACCACTTGTTGATATTTTTTTAATAATCATGGGTCCATAGCCACACTTCTCTAGCTTTCTTGAATGTTGTTTCAGGGTATACACCAAAACTATGTCTCCAACTTTCAAGACTTTATCCTTCACGTGGGCATCAAAGTATGCCTTTTGTCTCTTCTTAACTGCATAAATCCCTACATCATCTCTCAGTCTTGTTTCACCTAGCCGTTCAAGATCAAATATCCTCGAAGAGAGTTCATGACTTGTTTACTCAGGCTCCTATGCTACTTTCAGTGTAGGTATCAAGAAGTCCAATGGTAGCACTGCATTTTGGCCAAATACCATCTAAAAGGGTGTGGCTTGGAAAACTGTTTTATAGGCAACTCTATATGCCCAAACAACATGGTGTAGCTATTTGTCCCAATCAGAGTGTTTATTATTCACCAATTTGGTCAACACATTACATAAGATCTTATTGGTGCTTTCGGCTTGCCCATTAGCTTGTGGGTGATAGGGGGCCAACTTCTTGTGTATCACCAAGAACTCTTGGAGAAGATTTTCAATGACTTCATTCACGAAGTGAGTGCCTCTATCACTTACTAGCTCTATAGGTAGCCCATATCTAGTGAACACGTTCTCAAATAAAAACTTAGCTATCGTTTGAGCATCGTTCTTTGTTGTGGCTTTCACTTCCACCCACTTGGTTAAATAGTCTGTGGCCACAATGATGTATTCAGCATGTGAACCCTTAGTTGGGGGATTAATAGGGCCTACAAAGTCTATTCTCCACTTAGAGAATGCACATCCACCCATCATTGGTTTCAATGGCATCTCATCTTTGCATATAGGATACCGAGTTCACTGGCAAACATCACACCTCTTCACATAGGTATGTGCATCCATGTGAAGGGTTGGCCACCAAAGACCTGCAAATAGTATTGCCTTGGTCACCCGATCTGGTCCAAAATGTCCTCCTGCTACACCCTGGTGAGCAATTTCCAAGATCTTAAGGTATTAACTCTCATGGACACATAGTCTCAGATATCCATCTTTTCCACGCTTGTATATATTCTCACCAATGAGTGCGTAATCTAGGGCTTCTTGTTCTAAATTTCTTTGCGTAGCCAGGGTCATATATGGAGGGAATGTTTTCATCCTCAGAAAGGTTACCAATGGTTCACTCCAATCTGGTATTAGAGACATTTGGTACAGTGTAGCATGCTCCATAGGTGGTCTAATACAACAGACTGGGCATTCCTTGCACAACTTATGGACATTTGCTTCCATAGTCGGCCAATGCACTCCGAGTCTCCTTAGTGTCTATAGGGTTCTTTGCCTTGAGTAGTGCTGCTCTAATGCACCTACATGTGTTAATTGCAACCATTTAGCGTACTCGTCCTCCTCCACACAACAAGCTAATATCCCTTGATCTGTATGCTTGTACATACTTCCTGCCATGATATGGGAATTTTGGGCTTTTACTACCTCCCTATCTTGAGTGTTTATTACTGGGTGGTTAGGCTCATATGTCCATACTAGCACTAATGTCTTGGCCCACTGAGGTACAACTTCCAAATTAAACAAGTAAGCATCAGGAAGGTCATCTGATACTCCTTGTGGGGCCTCTCCAAATGTGAGCCTCGAGAGATGATATGCTCTCAAGTGAGTTTCGCCTTTCCTCACTACCTCAAAGTCATATTCCATTAGTAAGAGGAACCATCTTACTAATCTACTTGTATTGCATGGCTTGTTTACCAAGTACAATAGTGCTTGATGTTCAGTAAAAAATTTAAACTTATTTGCAAGAAAATAGCATCTAAACTTTTTAACCACATATACCATGCCTAATCCTTCTCATTCGGTGGTCATATAGTTCCCTTCAACTGCATTCAACTGCCTACTAGCATAGGCAATTGGAAGATCCATATTACTTTCACCCATGGTTGTGCAAGTACACATCCAATGGCATAATTAGATGCATCCACATGCACATGAAATGGCTTGTTCCAATCTAGTGTAGTCAAGACTGGTGCTGAACATAATCATCGTTTAAGCTCATTGAAAGAGTTCTCACATTCTTTTGTCCAGTCAAAATTAGTCAAAAGGGAGTATAGAGGCTTTGCAATGATCACATACATATGAATGAATTGGCGATAGTAGCCACAATGCCCCATGAAAGCCTGTACCTCCTTGACATTCCTTAGCCTAGGTAGCTCTGCAATAGCTCTCACTTCCTCCTCATCCGTGGATATGCCATTCTTTGACACTATGTGTCCTAGAATCTTGCCTTGCTTGACCATGAAAACACACTTCTCTAGGTTCAAGCAGTCCTGATATTCTCTACATTTGTCAAAGATTTGTCTGAGTTATGGTATATGTGTTTGCCTAATATAGGAATGAGCACAGAGATCATCAACATAGACTTCCAAATTCTTCCTCAAGAATTCTTTAAACACATGGCACATCAGCCTTTGAAATGTGGTTGGCACATTGGTAAGACCAAATGGCATTACTCGAAAGGCAAATATGCACCATTCTATGGCAAAAGCCATCTTATGCTGATCTTCTGGAGCAATGGCTACCTGATTGTGGCAAGAAAATTCATCAAGGAAGCTGTACACTTCCTTGCCTGCTACTCGTTCTAGTAGGTGTTCAGTAATTGGAAGCGGATAGTTATCTCGAATGGTGGCTGCATTAATCTTCTTCAAGTTAATGCATACATGTAACTTTCCATTCTTCTTGGGCACCACCACAATGGGGGATACCCACTCAGTGTGCTCAATTTCATAGATGAATCCAACTTCAACCAATCTATCTATCTCTTCCTTGATTTTGACAGCATAGTTATTGTTTTATGTATATGGCTTATGTTTAGAAGGTTTGGCATTTGAGGTCATGGGAATCATGTGTGAGCATATGTCAGGATCTATACCTTTCAAGTCCTTGTAGTTCCAAGCGAATACATCTCTGTATTCTCTTAGCAAAGCTATCAACTCTTGCTCTTCTTCTTCCATCAGGTCATGCCCTATGTACATGCATTTTTCTTCTCCTTCTTCTAAGGCTACAACTATTTTCTTGGTGGTTTTTTTGTTATCATATGCCTCTCCTAATTGCACCTCACATTTGGGCATTCTTATCATGACTCTCCTATCTTCTATCTCATACTTCTTAAAGTTTTCAGGGACCTCAAACAAAGATTCTTCCTCCTCTGGTGTGACTTGTCTCTTCCTTCTTTTCTTTCCTTCATTCTTAGGGGTCACTTGCGTGGTTAACCTCACATCATTTGTAAGCTCTTCATGTCTCTGAGGGTGAACTTCTACTTCATAAAAATATTCCTCATCTGATGCAAAAGGTGGATCCATAATGATTGACTCTAGATCGGAGTCACTTGCATCCTCAAATGCATAAGTGCTAGGTTCACATTCTTCAATAACCAAATCACATGTGATTGGCTCTATTGAAAAGATTGAAATGTCGTAGCCATCCTCGTCACAATGGGGTGCCCATTGTTCTTCATTGATGGCTACATCCATTGTTGCTAAAATTTCCGCCCAACCATGAGGTTTAAACTCTTCGTCAAGAAATACTACAAGTGCATAGGTTGGGTCTTGAATTGATCTATAGGTTTACTTCGCACCTACCTCTCTGGCGTGTTCTCTCTTTTCTTCCTCTACTGCTACTTTGCACATCTATAAGTGGGTGTCTTCATGCATCCATGAGGATCCTGATCCAATGGAATGCATTGACTCTGTATCATCCTTAGCTCTATGGATGGGATTCCATTGAATAGGCGGTACGTCTCTATGAGAGTAATCCTTGAGATTGACTTTGGTTGTAAAAAGTGTTGCAAATACAAAGAATTGGTTCCCCGATCTTGTACCACTTGTAATTGTCGCATAAATGGTCTTCCCAAAATCATCTCATAGGCCTGATTTTTGCTAAAGTCACATATAGCAAAAGTATGCTCAAACTCTACACGACATGTAGTGAGAGTTATTCCTTCTAGTAGTCCTAAGGGTCTCTCAATGTCAACATCGGCCATCTGCAATTTCATTCTCGTTGGCCTGAGTGATGGCTTGCCCCAATGCTTCCATTGGGAAGTGGTAGCAATTGCCACTCCTACACCTGAGTCCAAAATTGCCTTGGTTGTGTATCCTTGATGGGTAATGGGAAGATAGGTGTTTCTTTCTTCTCCTTCCCTCATGTCTCCTATCTTGTCCAAGGGTATTTATGGCACCGTTCCATGCGAACCTACTTGAGAACGGGGTTTTGCTACTTCTGGCACTTGATTGGCTACATGTTTCCACAGTTCTAGCCTGACCTTGAGTAGCTCTTCTAAAGTGAGATTGCACTGCACTTTAGTGTTTTTCACAACCTCTATGTTCCTAGAGATGACGGAGTCTTCATTTCTTACCATGACCGTGGGTGCCCTCATACAAGTAGACTTAGCTTCCCATGGGCCTGTGAAATGGGGTAGTTCATGTAAAGAATTAGACTCGAAGTCTAATCTCTCATGGCATTGGCCACTCTCCTGCTCCTCATAAATGGAAGGAATGTCTTATGGGAATTGATCATGCACATCATCCACAAGTTCAATGGGAGGAGGAACTTCACTTTCTTTAGCCCGTTTCTCTTCCTAAATCTCTTGCAAGAATTTTGGTGAGTACCAATTCATAGAAGAAGATGTGTCTGGTTCTGTGGAGTTAGGCACATAAGCTTCCTAGGCAGGAAGGCTTATCCTTTCACTTGCCTTGTCCTTATTTTGAGAGGTGGGGTCCTTTTCTGATTGCACAATTAGCCTCTCTAATCTTTCTAGTAGTCCATCAAAGTGCAATTGCGTCTTAGCTGAACTAGAGAAGCTAAAGAGGCGACTGGCTTCAAACATGGTTTGAGCCAATTCCACCATCTTAGTACAAATTTTAGTTTTTCAAGCTCTAGTTCGTCTCTAGGGTAACACTTTCATGATTCGTTACGTTTGGCCCTTCTTGGATTCTGGCCTGATATGCTTCAAGCATCATGTTTAGGTCCTCAGGAATGGGATCAGCTGTAGTAAGCCTGTGGACTATCAATGTGAGTAGAATCAAAACTATGATCACTAGGATCACTTTCTGAAAGCAACGGTGTTATTGGTGCTATGGCTCTATTCAGATTTTCTTTTGCAATTGCATATTTCACTTGAATCACATTGGCTAGAGTTGGGGGCTGCTGCGCTAGAACTGGTTGAGGTCTTTGCTGCCCTTGATAAGGTGGTTGGTAGGGTTGCTGAGGCCTAGCGTACTGCTGTGATGGGTACTGGTTCTGGTATCTTCCTTGTTGAGGGTATGGTTGTGGATAAGTTTGCCTAATCGCTTGCTTATTGTATGGGCAATTTTGCACGGTGTGATTAGTGTATCTCCGTTCTATGGTGCAGTATTGACTACTAGGTTTCACTTGGGGTTGAGCCATAATACAAACAAGATACAGAGGGTGTATTAGGTTTTTGTGTCAAGGACGATGAGCATAGCGGTTGGTTACAACAAGCCCATGAAGGATTGCTAGGAAATCACTACTCTAAACAAAGAACATTGCAAAATCTAAAACGTTTAGGAGTGTATTGGCCTAGTATGGACAAAGAAATAAATGAGTGGATTAAGAATTCTCCAGTGTGCCAAAAGAGACCCCCAGTGGAACATGCTACCCTTTATCATGTATTGTTAATTCCAGATTGGAGCGCTCCATTGGTAGAATTCATGAGATCAGGAACACTACCCAGAAAGGCTAGTCTAGCTAGAAAACGGAGCATGGAGCAAGAGGCTCAAGACTATGCCCTGATGGGAGAAAACCTATATCAAAGAGGAAAAGATGGTTACTTAAGATTGTGTGTTCATGAATCGGACTATTTGAAAGTCTTAGAAACTACACACAGTGCGTCGCAGGTGTACACTTTGGTCCTGATTGAGTAATCAAGACCATTCTATTCTTAGGACTTTGGTGGCGCACTCTTCATATGGATGCCCAAGCAGTTCCGGGCATGAAGCAGATCTGGGTACAAAAAGGAGGCCAATTACCAGCCTTGCCCCCACAATTCCCATCCAGGCAAACCCATCAGGCTAGAAGACGAATGAAGAAGCTAGGAAAAGCTCAACCACAAGGTATCCGACAAGTTTGGGTGCCTAAGAAATTAGCTGCAGCTCAACAAGGACAATTACAAATATGGGTACCCAAGAAGCTCTTACATACACAACCTATGCTCTCCCACATGAGAAAAGTCTCAACAAAGAAGCCAAGGCGAGCAAGGGTCAGAACCAAACACCAAGACCAAAGAGTCAGAAAACCAACAACTATGGTATGGGTATGGAAGCCAAAACCACTTGTAGCCCATGGAGAACCAAAGAACCAACCACATGGGATACAAATTTTAAGCAACCATTCAAAGATGAAGAAGTCAAAAGTGACCTGTACGCAGCCACACACAGTTCTAAAATGGATCCATATAAGGAGGAAAGATCAATTGTCATTCGGGGATCCAATGGATACCTCCAACAAAGGCTACCTCAGCATCTGCAAGAAACATTGACAACATCGATGAGTGACAACCATGTGCTCCTTGCACAACCCTGTCTTTTGCACCATTCAGTTCATGCATTTCCAAAGTATGCATTAATATAGGGCCACATTACACGGCCATGCATAGACACACTAGAGAGTCCCATGCACAAGAGCACATTGACATATGTCAACTAATTTTACTATTTCAAACATCTTTCTTCTTGCTTTGTCCATTGTTCCTAAAAAAAAATAAAAGAAGAAAACGAAGAGAGAGAGAGAGAGAGAGAGAGAGAGAGAGAGAGAGAGAGAGAGAGAGAGAGAGAGAGAGAGAGAGAGAGAGAGAGAGAGAGAGAGAGAGAGAGAGAGAGAGAGAGAGAGAGAGAGAGAGAGAGAGAGAGAGAGAGAGAGAGAGAGAGAGAGAGAGACAGAGAGAGAGAGAGAGAGAGAGAGAGAGAGAGAGAGAGAGAGAGAGAGAGAGAGAGAGAGAGAGAGAGAGAGAGAGAGAGAGAGAGAGAGAGAGAGAGAGAGAGAGAGAGAGAGAGAGAGAGAGAGAGAGAGAGAGAGAGAGAGAGAGAGAGAGAGAGAGAGAGAGAGAGAGAGAGAGAGAGAGAGAGAGAGAGAGAGAGAGAGAGAGAGAGAGAGAGAGAGAGCTTGTTCCTAGGTTTGGATCATGGAACATGAATGATTCATGCTTAGTTAAAGGTGGAATCATTGAAGATTGGACATTTATCATTTTGGATAGAAGGGTGTCTCGACTAGCAGACGATATTATTGTTGCCTTATCTGGTAGATGTCCAGAACTTGGCATGAACATGGCATCCACAACTATTGTTTCCCCTTACCATGGTAGGAGGGAAGAGCTTGAAGGTCTGCAACTTGATCAATGCTTAACTACTATATGTACGAGAGCATCCAAGGAGATATCTGCAAAGGGTAGTTCTGGTACCCTGCAAATCCTTGTATGTATACTAGGTGAGAAGACTCCTGCTTATGGTGAGCTAAAGAGAATATGCAAAACTAAGCTTGGTGTAGTTACCCAATGTTGTTTGTCAAGGAATATAAAGAAATTCAATTCTTAGTATTTGGCAAATGTTGCTTTGAAGAGAGGGGACAGGACCAGTCGCTAGAAGAATCTCGTTAGTGGACCAAGTGAATGTAAACCGTTATGGTTATAGGCATATATACGAGCTAGGAAAGAAAACCTCCTAAAGAGGGAAAGATGTGCCCTTGACAGTGTTGGAAGAGATGGATGGATACCTCAAGGAAGTGAGGTGGTACTGCTAAAACCTGCTTTGTACCTGCCCTAATACACTTTAGAGTTTGATAGTAGGCCCTTTCAACTTGCAAATGAAACCAAGGAAGTACCTATGTACATTAGAGTTGATGCTTGAAACAATTGAACCAAAACAGACTACTTCAAGAATTGCTAGTGTCACAAAACTTGCTATTTTAGTCTATACACCTGCTGGTTCTTTTGCTTAGTGCTCAGAGTACAGTAAGAATTGATGAAATTCCTTTTGAGGGAATTTAGTTAGCTTAGATAGCTAATGATTGCAGTGGAATCATCTAAAATGATAATATATACTATGAGAAATAAGTTTAGCAATCCAAAGCTTACCACCGATTCTTTAGGGACTAACTAGTAGATGACCATTGAGAACTTCGATGATAATCTCTCCCAGATGGCTGAACCAAATGCCTTGAGATTTTGACAGCATAACATAGACTTCAAGCTGGTTCCAACAACTATAGATCATGCAAAAACATTGAGAATTCAATGAGATATGATAAGAGAAAGCTGACTATTCTAAGTAGTCATAACAGAGAAGTAGATAGAGATGAACAATGAACTATATGTATTATAACACATGATTATACAAGATCATTGGCATTGTAATGATGCTCAATGATGGTGCAAAGAGTAAGCTATGGTGTAAGCTACTCAAACACTACAAATGATCAAAAGAAGATCTCTAAATGAGGCACATATGAGACACACTATCTCAAGGAATTTTACAAAGGCTTTTTATAAGAAGTTTTCCTCCAAGTTTTAATTTGAATTCAAACTTTGCTCCAACTAAAAGTGACTCCCTTAATCTAGGAGTTATTCTCTTATTGGAAATTTTTAGCTATTGTTCTTCCTAACTCCACAAGGTTTACGCTTTTACAAGATTCTCTCAGGGTATAAACCTTTTACAATGCTAAATGATCAATTGTTACAAGGTAAGGTTCACATGATCTATCAAGTGCTTCCACATATTGCCTTTCATGCTAAGCCAAATGTGAAGGCTTGTATATTTGCACCAATAGCTCCCCCTCAAGCCAAACATCTTGGTTTGCATTGCTTCATCAGTCTTCTTGAATATCTTGTAGTCTAATCATGGTTTTAAACCTACAAAGCTTAGTACCATCAAGGGCTTTTGTTAGCAAAGCAGCACATTGCGATAGTGTACTTCTATATGCTAAATTCTTGCATAATAAATGGGATTGGCTGCAAGATGCAAAGAACTAGTGTTATCACCAAAGATCATAGGTGAATAAGTGTGAAGTCCCAAATCTGAATAGAGCAATCTAATCCAAATAGCTTCTTGTGTAGCATTTGCTAATCTCTTGTATTCAACCTCTAATGAAGATAGAGCAACAATCGGTTGCTTCTTAGAAGACCGATGGGCTTATCACCTGCAAAAGACAAATACCCAAAAGTACTTCTTCTGTCATCCTTACATCCTGCCCAATCTGCATCTAAGTACAATTTTATATCCAGTTGATCTATATGGGAAGAAAAGACCTTGGTTTTGAGTAACTTTGAGATACTTCAAAATTCTTTTAGTAGCTTCCAAGTGAGGTGCTCTAGGTTTATGCATGAATTGGCTCAGAACACTTACTCCATAACATATTTCAATACTTGTTAATGTTGCATAGTTTAGACTCCATATTATGCTTTGATAACCTGCAATGTTTTCAAGCAAATCACCTTCATGAGCACTCAATTTATGATTTACGTCCATGGGGGTGCTAGCTACTTTTGCCTTCTCCAAGTGGAACTTCTTCAACATGTTCTGCTCATATTTCCTTTGAGTGATGTAGATTCCAGAGTTAGTGTATACTAACTCAAGTCCAAGAAAATATTTTAGAAACCCTAGGTCACTGATTTTGAAGTCCTACATCATCTGGTTTTTGATTTGTTTGATGCCATTGGCATCATTACCTATAAGAATGATGTCATCCACATATACACATAAATATATCATTTCCAGATTACTCCTCTTGACAAATAGAGAAGAATGTGCCTTGCTCATCATGAATCCTTGGTCTTGAAGATAGGTTGTTAACCTATGGTTCCATGCCCTAGGTGCCTGCTTCAAACCATAAAGAGCTTTGTTCAATTTGCATACATGATTTAGCTTGTTGTGATCTTCATAACTAGGAGGTTGAGCCATGTAAACCTCCTCTGAAATCCACCCCATTGAGAAAAGAATTTTTCGCAACAAGTTTATACATATTCCAATTTCTAGATGCAACTACACTTTCCAATACTCTGATGGTTGGCATCTTAGCCAGAGGTGAAAAAGTTTCTTCATAATCTACTCCTTGGGTTTGTGCAAAACCCTTAGCCACAAGTCTAGCTTTATACTTGTTTATGGATCCATCTAAGTTCCTTTTGATTTTGTAAATCCACCTAGAACCAATTACCTCCATTGATGCTTTCTTGGGCACTAACTCCTAAGTGTCATTTTCTTGGAGTGCTTCTATTTCTTCATCCATAGCTTCCTTTCATTCTGATTTGGTACTTGCTTCTTCATATGAAGAAGGTTCTTCAAGTGATGAATCCTTAGCAAGATAAATAGAATGCTTAGTGACTAATGAAGTATCATACCCATATCTGATTGGCTTCTTACTCTCTCTTTGTGATCTCCTTAGTGCTTGGTTGGATGACTTAGGTATGTCTTCCAACCTCTTCATCTTGACCTTTCCTTTTGATTTACATGCTTTGAACTCTTCCAAGTTGATGGTGTCCTCATCATCTAATTTGATGTCTTCAATTGTGCTTGGCTCCTCCTTAGTGAGGCTTGGAAATTCTTCTTCGAAGTCATATGGCAATTTCACCTTCCTGCATTCACTTTCAAACCAAGAATCATTCTCATCAAACACAACATCTCTACTGACCATAAAGCCTTTGTTGGATGGATTATAAAACCTGTATCCTTTTTTATTTATGTTATACCCTATGAAGATGCATTTCTCTACCTTAGGGTCTAACTTACCCCTGATTTGAGATGGAACATGCACATAAGCAACACAACCAAATATTTTGCAATGTTCAAGAGATTGTCTCCTACCATGCCATGCCTCATAGGGGGTCATCCCATCAATGGACTTAGAAGGTAACCTGTTAATAAGATAAGTGGCAGTAGAAACACTCTCTCCCACAAGTAATTAGGCAATGTTTTTTCATTTAGCATTGATCTAGTTGCTTCCACAATCAATCTGTTCCTCCTCTCTGCTACTCCATTTTGCTCAGGAGTATATCCATTATTGATCTCCCTTTTGATACCTTTGTCAGATACTTCTTGAAACAACTGAACACTTCATCCTTATGTTTCACGAAATACAAGATAGTCCACCTACTGAAACGATCAATGAATGACACATAGTACCTTGAGCCTGAAATTGAAGGATCCTTGCTTGGTCCGCACACATCTGTGTGGACACGTTCCAAATAATCCTCATGCATATAGCCTTTCTTTGTAAAGGGTAACCTGTGTGATTTACCAAACTGACATGCACCACATTTATAGATCATATGTTGCTTGGATACATTAGGTATCCCAAGTACACATTGATCTCTACATATCTACTTCAATGTTATCTCACCAATGTACCCTAATCTTTTGTGCCATATCTCTAACTTAGAAAAAGTTTGATCCTTATAATTGTAAAGTGCAATGTTTTTGGTGTCCTCAAGATCAAATGTAAACAATCTACCTGTTTTCTCTCCTTTTGCAATTCTTTTGAATCCATGTTGAGGGTCTTCCACAAAAGCTCCAAATTTATTGAACCTAACCTGCAAAACGTTTTCCACTATCTGTCCAACACTCATCAAATTCTTTGTGATAGTAGGTACATAAAGAACTTTGCTCAATAGATTCCTATTTCCATCAGAAGTTTTGAAATTTCCTACCTTGAAAATTGAATGCTAGGTATCATCACCTGTATGCACTTGGTGCTTTCCCTTGGGCTCTTCAAGATCAGAAAGGAGAGCTACATTGCCTACTACATGGTTTGAACATCCTGAGTCAATATACAAGAGGTGCTCATCATTCATACCTTGTTTTGAAGTCATGATAATAATGAGAAGAGAATCCTCTTGATCTTCTGTATAGTTGTTGAGGTCTTTTCTTGATTTGTATCCTCCTTGATAATTTTTTTGTTCTAATTATTGTTGTAATTGATGTTGTAGCCATGGTTGTATCCTTGATTATGGTTGAATCTTCCTCTTGATTGTGCGTACCTCTTTGAAATCCTCTTCCTCTCTGGCTCTTGAAGTTCCTATAGCACTCATCTGTTGTGTGATTAGACAATCCACATATATTGCATGGGGAGGAGTTAAAAAGTCTCCCCCTACCTTGCTTACCTCCTCTACCTCTTCCTCTTGAGTTCCTACCTCTCCCTGCATAGTTAGCTTGAGAAGTAGTACCTTCACGATTCCCACTTATCATCTGCCTTGATGCCATTGATTATTTGTCTCACTATTTGCTCCTCTTCAATCTCCTCTCCTATGCTTGCCAATTGATCAGCCACATCCTTTACCTTAGTCACATACTTTGAAACATTCTGCTTAGGTTGCTAGAGTATCCCAAGTTTCTTGGGAAGTTTTGCAATTCCTAATGTGAGGAAGATGGAAGTCAGAAATAGAGTTAAGTAGATATGACCTGGATAAGGCATCTTTGGCACACCATGAGTTGAGTCTTTCTAGCTCCTCTTTTGTAGGTTGACCTTTGCTTCTGAATATGGGCATCTCCTCATCTCCTGATATGCATCCATAGAGACTCCTTCCTTGTAGATAGGTCTTCATCCTCAAGAACCATGCTGGATAATTATTCTTGTCCAATTTATCAATGAAAGGAGGGAAACCATCTCCCATTTTACCTCAACTTGCTCTAATACCATTGTTGGAAGAGATGGATGGATACCTCAAGGAAGTGAGGTGGTATTGCTAAAATGTGATTTGTACCTATCCTAATACACTTCAGAGTTTGATAGAAGGCCCTTTTAGCTTGCAAATGACACTAAGAAAGTACCTATGTACTTTGGAGTTGATGCTTGAAACAATTGAATCAAAATATACTACTTCAAGAATCACTAGTGTCACAAAACTTACTATTTTAGTCTATAAACCTACTAGTTCTTTTGCTCAGTGCTCACAATACAATAACAATTGATCGAATTCCTTTTGAGGGAATTCAATTAGCTTAGATAGCTAATGATTGAAAGTTGAATCATCTAAAATGATAAACCATACTCTAAGAAATAAGTATAGCAATTCAAAGCTTACCCTTGATTTTTTAGGGACTAACTAGTAGATGACTAGTGAACACTTCAACAATGATTTCTCCCGGATGGCTGAATCAAATGCTATGAGATTTTGGTGGCATACATCAAACTTCAAGATGGTTCCAACAAGCTATAGACCATGCAAAATGGTTGAGACTTCACTGAGATACATTGATCAAAGAAAGATGACTGTTTTGAGTAGTCATAACAGAGAAGTAGAGAGAGATGATCAATGAACTATATGTATTATAACACATGATTATACAAGATCCTTGGCATTGTAATTATGCTCAATGATGGTGGAATGAGTAAGCTATGGTGTAAGCTACTCAAACAATACAAAGGATCAAAGGAAGAGCTGTCAATGAGGCACATATGAGACACACTAACTCGGGGGATTTTACAAAGGCTTTTTATAAGAAGTTTTCCTCCAAGTTTGAATTTGAATTCAAACTTTGCTCCAACTAAAAGTGACTCCCCTAATCTAGGAGTTATTCTCTCATTTGAAATTCGTAGCTATTGTTCTTCCTAACTCCACAAGATTTAGGCTTTTGCAAGATTCTCTCAGGGTATAAACCTTTTACAATGGTAAATGATCAAGTGTTACAAGCTAAGGTTCACATGACCTATCAAGTGCTTCCACATATTGCTTTCCATGCTAAGCCAAATGTGAAGGCTTGTATATTTTCACCAACAGACAGTTCTAAGTGTGTTCACGCACATCACTACCAAACTATATCAACAAAATATACAAAATTTTAGTATTGTGAGTCATTTGATATGCCTTCATTGTAAACATATGTTTTTTTCACATAAATTGTACATAATATGTATCATGAATGGAGTGATTCTTAACTTCATAGGTAAAATTTCTGATTAGATATCATTATCTTCAGCATTTAGAATACAATATCAGGTATATTAGTTCTTGTGCATGTATTTCTAACACAATTTCTTCTTGTCTATATCTAAAGTAACTTTACTCTCGAAATACTTGGAACCCATTGTTGGATTCTAATGTTCCTTAATACCTTATACCTCTTCCGTCCCATGTGTATTGCCAACAACACCAGTTAGAACATCCTCCTACCTTTTTATTTCCTTCGTGAGCTTCTTACTTGAAATTGAACGTACCTTGTCTTCTTTTGAAACGTCCTCCATGTGTTTTCGTAGCTCTATTTGTATATAATACTCACTTCTAGACTAGCATCGAAGTAAATCCCTGAAATTTAATTTCATGTGATCATAGGTGATGTTCATTTCCTAAAGGATGCATCAAAGTATGTTTATATATTGCGCTATTTTAAGCTGCGGTTATTTTTCCTAATGCACTATAGAAACTCATATAAGTGATATTTAATCCATGTATAGCTATTGAAACATCTCAAGAACTGGTGTGCGGCATCAAAGACATTCTTTGATTGAAGCTAAACCTCGAAACAAACAACCTTCATATGACATACGAGCAACGTATGACTGAGCAGATTCGAAAGGCCCAACCAACCTATTTTTTTTTTTTCAAACTAAGTGTATGTCCTTGAACTTGTTCATGCCCAAAACAGAAAATATAAAATAATTAACTTATGTGATTCAATCAACAACTGCTCTGTTCATGTTCAATCCGAGTACTTTCTTTTTTTTAAATGGAGGTTCGGCCGATGCCTACTCCCCCCGGCTTTAACTTTGAAATTGTAACTCTACAGGGAAGGGCATAGTACCCATGGGACACCCTTATCCCACAAGAATAAAGGTTTACATGGCTAGGTTAAATGGCGGTCACAACTACCGCAAAGTTGAACAAACGATGGCACATCAACCGCATGCTTCATCTTTCCAAGTTATACATGTCCCTCACATGTTGGCGGCAGGGGTTGAACCCTCACCCCTGCCTCAAGAGGCGAGAGAGCCAACCACTTGCCTTAGTGGCCGGGGACAATCCCAATACTCTTCTTACTGTAAACGTATAGATTTACTTGATTAGCGAGACGAAAGATGCGCTAACTTAACACATTATGTTATAGGTCTCTCTCGTGCATTCCCCTTTCAAAAAAAAAAAACAATTTTGTTTCTTCTCCTAGCACATGCACATTCGTGCCATCAAATGATTCCTCTCAGTCAACGTATTGTTAGGAAAAATTGAGGGCACAACAAGCTAAGAGCGTTGGCGCTTATCACATATGCTCAGATTTGTTTTGTGAATCTCAAATCAGAACTCAATTAGTGCTTACATTATATATATATATATATATATATATATATATATATATATATATATATATATATAATCTTCTCCTTGCCTTGAATTCTCTTAACTTGATGCTCACGTTATCTCCCTTACTTCACATCTGTCTATTGTACCTTTTTGCAGCTTCTCTGTGTGCTCGTCATCTTTGTGTTGGTCGGTCGTACGGCCACGTGCAAGGAGGCGCACAAATCTATGTCAAAGATAAGGGCCAATGTATGCGGCTCTGTGTGCTCGTCATCTTTGTGTTGGTCGGTCGTACGGCCACGTGCAAGGAGGCGCACAAATCTATGTCAAAGATAAGGGCCAATGTATGCGGGAGATGCATACTTAGAATCCTTACATGCAATCCATGTGTGTTAGCTCAATTGGTTGCACCCTTAGCCTCTCAATGTGGAAGACAAGGGTTCAGCTTGTGTGGGTTGCGGTTGGATACCTATCACCTTGTCAGACCAGCCATTTTGGGGCGACGGTTGAGCCTTTGGGGTTGGAATTTGTAAAAAAATCCTTGTCAATGGGGTCAATGTATGTGAGAGTTGCATAGTAAGAATCCTTAGGTGCATAAGATTTTTCAATCCTAGTTAAAGAATGCACATTCAATACACTACATGCACACAAAAGGAATTCAAGTAGGAATGTATTATCTACTGACTCCCACTGAATTCCACCTAGTAACTATAAGCAAAAGAACATTCATGAAGCAAGCACACATGGTGTTACCGTGTATTATAGGTACCCGATATAGGTCTCCCTTACTTCGCATCTGTCTATTGAACCTTCTCTGTGTGCTCGTCATCTTCGTGTTGGTCGGTCGTATGTCCACATGCGCAAGGAGGCGCACAACGTGCTCTCAATAGGCCTGAGAAGTGACTATCATAACTCAGCATGCAGCCGATAGCAAACAGCTGCCATGTTACTACCATGTCGCAAGGGCTTAAATTTGACGCCCAGCCTTGGGCTTCACAAAAAATCTCATGAAACCTGGGCATTTCAAAGTTAAGCTTCTCATGAAGTTTTTCACTAAATAATAGGGCATCAGTCCTTCATACATATGTATAAAATCAGATAAGTTTCTTTGTACCAATGGAAAGGGTTTTTTATTCATAAAATCAATGAAACAATTTCAAAACGTGTGTGTTTGGGGGGGGGGGGGGCACAATAAAGATTAAGGAAAATTGGATATCTGCCCTTCTCGCCATAGCCTCAGAGAGAGAGAGAGAGAGAGAGAGAGAGAGAGAGAGAGAATATACAAAAAAAATGTACCCATAGTGGAAGAGGGAAGCAGACGCAAGAAACAAATTCATGCCTTACTTGTTTGTCAATTGAAATACTTTTCATTCCCAAAATACGAGTCAGATTTTAGCACTCACATACATTAGCAATCATAATATATCAAAGAAACGAGAGGATCCAGTAGATGCAAGAGTTTTGCAGACAAATATAATATTTATTTCCGAATACCAATCAACGTTAAGTGTTGGTAGTAGGATCTCTTGTGACCCTCCTATTTTGGGAGTATATTTGCATGAACTGCAAGGTGAATGTCTAGCTGTTAGAGAAGAAACACGGAGATCGATAGATATGTCTATCGCCCAGCTACGTGAAGACTTTTACACATTCTCTCTCTCTCTCTCTAATTAGCCACAAGGGGCAATTACTCATGGCCTCTCACATGAGTGCCACTTGGCACTCATGTGAGTATCCTACTCAACAAATCTAAGAGGTGGTTCACACCTCTTACTCAGAACTAGTGAGTGATACTCCATGTTACATTTCCTTCCCCTTAACTCCATTTTTGTCCTCAAAAATGGCATTGGAAGGTCTATGAGAAAGAGAGAATATATAAAAACAACACTCCCACTATATCCCCATGTAATAAGAATACATGGTCATATCTCCGTGTTGTTTCCTCTATCCTTCTCCTTAAGAAGAACCTTGGGAAGGTAGTCTAAAATTGGGAAATCGTCTCTCAAGGGTGCTAACCTACTCCCATGTGGCACTATCTTCTCAACTATCTTTCCACTTTACTACAAACTCTTTATATAAGTGACTTCTTTGTTTTTCTCGAGTGTGTAGTATGCTCTCAGACTCATGTGGAATAGAGTGAATAGAAATAGGCTCTACTAGCTCACTATCTGGAATGAGGTTGTTAGATTCACCCAACCTTTTCTTAAGCCGGCTTACATGAAGAACTGGATGGATTTGACTATTCTTTGAACATTGGAGCTGGTAAGCCATCTTTCCTACTCTCTTAAGTATTTGGAAAGCTCCACAATACCTAGGAGATAGTTTTGGATAGGGTCCCATCTTCATGGTTTCAGACCTAGATGGAACTCTAAGATAGAAATGCTCTCCTACCTCAAAGTTGATATCTCTCCTTTGAGGGTCAGCATAGGCTCTAGCCCTATCCTGAGCTCTCTTAATTATGTCCTTCGCAAGCCTAAGCATATCGTTCATCTCTTCCAAAAAGTCCTTTGGAGCTTGAACTTTCTCATTCTGCAATCCTACTGCATAAGGTGCTCTTGGTTGAAACCCATACATAAGCATAAATGGAATATGCCTAGTGGAAGAGTGCTTGGCACTATTATATGCAAAATCTACTATAGGTAAGTAATCTTCCCAATTAGTTTGCCTGTCATTCACATATGCCCGAAGCATATCCTCTAGGATGTGGTTAACCCTCTCTCTTTGCCCATTCGACTGTGGATGCTCAACCATGCTCATGCTAAGTTTCCTGTCCAACCTTTTGAAGATTGCTCTCCAAAAGTGGCTAGTAAAGTTCCTATCCCGATCAGATACTATGTCTAAGGGAACCATATAACTGGTATAGATTCTCTACAAAAATTCTAGCCAACTCTGGTGTCTTCACTGTAGTACGTGTTGGAATACACCTAGCCATTTTGGTTAACCTATCCACAATTACCTAGACCGAGTCATGCCCTCTCTATGTCTTAGGTAATCCAACTATAAAGTCCATGGAGATACTCTCCCACTTCCCATTGGGAATATCCAATGGGTGGAGTAGTCCTCCAATCCTCAATCTCTTAGCTTTGTTGACCTGGCATTTAGTGCACTTAAGCACATACTCTAGGACGTCCTTATGAAGTCCAAGCCAACAAAACTGCCTCTTAACAAGATCATAAGTCTTCTTAACTCCTGGGTGTCCCGCACTAGGTGTGTCATGACACTCATACAAAATATGCAGTCTCATCTCAAGATCTCTAAGGACACACACCTTACCTTTACATAACATGTATTCATCATGGACACTGTAATTCTTCCACTTGAATCCTTCTTGAGTACCCATCGATACTCCATCCTCACTGGAAACCCGTATATCACGATCTGCATTCTCTATGGCTTCCCAAATCTCAGAATATGCAGGATCAAGCCTACATTTCCCTCTAATGGACTCAAGTAGCTCACTAGTGATCTGAGTAAAACTCATTCCATTGAGCATAGGCATGCGGCTAAGTGAATCAGCCACTACATTAAACTTTACCTTCCTATACCTAAGCTCATAATCAAACTCCTGAAGGGTCTCTGCTCAAAGGGCCTTACGAGGTCTATTTGATTAGAGAGCCACTTAATGCTCTCTTGATCAAACACTATCATAACTTTGGCACCATATAAATAATGACACCACTTCAAAGCATGGACAATTGCATACATCTCCTTCTCATAGACAGAGTAATTCTTCTAAGCCGGTTCTAGTTTCTTACTCTCAAAAGCTACTCTTTGACCATCGTGAACTAAAACTGCTCCTATGGAAAAATCCTTCGTGTCATTCTCAACCAAAAATGGTTTGTTGGGATCTGCTATGTGTAAAAGTGGAGCTGTAGCAATCACTACTTTCAATTTCTCCATACTTTGCTTCTATTTGTCTCCCCAATGAAAGGATTTCCCTTTCCCTTTAAGCTGTTCCATCATCGGGACCGCAATTTTGGCATAATTCTTAATGAATATTTGAAAGAAACCTGATAAACCTAGGAAGATCTGCAGCTCTTCTAGGTTCCTTGGATGTGGCCATTTCATAATAGCCCTTACTTTTTCAGGATCCATCTGGATTCCATTCTATGCATTGGAAACCTATTTTTGGTAGTTACCTTATTAAGTTCTCTATAGTCTATACATAGCCCTATAAAACCATCTTTCTTTTTAAGTAGGAGCATTGGCAATGCCCAAGGTGAGTTACTAGGTTTAATGAAGCCCTTATCTAAATAATCCTACAATTGCCTCTCAACCTCCTCATGCTAAGAAACACTAAGCCTATAAGGTGGCCTACAAATAGGGTTAGTGTTACTAACTATCTAGGCATTGGAAACCTATTTTTGATAGTTACCTTATTAAGTGCTCTATAGTCTATACATAGCCCTATAAAACCATCTTTCTTTTTAAGTAGGAGCATTGGCGATGCCCAAGGTGAGTTACTAGGTTTAATGAAGCCCTTATCTAAATAATCATGCAATTGCACCTCAACTTGCTCATGCTAAGAAACACTAAGCCTATAAGGTGGCTTGCAAATGGGGTTAGTGTTAGTAACTACCTCAATGGCATGGTCAATGTCCCCTCTCTCAGGTGGTAGCCCTCTAGGTATTAGTGGGAAAAACATCTCTATACTAAAACATAAGATCCTTAAAAGTTTTAACCACACACTCTTGCAAAAAAGAATAATAGAAAGTACTGTCTATATTTACATTCCTAGCATGAAAATATACATCAAATGAACTGTCTATACAATGCTCAATATCATGAATATACAATAAAAACATCTCCTGTACATGTTGAGAATAACAAAGAATATACAACTCTAAGGATGAAACGAGAGATGTACTAGGTACATCTCTCTCTCCCTGAATACAAACTTTACTTCCATTCTTTTCAAATTCAAGTGTTTTGTTTTGATAGCTGTGTTTAAGTGTGTCTCCCAACCCCCATAGCCACTCTCTTCCTAACACAAGGTCTGTCCTCTCCATATTCATAATTTGGAAGTCCATATGATCTATGTAATCCTGCATCTTGACTTCCAAATTGGATACCATAGTATCCCATATCCTCTTGTCTTCTCCTTGCATAATAGATACTATGTATTTATGTGCACTGGGCTGCTCGAGAATCTTTAGTTTCTTGACCAGAGCATAGTTTATAGAGTTATGAGTGGCAAATTCATCTATCATGACTTGCACCCTAGTCCCGTATACACTACCATGAAGTTTAACTAAGTCATGTGGTCCAAACTATTGTGACCACAATGATTGAGTCAAACAATAGGTGTGCTCTATATCCTCGTGCATCACCTCCATCCCTTGTAGCTAGAGCTGCCATGAATAGGAAGTGTCTACACTAGGTGGACCACCTTTTTGCTCTTTTCAGGGGCCCTACTAGTCTCTGATCCTCTCTTCTTTTCTTCCCCCTTCTTGAGTGGACAGTTCCACTATGAATGGCTAGGAGACAAACATCTAAAGCATAGGTTCTCTCTTTTGGCCCTCTCAAATTGATATGTAGCTAACCTAGGCCCTTGTGATCTTGTTTTTTAATGAAAATTTTGTTTTACCCAAATGGTAACTTCTTCTTAAATTTAATCGTGCTAAGAGGCTTGAGGGGCTGATCCGTCTGCAGAGGAGTATATTGAGGACGGTTATGGTCCTCATGGATCTGCACATACTTGATCGCCTCCTCAAACATCTTAGGAGCATTCCTTCTGACTTCTCTCTTAATGGCTTTATCTAAGCCTCTAACAAACCCTATGTTTTTCTGGAAGTCATCTAAGCCCTTAAGTTTCAAAATGATCTCCCTATAGTAGGATATGTAGACTGTAAGATGTTGGTGTAAATCACAAGCCTACACATTTGGCTTGGAAGATATCTTGAAGATCTTACATATGTGAAGAAGCATAGGAACCATTGCTAGTGACTAATTACCACTTTATCTCAGTGTAAAAGTCAAATTGACTTGGAATCTCTTGTAACCACCATGTACCTGATTTCAACACACTCATTGGACAACTACTTACTCAAGAGGCAAAGCTTATCAAAAATGGAGAAAGCTCTAAAGGTAATCAATCTTTAGCTTTATACACGGATAAAAGCAAGTCTAAAGATAACAAAGGAAAGGCAAAGAAAGTGGATGATGAAGCAGGTACATATCAAGCTAACTATGCAGGTAGAGGAAGACATGGCAGAGGTAGAGGAAGAGGAGGTAGACAAGGCAGGGGGAGATCCCAAGACTCCAACTCATGTTCTATTTGTGGATTAACTAATCATACAACTGAAAATTGCTTTAGGAATTCCAGGAATCAAAGAGGCAGAGGATACAATAGAGGAAGTTATGGCTACTCAAGAGGAAGGTTCAACAACTACCATGGCAACTACAACAACTACAATCATTCAAACTATCAAGGAGGCTACAAAGGAAGGAGAGACTACAATAACTACACAGAAGACTCAAACAAAGAGGATTCATTATTGATCATGAACATGGCTATGCCACAAGGTAAATCTGATGAGCATGTTTTCTACATAGATTCAGGTTGTTCAAATCATGTGGCAGGAAATGTGGCACTCCTATCAGATTTAGAAGATCCAAGGAATAAGCATGAGGTACAAATAGGAGATGATACAAAACATCATGTGGAGAAAATAGGCAATGTCAAAGCACCTGATGGAAACATCAACCTACTCAGTAAGGTACTCTATGTCCCTACCATTACAAAGAATTTGATAAGTGTTGGGCAGATAGTAGAGAAAGGGTTGCAAGTCAGGTTCACAAAAGCAGGAGCATTTGTTGAAGATCCAAGTCAAGGATTCAAAAGAATTGCAAAAGGTGAAAAGACAGGTAGATTGTTCACATTTGAATTACAGGACACTAGAAACATTGCTCTCTTTAATTATGGTAGTCAAACACTCACAGAATTGGAAGTATGGCACAAAAGGTTAGCACATATTGGTGAAAGGTCATTAAAGCAAATCTGCAGGGCCCAAAGTGTACTTGGACTTCCTAATTTGTCAAAACAACATATGATTTATAAGTGTAGTGCATGTCAATTTGGAAAGTCTCACAGGTTACCATTCATGAAGAAAGGTTATATGCATGGAGATCTCTTGGAGTTGGTTCATACAGATGTATGGGGACCTAACAAGGAAGCTTCAATATCTGGATCAAGGTATTATGTTTCCTTTATTGATGATTGCAGCAGATGGACTATCCTATTCTTTATGAAACACAAAGATGAAGTTTTTTCATGTTTCAAAAGATATTTGGCTCTTGTGGAGAATCAAACAGGTAAATCACTAAAAAGGCTAAGGTCAGATGGAGGGGGAGAATACTTCTCCCATGATTTTGATTCTTTTCTTCAAGAAAGAGGAATCAAAAGAGAGGTAACTACAAGGTACACTCCTGAGCAAAATGGAGTGGCAGAAAGGAGGAATAAGACAATTGTTGAAGCTGCAAGGTCTATGTTAAATGAAAAGCATTTACCTTATTATTTATGGGCTGAGGCTATATCTACAGCCACTTACTTGATTAACAGGTTGCCTTCAAAATCCCTTGATGGGATGACTCCATATGAGGCTTGGAATGGAAGAAGACCAAGCTTAGGTCATTGTAAAATTTTTGGATGTATTGCTTTTGCTCATGTTCCTTCACAGGTTAGAGGCAAGATGGATCCAAAGGCAGAAAGGTGTGTATTTATTGGATATGACAACAATCAAAAGGGCTACAGGTTATACAACCCTACCAACAAAGGATTCTTGGTAAGCAGAGATGTAGTTTTTGATGAGAACAATTCATGGTATGAAGATTCATGCAGGAAGATCAATTTACCATATGATCTTGAAGAAGATTTTCCAAAGCTTGGTAGAGAACAATCAAAGATTGAAGAACAAGACACCTCAGAGGATGATGAAGAATCTCACATGGAAAAGATCAAAGCATGGAAGTCTAAAGGTTAAGCAAAATTGCAGGAACTTGGACATGAGGCAGAATCATCACATCATGGCCTAAGAAGATCTATGAGGGAAAAGAAAAAACCAGAAAGGTATGGGTTTGACACCTCATTAGTAACTAAACATTCTATCTACATAGCACAGGACATAAACCAAACGGAGCCATCATCATTTGAAGAGGCCAAAGCAAAAACAGCATGGAAGCATGCAATGAAGGAAGAGATTGAAGCACTTGAGGAAAACAACACTTGGGATTTGGTGCCCAAGACTTCATCCATGAAGGTAATAGGCTCAAGATGGGTCTATAAACTCAAGAAGAATTCTGATGGCTCCATTAACAGGTATAAGGCAAGGCTTGTAGCAAAAGGCTTTGCACAAACTCAGGGAATTGATTATGAGGAAACCTTCTCTCCTGTGGCAAAGATGCCTACTATTAGGGTTTTGCTTAGTATTGCCTCTTCCAAGAATTGGAAGATACTTCAACTAGATGTAAAGAATGCATTTTTGAATGGTTGGATAACAGAAGAGGTATATAAGGCACAACCACCTGGTTTTGAGAATCAAGTTTATCCTGATTATGTGTGTAAACTTAACAAAGCATTGTATGGTCTCAAGCAAGCTCCAAGAGCTTGGAATTTCAGGCTTGTTTCATTCTTGCAGGACAAAGGCTTTCAACCAAGCAAGGCAGATCCTTCACTCTTTATTAAAAAGAGTAATTCGGAGGTCATCTACCTATGTGTATATGTAGATGATATTATATTGACAGGAAATGATGCAGATGGTATGAAGAAGATCAAAGATCAGATGAGAGAAGAGTTCAAGATAAGTGATTTGGGTTCACTTACCTACTTCCTAGGTTTGGAAGTTGTCTACAAAGATCATGGTTTGTTTCTCACTCAAAGAAATTACATTAAGGACATGTTGGCAAAATTCAAGATGCAAGATTGTATGATTGCAGGTACTCCAATGGAGGTCAATCACAAATTGAGCTCACATGAAGGTGAACTCATAGAGGACATCACATCATATCAAAGTCTAGTGGGTAGTCTCAACCATGCCACATTGACAAGAGTAGATATATGTTACAGTGTGAGTGTGCTAAGTCAATTTATGCACACACCAAGGAAACCACATATGGATGCTGCCAAAAGGATTCTCAAGTATCTCAAAGGAACCATCAATGAAGGACTTTATTATCCTTATGTATCTGATTTAGGTTTGAAGCTATTTTCTGATGCAGATTGGGCTGGCTCAAAGGAAGATAGAAGGAGCACTTCAGGTTATCTTACCTTTGCATGTTCAAAGCTTATTTCATGGTCATCCAAGAAGCAACCCACCGTTGCTCTCTCTTCTACTGAAGCTGAATATAGAGGTCTTGCCATAGCTACACAAGAAGCTATGTGGATGAAGACATTATTCAAAGATCTTGGATTGGAGTTTGGAACTCCAACTATTTTTGGTGACAATATGAGTTCTATTCATTTAGCTGCTAATCCTATTTTTCATGCAAGGACTAAACATATTGAAGTTCATTATCACTATGTACGAGAGAAGGTTCTAAGCAAAGAGATTCAAATATCATATGTGTCCACTCATCAACAATGTGCAGATATTCTAACCAAAGCATTGGATGGTACAAAGCTTTGCAAATTCAAGGCTATGATAGGTTTGCAGGTAATCTTGGAAGATTGAAGACCTCAAGCATACTTGGCTTGAGGGAGAGCTGTTGGAGCAAGTCTATGACAAGCCTAAGTATTGGCTTGAGTCTCACAAAGTCTTAGAAGAAGCTTCAAAATGAAGACTATGTAAAGTTCACTTGTGAACTACCTCTTGTAATTTTTTGAAGAGTTTACTTAATGTAAAAGTAAGAGAATCTTAAGTGGTTGAGTCCACATGATCAAAAAGGGAAAGAGGAGCCACGAATTCGTGATTTGTGGTAGGTAGAGAATCAAATCAATCATTGATTGATTGGAGAGTGATTGAGGGAAGTTAGCCTCCCAAACTCAACTATAAATAGATGGCAGTTTTAGTCGTGGTTAGAGAGACCTATGTGAAGACCTCCAAGAGCTGAGCTTCATGCCATATCAAGGTGTGATTACAAGGCACACATATGTATCAGTAAGTCATTGTATTGTACAAGCAATATACTTTCATTTTCATGATTATTTGAGTTCATCTTTCCATGTTCTTGTGAAGTGTACTACTCACTGCCATTACTCTCAGTTTTTCTCAGTCAGCTTGCAGAGATGTTTTCTCTGAGCTTGGTGCATCATTTTCAGTGATTTAACTTGGTAAAGTTAGCTCTATAAGTCTACTATATGCTCACAAATTTTCATGTCATTTGGATGTTGAAAGCTTCAGTTATGTTCATTTGAAGTCAACAGGGTCGTTCATCTTCACTTCTCTATCAGGTACCCGACTTTTTCACTCATCTTGTCAGAGGTGTTTCTCAGTGATTACTTATCCAAATTCAGTGATTTAAAGCTTGTTGGATTTAGCTTACTGTCTAATATAACCATACAAATTTTCATAATCATTGGATTCCTGCATTTTGAGTTATGTTGGTTTTTCTGCTCACTGGTCTCAAACTGTAGCAGCCCGTAAAAATCGGGATGATGTCATCAGTTGTTAAAACTCATTCTCAGTGTGTGGTTCATTATTTTTGATGATATTACTCTTCAAAGTTAGATCTTTAAGCTACCTAGACTTTCCCAAGAGGAATGAAGCTAATTGCTGCTGTGCTCAGAGAATTATGTAAAACACTGGACAGGTGTATGAACCAAGAATAGCAAGTTTTCACCTCTGAGTTAACTCCAACTTATCTGTTTTGATCTATCTTTTTGAGAGTGATCTTCCTAGGTACATAGGGTGTCTAATACATCCATTGGCAAGCTAAAAGGGCCCAACATATACTCCTGGAGTTCAATTGGCTGGTGTAGATCAAGGATTTTGCAACACCTCTTCATCTTCAAGCACATACCTATCCATCTCTTCACATGTTCAACTATTTATTTCCCTCTAGACTCCATGTTTCACTTCCCTTCCCCCATTTGCTAACTAGAGTATGTGAAAATGAATGGAATTAAACCTTGAATATGCAAGAAGAAGAGAAATATATCACAAGAACACTTCCCTGGTACAAAATGAAGCTGTGGAAGCAAAATCCAATTGATCTTTGAAGCTTGAGGTCACTGATTTTGAATCCTCACCAGGCCCAAATGAAAATTGGAAATGTCCGGTTGGTCCGGGGAGGTTCTAATCACCAAAAACCAACAAGAACAATGCCAAAACCAAGTAGCAAAAGCCTCGATCGGGCTACCTGAATGAAAATAAAGAACTTTTTAAATTTGAGAGCCCTCGCCAGTCCAAGAAATGTAGCCCAACACTTGTACTTCAAAGATATGAAACTATCCCAAGTGAAAAATGTGAATTTGGACATCAGATGATGAAAAACTAGGCCCGAAAGTGGTTGCCTAGTTCCTACTGAGTGCTACAGAGAGATCTTGCTTGACCAAATCTTGTCCAAATCCAACGTCAATGGTTTTTGAATGAAGCCTAGAAGTGTAGCTTCGTAACATGACAAAAATTGCTGAAATCGGACATCGTATGAGCAAGCTATGGTGTGGAGAAGCTGAATATGTCACGACTAGACTGTGGGAAAGCAAATCTTCATGGAGTAGTGACTTTGAGAGCTTCAAACTGAGAAACTAAAGCCTTTTTGAACAAGCTAATGACCCATAGCCCATCTCCACAACCCATAATACATGTGTATATCATTGTTTTCCCAAAATCTTGATTCAAATCCTAGATTCTTGCTTTGAAACGTTGAGAAAAAAATTCGGCAATTTTGTTTACCTTCCCTCCTTGTAGTCTTTTGAGTCCAAAAAAATGTGGAGCAGCAGGAGCAAAGGGGATTTATCCCGTATATCAGACCGCAATGCTTTTTGAAGAGCATATATAGAAAACACTCACTTCAATCCCTCCCTCTTAGATAGGAGGTGAGGAGAGAAGCCTCTCTCTGCGTGGGCGGCGATTCTTGGTGCGTGTGGCTCCGTCGAGCACATGGCTCCGTCGCACGTGTGGCTCTGTTGACATCGGTCATCCTACTCCGATACCAAATGCTGGTAGTAGGATCTCCTATGACCCTCCTATTTTGGGAGTAGATCTGCACGAACTCCAAGGTGAATGTCCAGCCATTAGAGAAGAAACACGGAGATCGATAGATATGTTTGCTGCCCACCTGCATGAAGACTTTTACACATTCTCTCTCTGATTAGCCAGAAGGGGCAATTACTCATGGCCTCTCACATGAGTGCCACTTGGCACTCATGTGAGTATCCTACTCAACAAATCTAAGAGGTGGTTCACACCTCTTACTCATAACTAGTGAGTGATACTCCATGTTGCATTAAGCACTCATAAACATTTCTCAATGTAGGACTAATATAACATTATGTACATTTGGGATTGAAGCACCTATCAAGGAAGTAAAGATGGGATGTTTAAGTTTTCATTTTTTAAAGCTTGTTATGACAACAAATTTAACCTTTGAAGTATCTGGTTTCATACAAAAAAGATATTTTCCAATCATGCTTTCACAAAAACTCAAGAGGACATGTAATTTACACTCAAATCACTTACAAATTTCTATTCCACAAGGATCAATGATTATTGGTCTAGGAAATTAAGTCAATTCTTAAGTAGTATAAACATTTATAGGCAATGAACATTACTTATTCAAAATTTTTAGTAGTTCTCCTGCCGAATTACCAGCTCAATCATTGTTAAGAAATGTTCTGCACACTAAGCGCATAGTCCCCTTGGAAAATATATTAAGGCAATGTACAAATTTCAAGGAAAATAATCAATACATTAGCGTTAACTTCTTCCAAATTTTTGGTAAAAGTCAAGAGGAAAGCTACCCCAATGGGAAGAAAGGACGAACTTCCAGTAAATACCTAAATGTTTACCAAATGCACTGAAAATTTCAAAGTTTTCTTACAGCAAAAAATGTTGTTGACTATAATTGTATCACTCTTGAAAAGAATTTTCATACAAAAATGCAATACTATAACTGTATTATCATTAAAATCCCTCTATGGATTAGTAATAGCATCAAATGTCTGAGATTGATAAAGATGAAGTTCATCATAGCCCTATTTAATGAGTAGTACTTGACATAAAAAAGTACTTGTGTTTACCGAAACAATATAGAGTAGCCGTCAAGGTTTCAATTTTCATTACCAGATAATTCTTGGGCAAACAATATGAAGTGTTACATCCTTCTGGCAAGCAAAAAATCAGTCTAATACATAAAATTTTTGTCATGGAAAATAAATTCCGCTTCCATGATAATGATACAGGACACACATTCTGCTAAAGATGCGTTTTCAACCTTTCGAATAGAATGGTGAAAAATAACACAACTTTCAAAGTCATACTCATAACTCCATTCAAGTATCCATAAAGTAGAATACCATGATCCATAGGAATTCCTTTTTTCCTGACATTTGCAATGGGAAGTATCGAGAGAAAAGGGTAGAACTATTGACCACATAAGATTAAAAAAATCTAACAATCTTCCAAAGTATTAAAAAAGAAGAAATTTAAACTTATTAGGATCACAATCATCTACCATTCTTCTACGTAAACACCAATTTTTTCTCCAAGTAGATTTACTATCGTAGTAGCACAGACGCACATCAATTATTAGAAAGATAGCTAAGCTAAAATAAGACCGACGTGAAGTAGATTATGCATTGCAATAAAAAAAATAATTTAAATCATTCCATTAAATATAAGTAATTTGATAGCACATTTGTAGATGCAACTAGCAAACCAAACAGTCATTGAGCTCACAAATAGAGTAAGATCACCCAAATTGTCTCACTTGTTGTGAGACATCATAGATTTCTATCAAAAACTTAAGATCAAGATTATCAATCCCATTTTAACTACCTTATATATATATATATATATATATATATATATATATATATATATATATATATATATATATATATATATAGATATATATATATATAATGCCAAACTGAAATTTGAGGTTCAGTTTGGTATTGGGGTAGTTAGAATGGGATTTTTTAACATCTTTCCATGCTAATGTAGGATAATTTTGAACGCTTTCCTCTTGAACAAGAAATTGGACGTGTTGTTTGGCATTGTAGTAGTTAGAATGTAATTTTTTAACGTCTTTCCATGCTAATGCAAGATAAGTCTCAACATTGTTCTCTTAAAAAAGACATTTGAGTTTCAGTTTGGCATTCAGGTTAGCTAGAATGGGATTTTTTAAGGTCTTTCCATGCAAATGTGGGATAAGTGTCTATGCTTTTCTCTTGAAAAATAAATTTGAGGTTCAGTTTTGGGATAAGTGTCTATGCTTTTCTATGCAAAATTAACTGCCATGAAAACTCTTGTACATATACTATACTACATCAGATTATCGAAATAAATATAAATCAAAATTTAAAACTCTAAAAATATAATGCACACTTGGCACTCTGAGTATCCACGTTTCAACCAAGGCCCCACTCTCCACAGTCCAATTAGTTGCTAGATGTCAAACATAACTATATCCAATTGTCATGCCACTTGGCGAATCCGATTCATCTCACATGCAATTACCGCTATAATATAGAATTTGATTACCTCTATAATATATACTTAAGGGAGGTATAATTGACGCCCAGGTTCAACATGAGGGCATCATTTGAAGCTTCTCTAAATTTCTCGAGCTTGATGATGAAGTTTGTATCAAAATCTAAGGTTTCATTTGAAGCTTCTCTAAAGTTCTCGAGCTTCATGATGAAGTTTGTATCAAAATCTAAGGTTTCATTTGAAGCCTAAAACCTCTCTTGACGCCCCATGGGGCTTCAAATTTAAGCACTATGCACAAAAAAGTCTGAAGGTCTCTTGTTTGTTGCCTTCCTACTCATATCGTGTTCTTGGGCATGACAGAAGGTCAGTTGATATATCACTTTTGCCTGCAAGCTCCATATGCATCTACCTCCCTACTTACTTCAAAGTGATTCCATGGTGTCGGAAGTGATGGAGCCCTAGCCTTGATGACTTTGCAAAAGAATCGATAGCCTCAATGGAAGAAAAAAAGAAATTATCAACCTCCATTACAGAGATTGACCTCAAGAAGAACCCCTATTCTTTTGAAAGTGCTTCTATTTTGCATGATGGTATGAATCCAAGCAGACTAGGGGATGAAGCAATCAATCTAAGGACTTTTCCCAACCAACCATGAGTATATGTAAAAACCTCTGACTATCTTCATGCTCCTTTTATGATGCTCAAGAGAACAAGGAACAATGATGAGATATTGTAATCCGTGGAAGAACTCAAAAAGACAAAAGTCCATTGCATTCTAACTCTTGGTGAGCTATTGAAACTTAATCCTCAACTTTGGGAATGATTGGCTGACCACTTATAAGAACATTAATTCACACGAAGACTATGTAGACAAACTAGGAGACTATAGTGAAGGGGATGATGGAAACACTTGTTTCCTAGACCCCTTCCATGGATACATTACCAAGGCTATCCTTGATACTCGAGTAAGAGTGGTCATAACTACCAAGGAGATGTAGATGAAATGGGATAAAAATTCTTTGAGATCCACAAGGGAGATCTCTTAGGGACTTACACCCACATTAGGAGTATGATGAAAGGTGATCATAAGGATAAGAGCGCTTAGTACCAAACCCTAGCCTTAGGATTTTCTATTCCCATTGTTTATTGAGTTAGCAACCTTTCGGGCATTTGGTACTAATTTAGTATTTGGAAGTGAAGGAAGTCTGCCTTAAACTTACACTAGAATCATGGTGAAAGATGATCATAAGGATAAGAGTACTTAATACCAAACCGTAGCCTTAAGATTTTCCATTCTCATCTATTATTGAGCTAGCAACCTTTGGGGCATTTGGTACCAATCTAATCCTTGTAAGTGAGGTCTAAGTTCTCCTTCAAAGAGCATTTGTGCGAATTCATAATCCATTGAGTTGATAGAGAGAAACATTGGACTACTTACCTAAAGAGATAGAACTTTGAAGCGTCCTGGTGAAACACTTAGTGGGTGTATCAATCCGGCCTTGAAGATTTGCTCTTAAGATTAGCTTGAAAATCCAAAAATCCTAGGGACCTAACTTTGAGATTTGCTAATTCCACCCAATTCTTAATAAATGATTTTCTTTTCGACAAAAGCGTGATAAAATATTTGAGTTCTAGATGTCTTGCATACCTTATCCATTGAACTAATTTTATTATGTTTTTCTAAATTTCAAAATAATATTATCAGCCTTTGATAAAACCCTTGTATCTCATAAGATGATAAGAAATTTTCATTTGAAAGCCTTTGATAAAAAGAAGTTATATCCCATAAGACGATAAGAAATGTTCATTGAAAGTCTTGAATTGGGCACTCTAAAAATAAAGATCTAATAAAATATAGTTTTAGGTAACCATAATGGAAAAATGGAGAAATTTAAAAGACAAAGGGAGAAATTGTAGATATTCAAAGTAAGGTAGAGTAAGAATAACGTTAAACAATAACTATATCTAGGTGTGATATACGAATTAAAAAAAAAAATGTAAACAAGCATTATGTAAGAAAATGGTATTTTGGACTTATAAACATAATTTTAAGAGTTATATACTATTTTAGGGTTTTGAGCTCGCACAAATGACATCCGTACTTGACAATATTGGATTCCACTATATTATTTTTCAAATATGGTAAAAAGACTTATGGTTTGCAATTTTTTCGATAAAAGAAGTGAATTAAGTATCGGAAGTATTTCTATTTGGAAACCATTAAACAATCAATAATCTTAATTGTTCTTTCTATGTATCTGAAGGTAGGTAGGATTTCATCTATTTTTCATTTTGAAATTCTCTGTGTTTTTTTTCCTACCCGTTTCGTATTGTAAGATATTTGAAGCTGAGTTTAGCCTAGGCATACCGGGTACCTATAATACACGGTAGCACCATGTGTGCTTACTTCATGAATGTTCATTTGCTTATTGTTAGTAGCTGGAATTCTGTGGGAATCAATGCCTATAGCTAAATGATCTATGCTTGCTTCATGGGCTCGGGAGGAAGGGGTTATGTTAAGTAAGATTCGTTGCTTAAGCACTCAAACGCGTCCACAAACGAAATGTTAGAGGATGATATATTTGTCATGATCTTTCGAACCTCATGTCCCATCTCATTGTAGAGCAATCATGTACCGTTCCTTGTTTAGTTTAAGATGCATGATCACCTGTATATGGGCACAAGGTACGTCCTTGATCAAATTACCCTTCTTCGCCAGCAAGGCTTTGGGATTGAAATCAACATAATGTTGCAAAGAAAATTGATATCTCCTCCCCCAAAACAGAGTGAAATTTTCTTGAAAGCAACAAGTCTTCAAAATATAATATGAGGTTTGGATCAACGTCTTCAAGGTAAATCCATCTGTTGCTCTTGCGATTCCATAGATTCTTCCATATCTTGAACTCCCCTGACTAGAGCTATTTCGGTGGTCAGATTGATGATGCCAACTGCCAGAAAGGAGTTCACGAGCTCTGAACCTTTACTATGGATCTTCTAGTGGGAGAAGAGGAAGAATTTCCTATCGCCCTTCCACCGTGGAGGACCTTTGGATGTAAGAAGCTCAACGTTTCTAAAGAAAAACTCCCTTTGGTTATGCCAATCCCTAAACAACCACTGTTTAGCTAGATTATGAGCCATTTTCACCATGTTGAGAATTCTCAATCCACGCTTGCCTCTCATGAGGCAGGAATCATCGCAATATCAGCACTTGATATTGCGACTATCCTTCTTATCAAGATCCGTAGTAGAAAGGAAGTTTGTACAAAGCACCTCGAGTTTTGAAACTTTTAATGTGGTGGTTTCCAACAGAAAAGATTTATAATAAAATCATCTTTTCTTTTATATAATTAAAAGAAAATAAAAGCAAATAGCAAAAGCCGAGGATAAATTTGAGCATATAGTCTCGCTGCAAAGGCTTTAACTACCTACGAGCCAAAGACGAAGGTATGTTCCTGGTTGCATTAGCTTTCTTTCTTTCTTTCTTTGTCGTATTTTTGTTTACGTTTTCATATAAAGTTATCTTTTTTTTTCTAATAAAAAAAATTAAAGTAAAAGCAGTGACCAAACTTGAGGATCGATATGTGCATAAAAGCTTTCAAGGGCCCAGGGTCACAAACCAAAGTAGGTAAAGCAGATATTCAAATAAAGGTAGAATAAGAATAACTTTAAACAAAATTTGTATCTAGGTGTGATATACGAATTTACAAAAAATGTAAATAAGCACTGCAAGAAAATGATATTTTGGACTTAGAAAATAATGTTAAGAGTTGTATACTATTTTAGGGTTTTAATCTTGCTCAAATGACATCATTACTTGAAACTATTGGATTCCACTAGATTATTTTTCAAATATGGTAGAAAGACTTATGGTTTGCAATTTTTTTCGATAAAAGAATTGATTTAAGTATCGGAAGTATTTCTGTTTGGAAATCATCAGACAATTACTAACCTTAATTGTTCTTTCTATGTATCTGAAGGTGTCTAGGATTTCACCTATTTTTCATTTTGAAAGTCTGTGTTTTTTTTTGTTCTACCCGTTTCGTATTGTAAGATATTACGTGGTTGAAGCTGAGTATAGCCTAGCCATACCGGGCACCTATAATACACGGTAACACAATGTGTGCTTGCTTCATGAAGGTTCTTTTTCTTATAGTTTCTTATAGTTCTTGAATTGGGATATCTAAAAACGAAGACAATATTCTAAAAAAATGTAGTTTTTGGGGAACATAATGGGGAAATGAAGAAATCGAAAAGAGAAATGGAGAAATTATTGATATTCGAATTAAGATAGAAAAAGAATAACTTTACGCAAAAACTGTATCTAGGTGTGATAAATGAATTTTCAAAGAAAAAAAACAAAAAACCTTTGGTTTCTAATTTAAATAAGCATTATATAAGAAAATGGTATCTTGGACTTAGAAACATAATGTTAGTACTGTTTACGTGGAGGCCAGGCCTGTCAATTTTTTTTTAGCTTTCACATTAGTCCAAATTCAACGATGAAGGATTTCCCACATAAGTACCCATTTTTTAATCTCAATGACAGGATGCCAAAGGTCACAAAACCTGAAATCCCATCTGATATTCCTCCGCATTTGACACCATTTTCTACTAAGCGTAAAGCTAAGATCTAGACTCCTCTGAAGACACGGAACCTTATCCAAGTTGTTGCCATTTTTCCCTTTTATACCTTATATCTGAGGGGGCTCATTTCCTTGCAAGAGGCCAGACTTCGGTGAGTCCCAAGGTAACATTATGTCCCTTAAAAGACAAAATCCTCATAATCGATATGCAAATCCGGACTAATCTCAGTAAAATTCATCTAGTGTACTCTCTTCTGATTCCATGAATCTTTCTATTTCTAAAATCCTTTCTTCCATAATATCCCAGCCAGATGGAGATTGTCAAAGTCAAAAGCTATAACATCCTTGATTGGGAACCGAATTGAGTCATGTTGTTTGATATTGGGAGTCCTTTTCCAATCTTCTTTGATCTTAAGGTAAGGTTTCATTTTGTTCCAACATTTCCAAAGTGAGCAGATAAGTAGAGATCCTTTTGGGGAAACAGGAAAAGGGGATAACAATAGAGTAAGAAGGTTGATCCCCTTCCATCTAGGTAGGCCAACATGACGCAGGGGGTGTCCATATTGTTCCAAGATCTTAATGGCCACGTCATCTAGCTTGTCAGCAAAACCCACAATGTCCAGAATGCCAAGATCAACCCACTTTTTCTTGTCCAAACAAAACCTCAATTTTATTTTGCACATAACTCTTTCGTTATGGTCGCTATAAGTCCAAAGAAATTCCTACACATTCTTGCCAACTTATCCAATGCAATGTCTTTCGGTCTTCAACAGGATATGCATTAAATTATCAAGGCAATGAGAAACGTTTTGACCACCATGGCAGGACCTGCCAAGTTAATTTGCATATCGTTCGATTATCTCAACCTTCTGTTTATCTTAGCAAGAATCCAATCCCATCTCTGCCCATTTTCACATCAAATCCCAAAGGTATTCCAAGAAGATAGGAGTTTTGACCACACGAAATCTCTTGACAACGATGGTCTGAAAGGAACTATCGTTGGAGACCAATAGCCGCCTTGAATGTGGTTTTAGCATTGTTGATCTTCGATCCAAAAGCAGTAAAAAAGATGTTTAGGTAGTGCCAAAAGGAGACAATGCATTCCAATCCATTCCATAAGAGGGTGTTCATATCGTTATCGAATAATCTCATAATTATTTGTTCTTAATTGTTTGGTAACACCAAACGACAAATAGAACCTATATGGGCATAATGTTTTACTAGGTAGCACACGCCATCGGAGATTAAATGGACAGCACATAAGAATTTACTAGACAGCACAGGTCATCGGACATTAAATGGACATAAAATGAAGATTTAATACGCAAGATCACACTCATAAAATGATACCATAAACAACCAAAACTAGACATTTTTTAACCAAATGTTATAAATGCACGATTAAATAAAGAATTCAATGTGTATCTAGGATCATATTGTCAAATGATGCCATGACGTGCTCTAGAGCGTACGTTTGATTTTCTACTTTACAAATGGGTTATCTGGGTACTGTAATATAGAATTAGATAGACATAAAAAAATTATTTTTATATATGTTTTTAAAATATTCGTATCGTAAAGAACCAAGTATAAACCTTTCGGGGTACATATGTATGGCTGCTAATTCTTATCTAAATAGATTTCTTATATTTAGATAATTCATAAAAAGATCCATTATAACCCGAGGTGCGTTATATGATCGATGTTTGCTGATAATTCATAAAAAGATCCATTATAACCCGAGGTGCGTTATATGATCGATGTTTGCTTCTTCATTTGATCATTGTTTGTTTCATGTTCTAACTACACGAGCTTAAGCAAGTGACTCTTTTGCCTTACTTGAGGGGGGCATGGGTTCAATTCTTCTTGGGTGCAGTGAAGACATTCTTGATCATGATATAATGGGTTCTCAAACTAGCTCTCTTTCAAGGGAATTGTTGGCTTTCAAGTGCTTTCAATGGAAAATGTTGGTAGTGGCAATAGTCTTGCTCATTTTGGGATGGTTGACTTCAGTTCAAACCAATCTTCGCTAATGGCTTTAGAGCCATCCATTTCGAGTTCCTAATATCTCTCTCTAAGCTCTGATACCAAATGTGAGAAGTGGAGAATGACATGCCTGGGACTCACGTCCCAGCCTATTTATAGCCCTTGCCTACTCACCATCTAGAGTTCTCTCTAAGGTCCCTCTACTCATCTGGCCATCATGAGTAAGTACCTCGTATCTCGTATGAGCTCTCTAGCTTTTGGCCTTGGCTATCCCCTGAGGAAGGAACTTCTCATTCCTCCAAGCATGTACATCTCTAGAATATAACATAGCCTTTGTCTACTCGGTGTCGTCAAGCTATTTTGTAGAAGTCTCCAATCAATCAACATCCAAAATTGAAAATGGCATATAGAATGAGATATTAAATAGAGATTTATGAATGCTAAGATATTGATTGGATCAATATGTAACTTCTTGTTCTTTTATATGAGATGATGATCAACTTGTAGTGTTTCGAATCGGGCATTTCATTAAAAACGTTCACTAAATAAAAGAATGATGACGTTACATTCGGAATATATTCTTTATTGAAGAAGATGTTAGTCTCAAAGACATGCAGTTTATTTCTTTGTGATTTCCGCTCTACATATTTGTACTTAGAACTTAATAATCTCTCATTCTGTATAGAAAAAGAAGTACAAAAAATGAAGATTGCGAATCCCTAGTTAGAACAGAAAAGAAAAAATCCTTGAGGCGGTGCATTTATAATTAGATGAAAAGAAAAATAAAATAGATGTGAAAAATTAAGTTCTTTAAATGGTCATTAAGTGAAGATTTGATACACAAGATCACCCTGTCATAGAATGAGGCCATGCGCAACGAAATCTAGATATATAGTTAAAATTAAATGCTATAAATGCATGAGTGAATGAAGAATTCAGTTTGTAACCAGGATCATATTTTTACTACATCATATTTTCAATGCTATAAATACCGTGAGGTGCTCTACAGCATACGATAAATTTCTGCAGCAATATGTGTACTGCCAAGTAATATAAGATCGGTATAGTAAAATCGTTTATACATCTATTCTCATAAGATTTTTGTACAAGTCTTAAAGAACCAAGCGTAGACCTTTCAGGGACATATGCATTACTGCTAATTGGCATTACTGCTAATTGTAATCTAATTAGATTAGTTATATATATATATATATATATGTATTTAAAATAAAAGAAGTTCTGCCTTAGTTTACTCTCTCAGAGTTGTATTAATTAAAAAGAAAAGTACAAGTGAAGGGGACTAGTGCCCACGGGACCCCTCGAATTTCATAGAGCAGGGGTAGATTTTACAGAGTTTAGATGGCATTACAAAGAAGATTAGTCACCCTCTCATCACCCTCATGCGGAGCCCACTTGGCTTTGAGCTTACTGTTGATCAGAAGGAGCACTTGATGATGCCGAAAGGGAGGTGGGGGGAGATTTCTTACAATTAACACTACTTTTGCCGAGGAGGAACAAAAATTTCTCAATTGACCACTCTTTGGGGGAGTCACCAAAGTTGTAAGCACATCTTTCGCACCAGATCTTCCATAGAACCTCCCCTCTGATAGCGTTTTAAAGATTCGGGGAGTAGCCAATCGCTTAATAAAAATGATCCTTTATAATCCTAGGGATATCATACGATCAATGTTTGCGTATTCATATGATCAATGTTTGTTTCATTATCTAACAGTACTAGCTTAACCGGGTGAGTTCTTTATGCTCTTTTGAGGGGTGAGTTCAATTTCTGTTGCACACACTTAGGAAACGCCTCATAGTGATATGATGAGATGTTAAAGCTACTCTCGTCGTCGGAAATCATTGGACTTTGGGCACTCTCGATGAACAATGTTGACAATTGAAAGGGTCATGCTTACTATGATATAGTTGACTTCTATTCAAATTAGTATGTTCATCTGATCTTAGGATCATCTTTTCTCAATCACATACTTACAAGCTCTATCATCTTTAGTTCATGATAAACATTCTACCTTTGTGTGGGATTGGGAATAGTATGGGTCCTATGCCCTTCACTCTTGTACTTTCCATTAATTCAAGCTATCAAAGCTATCAAAAAGAGTAGATTGTAAGATCTAACGTCTTTAAATAAATGTTGGTTTCACGAGTTGAGGATAGGCACCATAGGCTCATCCATATCAGCTGCATAGAGACCTGTGTACAATCTAACCTAGGTTACATTGAAGGACACTCTTTATCATTTTGACAACCGCAGGACAGTTTGTGCTTTTATTCGTGTCTTAAGTCAGACTACATTATCTATTAAAACGTAAAGTCCAAAGGCATGGTTCATAAAATAAAATCAAAGGCGAAGAATATATCATATCATTGCACTTCATGCCCATCCTATCAAGGGACTTTATGGGAATTTGTGGAGCTCCTGATTCAAAAACCTAATGGTAGCTCTTGATTTAAAAAGCTGATGGTAGGCTACTTTGAAGTAAGTGGGAGGGCGGTTGATCTTCTGTCATGCACAACAACAGGATATCAGCAGGAAGGCGACAAAGAAGAGATGCCGCACAGTTCAGACCTTTGGCCTTGTTTGTGCGACATGGTGGTAACATGGCGGCTGTTTGCTACACTACGCACAGGTCGGAGCTTGGCTTTTCTTTGTGCAAGATAGTGATAGAGTTATGATAGTCACTTCTCAGACCTATTGAGCAGTTAGGACGTACGACCGACCAACACGAAGATGAGGAGCACGCAGAGAAAGGGCTGCAAGACATACGTAAAAGGTACAATAGACAGATGCGAAGCAAGGTAGATAATGTGCGCATCAAGTTAAGAGAATTCAAGGAAAGGAGAAGATGGTCTTTCTCTCTCTATCTCTTTCTCTCTCTCTCTCTCTCTCTCTCTATATATATATATATATATATTGTTGACTCCTATTCGGTGGATTCTCCGTTAAATTTCTGTATTGTTTCTATTTAATTGACATTTCTAGTAACTGAAATTAATGCGAGCACAAATTGAGTTCTGATTTGGGATTTTTTCCCTGCTGTTTCTAATAAGTTTCGAAAGATTTTTGTACTAAGGACTGGAGAAAAGAAAGCAAAAAGCAGAAAACAAATCTGGGCACATTTACAGAACCGTCAATTATATTTCTGGTAGGTGCCCTCAATTTTCGCTAACAATAAGTTGAAAGTGGCTAAGACAGAAAGAGGAATCATTTGATGGCACCAATGTGCATGTGCTAGTTGGTGCCAAGCTGGAGAACAAATTATGTATCACATATTCCAGACAAAGAATCTTTTTTGTTCTTTTTTATAGGGGGAATGCACGCATATATTTGCAATTACGGAAATCAATCAATGATGGCAGGAGCGAGTGTTAAGTTAGCGCAACGTTTCGTCTCGCTAATCAAGTAAGAAGAGTACTGGGATTAAGCAGCGACATTGAGGACAGAAAAAGAGAAGCTGTTGACTTAATCACGTAAGTTAATTAATTTATATTTCTCTTTTGCGGATGAACAAGTTCAAGAGACATACACTTACTTTGAAAAAATGTTTTTAGATTGATTGAGCCTTTGGAATCTCCTCAGTCTTAGTCATATGCTGCTCGTATGTCATATGAAAGTAGAATTTTTCGAGGATTAGCTTCAGTCAAAGAATATCTTTGATGTTTCAATTATTATACATGGATTAAAAATCACTTACATGAGTTTCCATAGTACATTGAGAAAAATAACCGCAACTTCAAATATCGAAATATATAAAAATACTTTGATGCATCCTTTAGGAAATGAACTTTTTATGACCTTAAAAAATGCTCACATCCATAAGAAATAAAAACGAAAATATATTACTATTTTGATTGATGTAATTTTTTTCCGTTCATATTAGCAATGATAAGGAGTGGAATTTATCTTTTCATATTCAAATAGTATTGAAAAAGATTTTGCAATTACCATCAAATCGATTTCACACTATCTCAATCACGACTGGATTTTCAATTTACGTTACTGGATGAGATTTTGGCATATATTTCTGGTACCTGCTTATTCCACCTCTTTCTCCTTATTTCCATCCATGAATTGAAAAAACGTTTCAAAAAACACTTCCTCACCTAAAACCCTTCTATTCTGAACGTTATCTTTTTAATATTTGAGTTCTCCAATGGGAGCTTATAAACAAGGAAAAGAATCCTTCCTCCTCTGAGAAAGGTAGGAATATGAGTTCCTTCTCCATATAGACATGTCCATGATAGTAGGTGAAACACATACATGTATTTTAGGCGGTGGTAAATTAATCTACATAATGAATGGTCAGCGCCTTAAGGTATAAAAGAGTTAGGGAAATTGTTTCACCCATCGGCCGCCCTCTACAGAAGATGTTGGAGTCCTCATATATGAAGGTGCAAAATACTCATTCAATGCTAGATGGTACCCACAGATTTGTGTCGAGCTGATGTAAACAAAGAGCTCCCCTCTAAAATCTCCATAGACATTGGAGAAGAGAAAACCTTTGAATAGGATAATTTGTAGAAGAACTTGCTGAATGCTTGCTTTCATTGTGGAATGCAGTGCCATAAAATTAAAGAATGTTCGTTGAGGAAGAAATCCAATAAGAAAAACACATAAATAAATCATTCTAAAACCGCTTTCAAGGTGGTTATTGGGCATTCCCCTCAATTGCTTATTGATCATGGTTGTCACTTGATCCCTAGTGGTCAAATCTTTTGCTTCTTAGGTATTCCGATGGGATTCCATGTCTCGATGGGGCAATGATGGAACTTGGCTCTCTCTAAGCTCAAGAGCAAGCTCACATTCTACAAAGCTTTGCAAACGAATCTGGATAGAGGTACTATGGTGGTTAACACATTGCTTCTCTCTTTGATGCTTTACTTTCTCTCTTGTTGGAGACCAAAACACAAAGAGATCTTCAAAGTAGAGAGAATTTGTAGGAATGTCCTCTCAAGGGGTGACCCTAAAAGAATGGGTATCCCCAAAATTAAATGGAATACTTGCATTAGCCAAAAGGATCAAGGTGTTTTGGGCATTCTAGACATTGAAGGAATTGCCAATAAGTTAGCGGCGTGAAAGCACCTCTAGAACCAAGATAATTGTCAGTGGATTAGATTTGAGGACATTGATCTAGCCGAAAGAGTGGATATGAAGAATGGCTTCTATTACAAAGCAAACTCAATGCTTGGGAACACTCGAAGACTACGACTCATCTCCTCATTGGTCAGGAGTCTTCTCACCTTAAGGGTCTAAGATGGCACAATGTCAATAGCCTTGATAGTATTTTGAGATTGAAGAAGGATGTGAAATCTCATGTCATGCTCAATAGGATGCAGTGTCTGGATTGGTTAAGCTGGAGGTTTGACTTTAAGTTCCAATCCCTTTGGCACCCCCTCATTGAGATAAAACATTATGTGCTTATGTGGAAAATCCTTAACCATGGAATCTGGACCGATGTAAAAGCTAACAAAATTTGCGGGGTCCCCCCATAGTGCAAATGATGCTTTTGTGGCATGGAAGGCTTGACACATCTTTTATTCATGCCCCAAATCAATATCGATTCGTTAGACCCTTGAGAGAATCATGTTGTTAGATGGACAAATCAATTGGAAACATGCTTTGTTTGGTGAAGCAATGGGATTTTCCTCAACACTATGGAATGCTATAACAGGGGAGACTCTATGGAAAATATGGAAAGAGGTGTGAAACCAAGTTTGGAAGCCCTCCTAAAGAATGGTCAATCGAGAAATCTCTTTTTCTTTCAAGGAAAAGAATTTTCAATTGTAAGAAGCCCTTCCCATTTAGACATAATAGAGTGTCCTTCCTAGAGAGAAACAAGATCAAAACCAAGTGGGCCCCACATGAGGGGCATGAGACGGCTAACAACCTTCCTTGTAAAATTCTCTAGTAATCTACAAGTAGCCCCTACTTTGTGGGATAGGGGGGTCCCATGGATGCTAGGCTCGTTCACTTGTACAATTGTATTTTTTATTAATTAAAGTTTGTAAGAGTAGCCTCTATGGAATATCCCTTTGAAAAAAAAGAGAACCAAACAAGGAGAGGATATCGCCAATATTGCTCAAAAATTGTGCATGCATATGGGTGGGCTATTGCTTGTTGGTAACTAGCAGTTATTGATCTTAATATGGAATTTTAGCATGCTGATTTATTAAGGGGAGATTGTCCTAGCTTAGGTTATAATGTGATGATTGCTTGATTCTAAAATTTTCTCAGGAAAGATGAAGATGAGACAAAAATTTCTATGTTAACATTCGGGAAGCTTCATCAAGCTCCAATAAAATCATCATAATCAAAGCAAATAGACTATTCTAGAACTCCAATATAGTTGAGAAGGCCTCATAAATATCGAATTGATATCCATAGAAGTTTAAAAATTGATGTCAATGTGCATTCAATAGCTATAAAAGAAGATTTATCAAAGTTTAGAAATTGTACAGCTTTCTTAGGCTTGAATAATGATGATCTCACAATCTGCATCTTGAATAACATGTGGTATATCTAGAAAAGGGATAAATCTGATGGGAGATGATTCTAACACCCCAATGCAACAATGGAAGATTGTTGCACTCCACTAGGTATGCAAGGAGTGATATATGCTCACTGTTTTCAACTTTTCTCTACACTAGTATAGAGACTTAGAATTAAATTTTAAAGACCTCTAGTAGACTATAAGACCTCTAGCTTTAAATAATTCAAAATGGATATTGCAACTGGGAGAGCCATGCTCCACAAAACAACCTACCTGTTTGCAACATTCTCTGCATATGTGCAGAGATATACCTTCACAAAGTTGGAAATTTCTCACAACTCACTTAGTCAAATAACTTGAAACTTTGGAAAAGTTCAATGCATTATATGAGAGACAAAATAAAGCTTGAAATCAATGAAAATGAATAAAATGAGAGTGCAAAGAATGCTCTACAATCTGATACAATTAGATTTGGAAAAGCCTAACTACATCTCTAGATAGAAAGGAACAAAATCATAAGAAAATGAGGTAAGCAACCAAGGATGCTGCTTGCGGGAGTTTATGACCTCACTAAACTAAGTTGGAAACTCCTAGAATGCATAAAAGTTAAGAAACAAAGGTGGGAGGATGGTTATATAGAGTTTTCATTTTACTACAATCTAGGTAACCACCACCAATCAGTGTAGGTGTACTTTTTGCTAGCTGATTTGAATTTGAATTTGATTGAGTTGGGTGGAGCTTCTAGCCATATCTGATGACTTTGGGTCCTCCTTTTTTATTGGTCTTGTTTCCATAATTGACAAGCCTTCCACAAAGATGTAAGATCAAGTAGACCACTCATCAAGCCCTTCCTTTTCATATCCTTCATCCTTTCTAAGTTTATATGTCCAATTCTTCTATGCCATAAGACCATTTCTGCAATCTGTTTATTTCCAATTGAAAAATAGACAATCTGAGGGTTGATATTGTACCTCCATGGTGAAGAGTCTTCCTTCCTTCTTTCCTTTTGCTATGAGCTTGTGGTCCTACATGGGGTCTCAACAAAACATCCTTGATCATTAAACCTCACCTTATAACTATTGGAGAACCAATCACAAATGCGACATAAATTTGAAGGTCAAAGTCTAAGAGGAAAAGTACATGCCTATGTGAAGGGACAATTTCACACATGTACTATATTTGTAAAGTAAGACACTTTAGTTCAAGAATTTTCAAAAGTGTTGAGATTGAGAAAATCTATATAAGTTAGTTTGTATCAAGAGACGTGTGAGTGAGAGAGTGAGAGAGAGAGAGAAAGAAAGATTTTGTATGACTGACAAATAGTCGAGCTTCTGTGAGTGAGAAAGCACCTATAAATTGTTGAGTTTTCCATAGCTATTAGAAGAACTAATTAAAGTTCTGTGTATGAGACTCTCTCCTCCATCTTCATGCTTTTCCTATTGTTTTTCTAATGGCTTCAAAACTTCAAGTTTCCCAAGAAACATGATGCTTGGCATCACGTTTGTGTTGATAAGTCCTTGTTTCATTCGCTGAGTTTTATCTACTATTGAATCTTCTTAAAAACATGAGGTTTTTGAAGCAACTCGATGCTTGGCATATAATTTCAATGTAAAGCCGATGCCTAGCATCAAGTTCCAACATAAAAGTGTTTTTCTTCATCTCTATGTGTAATGGGTATTTCAGGTGCTGAAAAAATGGCCAAAATCACACCACTTTGATGCTTGGCATCAAAGTCTTGCTGCAAGTCAATGCTAAGTTGAAAACTTTTATTTTAGGACCGACACTTTTAATAAAATACACAGGATTTCCTATTATGGTACTTAGACATAGTCAACTTGTGAAGGTGATAACTTGTCATGTAGTGGAAAGTTTTTAGCAAGTAATAGCTTGTTGGAAAGATCTTCTCTTCTACTGTCATCACTAAAAGAGCTTGCCAAAATAGTATTTGTGCTAAGAGAAATAATCAAAAGGGTGAAGATATGTCCTTTCAATAATTTTTTGAAGAAGCAAAGTTCTCGGTTTAGGCAATCATTTCTCAACATTTGAAGAAGCATTGAATTAATTTGACCATAGAGGTTGTATAGTGTCACATTAATTCATTTCTTGTGATGTTTCATACATCTAAAAGTGGGATAAGAGCAGAAAGGTTCTAGAGAGTAGAAGGCATCAAAGGTACGGGAAGTTTTGAAAAGCTTTCATTAAAGTTTGAAAGTTGAAGCATTCAAAGACACAAGGCATGAGAATATTACTTCAAAAGTATATTTATACACAAAGAACTCCAAAAGGTATTATTCTGTATCCTTTAAACTCACAGGTTGAAGCAGAAGCAAAGAATTATGGCATACCATATCTCTATTGACAAATTGGACAGAGGTAATTATCTTGCATGGGTAATGAGAATGGAAGCATTACGTCTGAGTAAGGATCTCATGGTGTACATAATAGGTGAAGAAGAGAAGCCAATATTTGAAGATGAAAGTTGACCAAAGAAAGAGGAATTGGATGCTTTAAAACATTGGCAAAAGAAGGATGCAAGTGCAAAGGTCTACATCTATAATACAACTAGATTGATTGCTCAATTGCTTGCAGGTTCGATAGGGTATCAAAGGTGGAAACCTTTTGTCTTGTCAACAAAACTTTCTTTGAATCATTATGTTCTAGATTTGAATCATTTGCTTGTTTTGGTGCTCACATTTGAGGAAGACTTGAAGGGAGATGGAGATAAAGGAAAAAGTTCTAGAATGTACATGAAGAACAAGAAGAAGGCAGATAAAGGTAAAGCAAAGGATGAAGAGGAATCGAGTTCTCAAGTTTATTATTCAAAAGGTAGAAGTACTAGTAGAGGAAGAGCAAGATGTTTTAGAAGAGGAAGAGGTAATCAAAATAGCAATTAGAAGGTTTGCTCGATCTGTGGATTGAGTAATCATTTGGCCCATGACTGTTGGCATAATAAGAAAGGATCAAATCAAAATGAGAATAACAATAGTAGAGGCATATGTGGAAGATATCAAAGTTATTCTTAGAGAGGTAGACAAAATCAAAGGGAAGGCTATAGTTGGGAACATAATCAATCCTACAACACCACCTACTACAATTATGTAAATGACACAAAGAATGAAAGGCATACATCATTGATGATGAACTCAATCAGCACATCAGATAAAGAAGATTGAAAGGTATTTTACATTGACTCTGGATGTTCTAATAATTTGTCAAGAAACATAGAATTGATGTCAGAATTGGAAAAAGGTATTTCTAGTCATAGAGTTCAAATAGATGATAATACAAAACATAGTGCACATAAAATTGGAAAAGTGAAATGCAAGAGTGGAGAAAATTTGCAAAACAATGTTTTGTATGTTCCGAAAATACCTAAAAACTTTATCAGTGTGGGACAGATAGTTGAAAACGTTTTTTTTTCAAGTCAGGTTTACAAATGAAAGAGTATTGTTGAAGATTTAGAGAATGGATATAATCACATTGTTTGTGGTAATCCATAAGGTAGATGGTTTACTTTAAGAGTGCAAGGGAACATTGGTCAAGTTTTGCTCACACATGGTGAAGGCGTGATTACAAAACTTGATCTCTGGCATAAGAGATTAGGTCATTTCAATGAAAGAGGAATTAAAGCTATGGTTGCAAGTCAGTTTGTACTAGGATTACCAAATTTGCAGAGTCAACATATAATTTAACAATGGAAGATGGTGGTCCTCCACTAGGTCCACAAGGAGTGATATATTCAAATATGTTGACATAACATCAAATAATTCGATTGAATAGCATAAATTCTTTGTATAATTCAAAAATTAAATAATGGATCCTCTTCAAAAACAAAAGAAAAACTCATTTTATGATAGGGTATTAGAGCAAGATCAACCCATTTCACAACAAAAGAAAACATATATTTTTTTTCTAATAATAGGAAGCTCGATGAAAGCCTAGTTTCTCTTGCATGAACTAATTGAAAGAAGGATTGTACAAGTGAAGGAGCACTCTCAAGCAAGGGTACACATACAATTGAAGCATCAAATGATTCTGAAGATGATCAAAAAATTCCCAGGAGGGAGATCAAGTCATGGAACTCTGAAGGTAAAGTTAAGGTACAAGAACTGAGGGATATTGCAAAATCCTCTCAATAAACCATTAGGAGACCAATAAGGGAAAAAGAAGAAGCTAGAAAGGTATGGCTATGACACATCATTGGTAACTAAGAATTGTTTCTATACACTTAATGGCTTGGGCTCCAAAGATCCCTTGTCTTATGATGGAGCCAAGAAGAAACTACAATGGATGCATGCAATGGAAGAAGAGATTGTAGACTTGTAGGAAAACATCACTTGAGAATCAGTCCCCAAGACTCCAACCATGAAGGTCACTCGATCCAAATGTATCAACAAGGTAAAGAAAAACCTGAATGGAGCCATACATAGGTACAAATCCAGATTTATGCCCAAAGGGTATGATCATACCCAAGTTATCGACTATGAGGACCTATGGCAAACATGCCAAGAATCAGAGTGCATATGAGTATTGTAGCTTCAAAAAATTGGAAGATATATCAAATGGATGCAAAGAATGCATTTCTGAATGGATCGATGTCTAAAGAGGTACCCAAGGCTCAACCCCCTCGATTTCAAGACTCATATTGTCATGAACATGCATACAAGTTAAGAAAATATTTATATGGGCTAAAAAGAATTTTTTTAACAGGAAATTCAGCCCTCCCTAGTGTTTGTTCCATGAATCGATTAAAAATAAAAAATTTACAAGAGGAACAAGCATAGTACCCATGGGATCCTCCATCTCCCACAAAGCAGGGCACAATAGTCTTCAAGACCCTATGGTTGGCCAAATGTTTCTGAAGGGTACCATAGAAGTGGGAGTTACAATGGAGATTGATCCGAAAATGTTACTTCCTAATCAACTTAATATTTTTTTTGTCTCCCTCATAGGGAGCCCATCTGCTTCGATTGTTGTTTCTCTCCATTACGAACAACCTATGATGCTTGAAGGGTGGAAACTTCTTAGAGTTACTGATTCTTTTCCTGAAAGGTTCATAGTTTTGTCTATCAACCACTCTTTAGGAATGTTCACAACGTTGATGGCACATATTTCCTTCCTTATTTTCCACATGGCCTCACTCTTGATAGTGTTCGATAATGCCATGGAGCATCCGATCACTTTTCCCATAGGAGCTTGTTTCCATATAATTTGGAATTGTAAAATCAAAATTGTCTTCATAGACTGCCAAACCACACTCCTCTTAGGACACAAAAAATAAGTGACCCAGATCCTCTCTACCATTTAAGCAATGTTCACACTGAGGTGAGGCCTTGCAGTTTTTTGTTTCTTTTCACATTAGTCCAAATTCTACGATGGAGGATTTTCCACATAAATACCGATTTTCTATTCTCAATGAGGGGATGCCAAAGGTCACAAAACCTGAAATCGTATCTAATATTCCTCCACATTTGACACCATTTCCCATTAAGCATAAAGTGAAGATCAAGAATCCTCTCAAAACACGCAACCTTACCTTGGTTCTTGTCATTTTTCCATTTTATACCTTGTATCTGAGCTTTCTTATTACCTTGCAAGAGGGAAAACTTCAATGAGTCCCAAGCTACAATTTGTCCGTTAAATGACACGAATCCTCATAATTGATATGCAAATCGAGACTTATGTCCACAAAACTAATCCAATGTCTTCTATTTTGATTCCATAGATCTTTCCATTGGTTAAATTCTTTATTCAATAATATCCCCGCTCCATGAAGGTTTTGGAAGTCTTGCTCCCATACATCCCCTTCCCAAAAACCTTCCCAACGCGTGCTTTCGTTGTGGCCAACAAGGGCACAGGATCAAAGATTGCCCTTTGAGACGTAAAAGCAAGCGAAATCAAGAAGCCCCCAAAAATGCTCAAGATGGAGTAGAGGAATTCAAGGGTCCCCTTAATCCAGAAGCTGATGCAGACGGGTTCATCGAAGTCAGAAGAAGAAGGAAAAGAAGCCCTAGGGCAACCTCTGAGCGAAACAACAAGTTAGTCACCCCCTCCAGCAACTTGTATTGCAATCTGGAAAAGGAAATCAACGAGTTTGACTACCCTGGTGGGAACCAACTCGAGGTGGACACCGACGTCAAAGGCCTAGAGATCTCGGACAGTAAAGAAACCTTGCAGGAGGGTTACACTACAAGCAAAGAAGACGGATTTACCACTAGCAACGAAGATAACATGGATAGTGAAAGCTCCATCATCGGATCGACTATTCCGGAAACGGAGCTGGAATCGGTGCCCTGTTCTTCCCAGCAGGAGACATCCCGCAAAGGAAAACAACCTATGGAGTTACCGTGGAAAAGCCCCCACAAGAACCTATTGCTAACTCGGGATCCGATCCGAGCGAAAAAGAAAGATGAACCCAAGAAAAGAAAGGACAAAGCTCCCTCCCGCAAAGAGGGATTACAACGACAATGATCATCATCTCGTTAAATGCTAGAGGGCTAACCGACCCCTCAAGAGCGACCATCATTGGTCAATGGCTTTGCGACATTAGCCTAAACCCAGATTTTATATGTATCCAAGAGATTAAAATTGACGGAGAAGACCTCCAGAAACGGCTTAGACATGTCTCCTCGACCCATGTTTGGATTTCAACGGCGCATCAGCGGGGGTCCGGTGGAACGGTAATTGGTATTAATCAACGCTGGTTTGAGAAGCTTGAGAACTCCACTGAAGATGATTACCATCGATGGATTGCTGTTTCTTTCGGTGCTCCCTTATGTTTCACCTTAGTTTCTTTGTATGCCCCTAACGGGGAGTTAGAGAGACTTAACACTTGGGCCTCCTTGGACTCGCTCCCCCACAACGTGCTTATTTGTGGTGACTTCAACATGGTAGAGGACCCTATGGACAGATGGATGGGCAAGGGTAGGGTCATCGATAGTCGGGAGAAACAAACGTGGGACAGAACTAAACTACACTTGGACTTGGTCGAATTCAAAGACTCGAAGGGCTTTTCCTGGTCAAATATCCAAGCAGGCGAGGACCTGAGGAAAGCTAGACTTGATAGATGCTACATTTCTCAGAGTCTTAATCATCAGTGGGGCCACCCCTCCCTCTCGCAACGCACCGACCTCACCATCTCTGATCACTACCCGATCGTCATCACTTTTCAACCCCCCACCAAGATCCGTAAGGCTCCGTGGTTCCATGCTAGTGTGCCCTCCTTCTCTCTCCCCTCCGTCCATCAAGCAATTTCTGATGTGTGGAAGGAGGCATTCGCCTCTGGCTTGTCCCCAGCCAAGTGTTGGAGAAGTGCGGTCGATAAGTCACGACAGATCATGATTAGATCCAGGAAGTTGCTTGAGACTGTGCGGCGGGCTCGGAGAGAAGCTCTATATCATAGACTCTGGCGGCTCGAGGAGGAAGTGAACAAAGGAAAATCTCAAGCCCAGAAAGGACTTCGAAAGATCAGAGCGATGCTGAGATACGAGGAAGAGATACAAAGGAAAAATTTGCAAATTTTCTTCAAGGAGTGGTGGGCTGGCAAAGCCGACAAACCCACCAAAGAGATGTGCCGTATCCTCAAAAGGAAACACAACAGAGAATCGATCCCCTTATTGCTAGACGCAAATGGCAATGTATGCAATACGGAAGAAGATAATTTTGGGATCATTGAAGGGCACTTCATGAGACTCCTGGGGACCTCAAACCCCCTCTCCCACCATAGAAGGGACTGCATGGCTGCCATATCTAGGGTTTCCCCCCACAGGATACCACCCAACCTTCACTCTCTGCTTCATGCCTCTATCTCTGAAGCCGAAATCATTGAGGTCATTGATGCCCTCCCCTCAGGTAAAAGCCCTGGACCCGACGGGCTCACTAATGAGTTCTATAAATCCTTCAAGTTGGTGGTTGCCACCCCTCTTCGTTTGGTTTGGCAAGAGGCACTCAAGTTTGGCGCGCTTCCTTCTTGTCTCAACAATGGCATTATCAAGTTAGTACACAAAAAAGGGGAAAAGAACAGAATAGAGAACTGGCGTCCCATTACAATGCTCCAAACAGGATACAAGATCATCGCCAAAGTCATTGCCAACAGAATCTCTTGCCACTTGAGAGCGTGGTTAAGCGAGGACCAAAAAGGTTTCATCAAAGGCAGGTCAATTTTGGAAACCATTATAGATATCTGGGAAGGTCTTGAATTTGCAAATGAGTCTAAACAAGAAGTTGTTTTCCTCAAGATCGACTTTGATAAAGCCTATGACAGGCTAGAATGGGACTATATTCTACAGTCGCTACAAGATCTTGGATGTAGTCAGAAATTCACCAAGATGATCGCGACCCTTCTCGGAAACGCATCGACCCAAATTAACATTAATGGAAATCTTTCAAAGGTGATCAAACTTAGAAGATCTATCAGACAAGGGTGCCCATTGGCTCCCCTTCTCTTTGCCATTGCCACAGAAGGGCTTAGCAGGCTGGTGGAGCATCAGGTGGAAGCGGGTAACATTAAAGGCCTTCGTTTGCCGCATGACCACAGTCAGATCACCATGAGACTTTTTGCCGACGATATGAACGCTTTTGTGCACAATGATAGTACCAGCCTTGAGACGTTCTGGAAGTGTCTTGATACTTTTTGTGAAGCCTCTGGATCCATAATCAACCACTCTAAGACCGCCTTTAGAGCTATTGGTGGGCCACAGCCCGACCTTCTCATTGATCATGGCTGTCAAATCATTCCGCAGGGCCAAATTTTTCGGCTTCTTGGGATTCCCTTGGGGTTTGGCGTATCTATGGAACAGCGGTGGAACTGGGTGCTTGCCAAACTCGAAAACAAGCTTAACTATTGGAGAGGTATGCAAATCAATCTTGCTGGTCGCGCTATGGTTATCAACACGTTCCTCTTATCATCTACCATTTATTTCCTTTCTTGTTGGAGACCGAAAGAGCATGATCTGTCCAAACTGGATAGTATTTGTAGAAACTTCCTTTGGACGGGCGACCACAATAGGAGGGGGGTGCCTAAAATCAAATGGTCCATCTGCACCAGCCATAGAGATAGTGGGGGACTTGGTATCTTGGACATTGGGTGCATGGCTAACAAACTGTCGGCCAAATGGATGATTAAGGCTTGGTGCAACGGGGAGGCCTCGTGGGCCAAGCTGATCTTCAGAAACAAAAATGAGTTGGCACTCATGGGCTTCCCAAGTTGGAAAAATCTTGACATCTTGACCTTGTTGTTTTCCCCGATCCCCGTCTTCCCGAAAGGCTCTAATCTGGTGTGCTCCCTTTGGAAGAGTTGGAATAAAGTCAAAAGCTTCACAAGAATAAGTGAAGACTGGAAGTGGGCTGCCGGTATCAGACAAAACGACTCTATCTGGTTTCCGATCCATGGCATCCGGAGTGTGGAATCTTGGAACATTCAAAATGCCAAGAAGCTATGGAACAAAGGCTTCAAAAAATGGAAACATCTCTGGAAACAAGACACCAACCGCTGGATCAACTTTGAGGATATTGATCCTAGCATCAACATTTCGCACGAAGAATGGAACACGTTGCAAAGCAGATGTCTCGCCTGGGACCGACACAAAGTTCGCCTTCTCATGGGACACGACATGTCGAGCTCGCTTGGTCTCAAATGGCACAATGGGAATAGCCTATCAAAAGTCCTGAACATCAAAGAAACGATCGACTATCAGGCTAGCCTCAACAAAAAGTGGTGCCTGTCATGGACGCGGCTTCGGTGGGACATGAAGTTCATGGCTATCTGGCACCCCCTCATAGAAATCAAAAAGTCTGTCCTCTTATGGCAAATCCTTCATCATGGAATCTGGACCAACCTTAAGGCTAGCAAAATTTGTGGGATCCCTCCCTGGTGCAAACGCTGCCACCGGTCTATCGAAGATATTTCTCACATCTTCTTTACCTGCCCCAACTCCAACAGACTCTGGCAGGTGGCTGGAAAGAGAATTAGACTTCAAAAACGTCTCAGTTGGTAGCAAGCCCTGATGGGAGAAGCGATCGGCTGCTCCGCGACTCTCTGGAACGCCATCAGAGGGGAGGTCCTATGGAAAATCTGGCGGGAAAGATGTGCTTTCAACTTCGGTGACTCCCCCAAGGAGTGGTCAATTGAGAAATCGCTGTTCCTCCTTGGCAAAAGGATTGTCAACTGTAAAAAATCCCCCCCCTTTAGGCATCATCAAGTACTCCTTTTGATCGATAACAAGCTTAAACCCAAGTGGGCCCCACATGAGGGTGACGAGAGGGTAATTAACCTTCTTTGTAATTTCATCTAAGCTCCGTAAAAGCTTCCCCTGCTTTGTGGGATTTGGGGGGTCCCGTGGGCACTAGTCCCCTTCTCTTGTACTTTTCTTTATTTAATTCAAGTCCGGGAGAGTAGGCTATTGCCGAACTTCCTTTATATTAAAAAAGGTTTTGGAAGTCAACAGATCTGACACCTTTGATTGGGAACCAAATTGAGTCATGTTGCTTGTTATCAAGAGCCCATTTTCAATCTTCATTGATCTTAAGATAAGGTTTCATTTTGTTCCAACTTTTCCAAAGTGAGCAAATATCTGGAGATTCTTTTGGGGAAACGAGAAAGGGGAAAACAATAGAGTACAAAGTTTGAGACCCTTCCATCTAGGCAAGCCAACAATAGCAATGTCATTATTATTCGTAAAAAAGAGCATGACACAAGGGGTTTCCATATTATTCCAAGATCTTAAAAGCCACTTGATCACCAGCTTGTCAGCCAAACGCACAATGTACAAAATGCCAAGACCACCACCTTCTTTCTTGTCCAAGCAAAACCTCAATTTTATTTTGAACATATCTCTTCTGTTATGATCGCTATTCCAAAGAAATTCTTATAGATTCTCGCCAACTTATCCAATCTAGTGTCATTCGGTCTGCAACATAACTTTCCAATATCCCAACTTTAATTATCGATCTTAGCAAGAACCCAATCCTATCTCTGCTCATTATCACATCAAATCGCAAAGGTAATCCAAGAAGATAGGAGATTTGACCACTCAAAATCTCTTAACAGCCATGGTCTAAAAGAAACTATGGTTGGAGATCAATAGCCACCTTGGATGTGGTTTTAGCATCGTTGATCTTGGATCCAAAGGCAATACAGAAGGTTTTTAGGTAGTGCCAAAAGGAGAGAATGCAATCCAAGTAATTCCATAAGAGGATGTTCGTATCCACAATGAATAATCTCATAATCATTTGTTCTTGAGTGTTTGGTAGCACCAAACCACAAATAGAGCCTATTTGGGCATAATGTTTTAGGAGAAAGCATAGGCCATTGGACATTAAATGAACATTAAATGAAGATTTAAGATGCAATATCACACTCATAAAAAGATACCATAAACAACAAAAACTATCTTAAGAAAAAAAAGAAAATGCTATAAATGCATAATTAAATAAAGAATTCAATGTGTAACGAGGATCATATTTTCATAAAATGATACCACGAGGTGCTCTAGAGCGTACGGTTGATTTTCTACTTTACATATGGGTAATCTGGGTATTGTAAAATAAAATTGGATAAACATACCAAAATTGTTTTTACATATATTTTAAGAATATTTGTATACAAATCATAAAGAGCCAAGTATAAACATTTCGGGGTACATATGTATGGCTGCTAACTAATCTAAATAGATTGTTTATATTTAGATAATTCATAACGAGATCCATAATAATCCTAGGTGTATTATATGATTGATGTTTGCTTCTTTATATGATCATTGTTTGTTTCATGGTCTAACTACACGAGCTTCAGCAAGTGAGTCTTTCACCTCTCTTGAGGGGGGGCAATTCCTCTTGGGTGTAGTGAGGACATTCCTGATCATGATATAATGTGATGTCCAACTAGCTCCTTTTAGGGAATTGTTTGCTTTCATGTGCTTTTAATGGAAAATGTCAGTAGTGGAAACGATCTTGCTCACTACAGGAGGGCAGAATTCAGTTCAAATCAATCTTTGCTAATGGCTTTTGAACCATCCTTTCCGAGTTCCTACCCTTATCGGAATTTTGAGCTCTATCATTATTACTACATGATAAGCATTCAACAACTAATTTTGTGGGATTTGGGGAGTCCTATGGGTTCTACAGCCTTCACTGTTCTACTTTCCATTAAATCAAGCTATCAAGAAAAGTAGATTGTACGATTGATTTTCCTTTAAGACAATGTTGGCTTCATGACGTGAGGATAGGAGCCATAGGCTCCTCTGGATCAACTACATACACGTGTGCATACAATCTACCGTAGATAACATTGAGGGGCACTCTTTATCATTTTCACAAGTTCAATGCAGTTTGTGTCCTTATTCGTGTGTCTTAGTCATACTACACTATCTTTAAAAATTGAAGTCCAAAGGCATACCTCATGAAATAAAATCCGAGGCGAATCATATTGTTGCACTTCAAGCCCATCCTATCAAGGGACTTTATCGGAGTTTGTGGAGACTGTAATAGAACAAAGATTACGACCACCACATGCTTGAGAGATGACTCTCCTCCCAACCAAATGCCTCTATATATAGCTCTCTCCAGGGGACTGCCTTCTTGGGCAAGTGAATGCTAATCATCCAAGTGTCAGCCATGTAACTACATGTGCGCCAAGTATCCAGTGGATGCTTCTAGAAGGTTCTAGAGCTCTTTGGGCAAAATACTCTTCCCATGTACCTCATGGGGTTTGAACCCAAGACCTCGTCCTTCACACCCTTGAGTCTTAACCATTAGGCTAAGTGGATCACTTGTTCACAAGAGCACAAGACCTCCTAGTAAGTCTAAAACTCGAGATCTTTGGTCATACACACGGATGACCAAACGGTGTCCGATTTCAGATCTGTCTGAACCGGCCAGACCCTTGGATCATAGACTTACTTTATTACATTCTTCCCCCCTTGGAAAAGATTTTCGTCCTCGAAAATAGAGCTATATACATACTGTAGGCAACCCCCGAGCCTCATGTTCTAAAACTGGAAGAACATGGTCATGTTCTAGAACTGGAAGAACATGTCTCATCTCTGTGGTGGCATCCCTGCCCAAATGATTCAAAACACTATCCAGGTTTGCACTTTGATAAACGGGACAAAGTACAAACTAGTGAAGAATAATAAGGGTGGATCTAATGACATCCCTGGCTAATTCACAGTTTCTGGATGTGCGATCTAGGCACAAACATGTGAACTAGGTGGATTCAAATTACTAGTCCATTTCTAGGCATGACTGGTGCATGGACTTAGTAATGAAGGTGGGATTCCTATCCCTCGCAAGACTTTGAGAATTCTTGATTCACTTGAATTTGTTTTGGAGAACTTGAAGTTTGGTTGTCCCATACATCTAACTTTAGATGTCTGTACAATGGTTTACTTTTATCTAACAGTTACTTGATTTTTTCACCTGACTAGAGGACTACTTTGTCCTTATGAGTTTAAAAATCCTTTGTAAATTATAGGAGAAAGTTTACCATTTCTTTGAGTCAACCATACTATAACTTGACCAATACAACTTCAAAATGAAAATTGTCCAACTTAGGACACTTTTCTCAAAGACTTTTAACTGAAAGTTCTTGGGAATTATCAATCTGATGAGCAATTCCTAACTTCCCTATTCTAGAGTATACTAGACTCCAGGAAATCATTTATGCTATAACTTGAAGCAAACTCAAATGAATAAGTCCACTTAGACTTATCATCTTTTGAAGATTGAAAAGGTTCTTGTACATAACATCTATCTAGGATGTTCAAGTTAGTTATTTTATTCTAACCGGCTAACCCTGGTCTTTTGCAAAAGGAATCAGATACCATATCTGAGCCAATTCCAAAAGATTTGGAAAGCGGAAAGAAATAACTAAGACTCTGTACAACCAATTCAAACTTCGAATATACATAAACTTGTTATGAGTCAAAGACTAGATGACTCAGGACTTCAACTTTTCAAAGATCTATTTCAACAGGGATTTGAAACATTTTCTTTATCTTTAAGAGAAATAAGCTGGATTCTCAAAAAGATTCAAAGAAAGTCAAAAACATCATCCAACCACAAGATACTAGTGTGGTAACCAACATCAGTGTGTCGACCCACTGAGGTTCTATCGATGAGTTTAGTTTTCAAATAATGCTTCACTTGAGACTAAGTTCATGTCACATTCAGTCTTTTCGACTCCTAATCGTGAATGCAATTCTTGTGCATTTCTTTGAGTCTAAAAGAGTGAATTTATCAAGTTACACTAGGAACTTGATACTTGACTTAGTCAATTGAATCTTTAGTTGAAAAGATCAACTCAAAGTCAAAGTCCAACTTCTTTCAGAAATTTATCAAATATTTCTGATCAATAACACTTAAGCTTGAAGTGTTCTAAGAAGATCTTGGAAGTTCCTTACTTCATATCTTCAATTTCCTTGATCTTGAAGTCATCTTGAAGTATCGTAAGATATTACTTTCATCCTTTACGAATTAAACTTTTCTTGAAGTCTTAATTCCCTTGAGGATGAAACCTAACTTCAAAATCCAAACTAGGACTAAAAGATAATTATCATCCCACGGTCCGATGTCCCATACCATCTTTCCTATATCAATCTGAGTATAAAATCTGGTGTCCCATACCACCCTATTTTATATTCACATTAATGTGTGGGTGATTCTTATCCTAAAGTCTAAACATCTCTTGATAGAGTAGCTTATCTCTTCAATTCTTTTACGAGAATTTAGAAGTTCCAGGTATTACCTCTAACTAGATTTTCTAGGTTTTGATTCCTTCACATGATCGTCTCACCATCATGTGCTTTACCTAATGGAGGAACTTGAAAACCTCTTAACAGAATATCAATTCTTCTTTGCTAGGGTTTTCAAATGAAAACCAATCAATTCCAAGTACTTGAATTTTCATAGATTTCAAGTTCAATTGGATTATTCTTGACCAATTTTGTAGTGACAAGAGCTTTTGACTTCTTGTCTTTAGATTCCTTTGTTTACTGTTGCTTTAGGTACCTACCCCGGGGACTTTATTTAGGAATCTCTTTACTGCTTAAGTCTTAAGCATCCGCTCATGCTTTTTGGATTTGTACCAAAATCCCTTGAAGGATAGGTAAACACTTATGTTTTACCTTCCACAGACTTAATCACGGTTACAGACTACATTCTTGGAATTTCTTTACTCTGTTCAGACTTGGAACAACTTACTCTTTTTCACAGTTTTCCATCGAATAAATGGAACCTGAGTGAATAATTCCCAAAAGGAATTTTATTGCCAATACTTGGGCAATCTATAAATTAGTTCGAATCGCACATTACTTGGACAATCATGGCCAAGATTGATCAAGTCTGGTTGATCTTGCTAAAAATAAAGACTTATAGTCTTTATCTTTAAGATCTCTTAAACTATCTTTAAGCTGCTTTGCTTACCTGCAGGATTTTTAGAGATCTTTCTCAAGTCCAAGCATACACTTATGCCTCTCAGATTCCAAAGCTAAGAATCTTTGATATACCTTTAGGTTATATCACAAATAGGACTTGAAATACCACTTCTAGTGGTTTGGGATTTCCGGGAACTACTTACTTATTGTTTAAAGAGTATGAAGAATTTCATTCTCAATACTTGAAAGAATGCCATTTCTTCAAAGACTTGAGATTCCTTCTAAGGAATAACTTGAGCAAATGATTCATCTTGGAATCTTTTGCAATATTAAAAGAACATTTGAAAGAAATTCTTTCAAATAATATCCAAAAAATTTACTGATTCAATTGTATTCATTTCCTGAGTATCAAACTAGAGACAAAATATCACATTTTGGAGATGGTTTCCCATGCCACTATGAAAGTTTAAGTTGAACTTTCATTTATGTGATATCGACTTCTATTCTTGAGTTTGATACAAAACTCATTATTATTGGTCAATCTTCAGATGTTACTAGAGTCCTTTTAACATATTTCACCAAAATTATGTTTAAAGTCCAAGCATCTATTGATGATTGATCCAATAGTAATGTTACTGTGAACACAACTTTGAACTTTATAACTTGTTTAGGAGAAGTTCATGGATTTAAGATCCATTTCTTGGAACGTTCTACTCCTAAATGAAAAGTTCACACTTGCTTCAAGTCCTTAGGGACTTATATTATTTTCCTAAAGATTGCTTAGCTAGTTGCATCATTTACTAGAGATGCAACTATAGAACCTAACATCCTTTTATTGACGTCAAGGATCAATTGATGTTGAGGTTTAACCTTTGATTTCCATCACCCCTTGGGATGAAATCAAATGAAAATTTATAAAAGCTTGGTACCTTTATATCTTGGCAAAACATTTATATCCTAAAGAGGTTTTGCTTTCATCATTCCTTGGACCTATCATATAATATGAATTTATGTGTATTTTGGGAAGAGTTCATGAATCAATTAAGATCCTCTACTTGGAACATCTACCTTCCCAAAAATAAATTCATCTTAAACATGGTAGGAGAATGATCTCACATGAAATAGAAGGCTTGACTATTTCATATCTCAATTCCAAAAAGTTACTTACCGAGGTTTCATCATGAGATACAAATCTTGAAACCACAAAGAAACTTCTTTAAACTTTCGAAATCTTCTAAATAGAAGAGTACTCAAGGAACTTGGAAATATAGTTCTCATCCAACCTTGGGATGCTTGAGAAGTTACATAAAGTATGTAACTAATCAAGTAAAGCTTATCCGCATAACTTTCTAAGTACATCCAGGACTTAGAGTCATCATACATCATAAAAGAGTTTGCAAGGAATTAAATTTTCTTGGTTATCAAGAAAATTTATTACTTAACTTTCTCCTAGTGCTTACTTATACCTACAAAGACATCTATCATACTTAATTGTCATTAAGTATTTTTGTCTTTGATAGAAGAGTATCGACTTGGAAAGAAATCGACTAATTACTTGAGTTGCAAACTAGAACTAGTATGTCTTTGCAACTAACTAGTCCTTGGTCTTCCCTAATGTCAAACTGTGAGCTTTATAAAGTAAGCTAAATACTAAGAGAGTACATTCTCATATCTACTTGCAATCAGCATTCCATTCTATCATGCAAATGCATGTATCTACATGCAAAAGCATATGCTCACATGCGTATGCATGCATGTTCTTTGCATGCCCAAAAAATAATACAACAATCATGCATGAGCTTGATGCACGATTTTTTCTTGTACTAAGGATGTATATCATGCAATCCTGATGCATGAATATCCTTTCCTTTGTCCTAATGCACTATGATATAAAAACATGCCCTTGAGGTGCAATAGAAAACTTACTCAATGGAAAGGAAATATGTATTTAAACTACCAAAATACATTCTTTGATGCACAAGGATCTTTTTGAAATCAAGTCTTTCCTTAATGCAAACTAATGCTTGGAATGAGAAATGGATTAATTCATTATTTTAATCTAGACTTAATCAATTGAAATCTTGGCTATTTCAATGTGCATCTAGGATTAAGTGTAGAATAATGAAAACAAGATATTCAAGCATTAAGGCCAAGTAGAAACTGGAAAATACTTAGCTCCATATAGAGCTACGTCCTTTCCTTAATCCTTTGGAAGAGCTATTCACCATTCTTGAAGCTTCCTCATCAAGAAATAGTCCTGGATGATTTGGTCCGTCAAGGTCGACGAAGTTAGGCCTCCGGATCTTCAGCGGCGAGTACAGATCTAGACGACCTCTTGCGCAATAGGACACACACGAAGGTATTGAGCGCCTTGGTTACAACAATAGATTCTCATATCTGCCACTCGAGTTCGATTCCTGAACGGTACAGCTGTACGACTTTTGTTTTCCTCCTTGCTCCTTATTTGAAGAACGAATCTTACAATAGAAGATACTTGAGCAATAAAAAACCATGTACAGATGTTCGTCTTCGGGGATAGGCGACCGATTTCCTGAATAGATGACGGGGGTTCGAGTACTGTGAGCTTATAATAGAGGTAATTAGCCTTTTTAGCTCCTGATTGAGAGCTTCTACAGTGCAAATCTTGAATAATAAAGTGCGCTCTGCATAAGTAGTTGAGAACGCCTATTTGGCCTTCTGGATGAAACAACGTCCTCTAAATGGGGGGACGAGTGTTCGTAAACTGCCCCGGGAGTCATTCCGCGAGCGCCTTTGGGTCTGTAGATGTTGGGAATTGAACTCACAACCTCCCGGTTAAGAGTGCGATGGGCTAACCAGTTGCCCCAAAAGCCATGGTTGAGGATTACTTCCTAATCCTCTCTCTTAAGGCATGGTTCAACCATCTCCTACTAGGATTATGTGACATTCCTTCCCCCTTAGACTGAGCATTGTCCTCAATGCTCACTTATGGACCCTTCTTGGACCCACTTTCCATGCATGAGCGCTTCCACCAACCTCAAACTCCAGCACATGAACCAAATTTGGACCTATCCCACCCTCCGTGGGTGCCCAAATGCCCATGCGCCTTCATCCAAGGCCAGTTTCACACTCACCACGGATAAGCGCTTTTTCCAAGTGCCCACGAATGAGGCGCGAACCTCCGTCTCGCCCAATTTCTCAACTAGGCTCTGATACCAATGTTGGGAATTGAACTCACAACCTCCCGGTTAAGAGTGCGATGGGCTAACCACTTGCCCCAAAAGCCATGGTTGAGGATTACTTCCTAATCCTCTCTCTTAAGGCATGGTTCAACCATCTCCTACTAGGATTATGTGACAGTAGATAGGCCAGAACTCTCTTATTGAGAGGTTCTGAGTTCAAATCTCCTGCGGGCTGGCGGCAAAAATGATCGCTCATCTTTTGCTAATTGCTTCCTTCAATCCTTCCAATGGCGCCACCGAGAATAAACCATGGACCTCGTAATACTCGCAAGAAACGCATGAGACAAGTCGCCAAGCATGACGAAGAAAATGGAAGAAATAAATTTGCCGAAAAGAACATAACAAGCTCTCCATTAAAGCTTACATGATGAAGGTGATGAAGCCCTTTAAGGTCTCCATGGAAACTCAACCTTGAGCTCTGATACCAATGTAATAGAACAAAGATTACGACCACCACATGCTTGAGAGATGACTCTCCTCCCAACCAAATGCCTCTATATATAGCTCTCTCCAGGGGACTGCCTTCTTGGGCAAGTGAATGCTAATCATCCAAGTGTCAGCCATGTAACTACATGTGCGCCAAGTGTCCAGTGGATGCTTCTAGAAGGTTCTAGAGCTCTTTGGGCAAAATACTCTTCCCATGTACCTCATGGGGATTGAACCCAAGACCTCGTCCTTCACACCCTTGAGTCTTAACCATTAGGCTAAGTGGATCACTTGTTCACAAGAGCACAAGACCTCCTAGTAAGTCTAAAACTCGAGATCTTTGGTCATACACACGGATGACCAAACGGTGTCCGATTTCAGATCTGTCTGAACCGGCCAGACCCTTGGATCATAGACTTACTTTATTACAGAGACCCTGATTTAAGAACCAGATGATAGTCTACTTTGAAGTAAGTGGCGTAGATGCATATCATGCTTGCAGGAAAGGTGAGACATCAGTTGATCTTCTGTCATGCACAACGTTAGGATATGAGCAGGAAAGCGACAAAAAAGAGACACCGCACCGTCCAGACCTTCGGCTTTGTTTGTGCGACATGGTGGTGGCATGGCGGCTGGTTGCGACAGCTTGCACAGGTCAGAGCTTGGTCGTTGTTTGTGCGAGATGGTGATGAAATACCGCATGTATGCCTACTTTTGATAGTCACTTTCAGAATTATTGGGAGCACGTTTTACGCCTCCTTCCGCAGGTGAACGAGGAAATACATAAGGTAGGAAAGAGCACACAGAGAAAGAGGTGCAGACAGAGATGGTGCAAGAAATACGCAGAAGTAAGGGAGATAATGTCGGATCAAGTTAAGAATACCCAAGGAAAGCAAAGGCAAAGATTCTCTCTCTCTGTGTGCAAAACAACCACCAGCTTACGAGCCATTTTCACCATGTTGAGAAATCTCAATCCACGCTTGCCTCTCATGAGGCAGAAGTCATCGCAATATCACCACTTGATATTGCGACTATCCTTCTTATTAAGATCCGTAGTAGAAAGGAAGTTTGTACAAAGCACCTCCAGTTTTTGAAATGATTCATGCGGTGGTTTCCAACAGAAAAGAAATGTGAGGAAAACATGAGGAAAACATCCGTAGTGTCCCGTGCCTAGAGAAAGTTTTTATAAAGCGCCGTCAAGATCTTGTGACTCCTTATCCGGTGGATTCTACTTAAACTTCTTGGTGTTGTTCCTATTTAATTGACATTTCTAGTGATTGAACTCAATGTAAGCAGAAAATGAGTTCTGCTTTGAGATTTTTCCTGCTGTTTCCAAAAAGTTTCAAAAGATTTTTATACTACTAATTGCAGAAAAGAAAGCAAAAAGCAGAAAACAAATCTGAGCATATGTCTGAACACTCTAGCTGGTTGCGCCCCGGTTCTTTTATGGAATCCTGAAAGCATCTGTACAGAGGAAGGGATACATAACCGATCTTCTCCTGCATGCACGTTCTGGATACATCTTCTCCTGCATGCACGTTCATTGGAGGTGAATAAACGATGAACGAAGAGGAAATCAGTGAGAAGCAGAACATGGTTCCTATGCTCTCGCTTTGTTCAATTCTCTATGGAAAAGATCTTCTAATGATAAATGCGCATAGACACTTCAACTGCATATGGGCGCGAAGCGAAGTAGGTAGATTGAGGACGAACAAAGAGAAGGATATATCCATGGTGCAAAGTAAGAGTCAAACGTAAGAGCCAAGCTCACTGGAGAACAAAATATTGCTTGATTTTAGCTTTCTTTACTTGATTTATAATAAAATCATCTTTTCTTTTACATAAATAAAAAAGCAAAAAGCAAAAGCCGAGGGTAAAGGCTCATGAAATTTCTTATATGACCCATTTTCATCATTTTTAGCCCTAATGGACTCGTCCCTTTTTCATGGATCCCTTTCATCATATGGGCTGACATGACGACTACTCCAAATGCATTGTCGACACTCTTCTTAGTTTGCCACAAGCTCAAACTCTAAACATTATCTGATATGAATCTTACAATAACACCTTTTTCCATGAATTCTTTCTACTACATCATACACAAGACAGACTCCTCCTTCACTCACAAAAAGATAAGCGTCACATTATCAATCTTCCAATAACACCTTTTGTGATGAATTCTTTCCACCACGTCATACACACGATATACTCCTCCTTCACTCACACAAAGATAGGCATCACATTATCCTATGAGCAACGGTCAAAGGCTCTTAAGCCTTGTCATGTGGCATCCATACCACCATGGTAATATGAGATCTCAACTGGTTGAAAAGTTTCAAGACTAGTCTAAAGGTGCCTAAACTAGTTGGATAGTGGCTTCACTCCTTATAAATTGTCTTAGAATAACAAAAATATTGATTGATTGAAAATGAATTAGTGATGGCATAATATTAAGGCACATAATATTAAGTGATTATTTTCTAATAAATGAATTTGCTAATAAATTATTACATAGTTTTCCCTATAAATGATTTGACAAAAGCGTGATACAATATTTGAGTTATAGATGTCTTGCACACCTTATCCATTAAACTAATTTTATTATTTTTTCTTACATTTCAAAACAATATAACCAGCCTTTGATAAAAACGTTATATCCCATAAGATGATAAGAAATGTTCATTTGAAAGCCTTTGATAGAAAGAAGTTATATCCCATAAGATAACAAGAAATCTTCATTTGAAAGCCTTTGATAAAAAAAATTTATATCCCATAAGAGGATAAGAAATGTTCATTGAAAGTCGTGAATTGGGCTCTCTAAAAACAAAGCAAATATTATGAAAAAATATATTTCTAGGGGGAACATAATGGAGAAGTGGAGAAATTAAAAAGAGAAAGTGAGAAATTATAGATATTCAAATTAAGGTAGAGTAAGAATAACTTCACACAGAAATTTTATTTAGGTGTGGTATATGAAGTTTCAAAAAATGTAACATAATTATTTGATTTCTAATGTAAATAGGCATTATGTAAGAAAATGGTATTTTGGACTTAGAAACATGATGGTAAGAGTTTTATACTATTTTAGGGTTTTGATCTTGCTCAAATGACATGAGTACTTGAAACTATTGGATTCCTCTACATTATTTTCCAAATATGGTAGAAAGACTGATGGTTTGCATTTTTTTCGATAAAAGAATTGATTGAAGTATTTTTATTTGGAAACCATCAAACAATCAATAATCTTAATTGTTCTTCCTATGTATCTGAAGGTAGGTAGGATCTCACCTATTTTTCATTTTGAAATTCTGTGTGTTCTTTTTCTACCCGTTTCGTATTGTAAGGTTTACGTGCTTGAAACTGAGTTTAATCTAGCCATACCGGGTACCTATAATACACGGTAACACCATGTGTGCTTGCTTCATGAATGTTCTTTGTCTTACAGTTACTAGGTGGAATTAATTGGGAGTCAGTAGTTAATACATTGCTACTTGAATTCCTTTTGTTTGCATGTACTGTATTCAATGTGCATTCTTTAACCAGGATTGGAAAATCTTATGCACCTACGGATTCTTACTATGCAACCCTCACATACATTGACCCCATCGACAAGGATTTTTTAACATATTCCAACCTTCTGGTCCACAATGCTTTCTTGAGCTAGCTATACCAAGCTAAATCTAGAGAAAATGATTGGTTTGAAATAGGTAGCCCAAAGGCTCCACGCCCCCTCCCCCCCCCCCCCCCCCCCCCCCCCCCCCCCCCAAATGGCTCGTCTGACAACTCACCACCCAAGTGGTGATAGGTATCCAACCGCAACCCACACAAGCTGAACCCTTGCCTTCCACATTGAACTACGACACGTGGATTGCATGTACGGATTCTAACTATGCATCTCCCGCATACCTTGACCCCATTGAAACAAGAGTTATTTACATTTTCCGACCTTCTACTGCACATTGCTTCCTTGAACTAACTATATCAACTCTACTTAGTTTTTTTACTAAAAGGTTTCCTGAATGCCACTTCCTAGAAACGTAGCCAAGCTTTATTTTATATATACACCTTCGTCAAGAATGTACGCGTATTGTGATGCCACTAGAACTTATATTACAGCATCATGAAGCAAGATAAATATAACAATAAAAACGAATTTCAATTTGATTATAGTTTAAGTTACACAAACTTTATGGAAACGGTAACACCATCTGACAGGAGGTGATTCAATATTAGTCCAAGATTTAGTATCTTCAGCATGTGTAGATAAACCGAAGACAATATATTTGACATAGATTTGTCTTTCTAAAATCACCCTTCTCCAAGTTTCAATCGAGTTTCTGTCATCCCAAAGAGATTAGTCACTCCAATAATTAGGATGATCATCGAGACAATATATCTTAAACCTATTTTTATTCCTTTTATCAGTCTTCTCCGAGCGTCAATCTCCTTTGAGTAATCCAAGTTTGTGTGTAGCTTCGACATTGTTGTTTCCGACATTGATCATATTTAACCTTTTTCTACTCGGTATCGGCAAGCTGTTTTGTAGAAGTCTCCAATCAATCAACATCCAGAATTAAAAACGACACACAGAATGAGACATTAAATAGAGATTTATGAATTCTAAGATATTGATTGGATCAATATGTAACACCATTTTAATCTTTTCTATGAGGTGAAGATCAACTTGTAGTATTTCGAATCAGGCCTTTCATTAAACATTTCACTAAATAAAAGAATTATGACTTTACATTCGGAATATCTTTATTGAAGAAGCTGTTAGTTCCAAACACATGCAGTTTATTTCTTGATAATTTCCGCTCTTCATATTTGTACTTCGAACCTAATAATGTCTCATTCTGTAGAAAATTAAATAGATGAAACTCAAAATAAAATAAATGTATAAAATTAAGTTCTTTAAATGGAGATTAAGTGAAGATTTTTTTTTTAATAAAGGAAGTTTGGACTTGGCCTATTCTCCCGAACTTAAATTAATTAAAAGAAAAGTTCAAGAGAAGGGGCCCAGAGGATCCCCCGAATCCCACAAAGCGGGGGTAGCTTTTACAGATTTTAGATGGCATTACTAAGAAGGTTAATCACCCTCACATCACCGTTATGTGGGGCCCATATGGGTTTAAGCTTGTTGTTGATCAAAAGCAGCACTTGATGATGCCTAAAGGGGGGGTTTCTTACAATCAGCGATCCTTTTGCCAAGGAGGAACAGTGAATTCTCAATCGACTACTCTATGGGGGAGTCACCAAAAGCACATCTTTTCTGCCAAATCTTGCATAGGACCTCCACTCTGATGGCATTCCAGAGAGTTGCGGAGCAACCAATCGCTTCTCCGATCAGAGCTTGCTTCCAACTGATATGTTTCTAAAGTCTAATTTTATTTCCGACAATCCACCGGAGCCTTCATGGTAGACCTTACAAAGCAGGATCACACTGTCATAAAATGCCATGAGTTGGCAATACACAGGATCATATAAGATCTCGCAACTAATATAAGATCGGTATATTAATATTGTTTATACATCTATTCTCAAATGATTTTTGTACACGTCTTAAAGAACCAAGCGTAAACCTTTCAGGAACATATGTACTACTGCTAATTGTAATGTAATTAGATTATTTATTTTATATTTAGATGATTCATAAAAATGTTCCTTTATAGCCTTAGTTGTATTATATGATTAATGCTTGCGTTTTCACGTGATCATTTGCAGTACTAGCCTAAGCGGGTGAGTTCTTTCTCCTCTTTTGATGGGTTAGTTCAATTCTCTTGGATGCACTCACAAAACCCCTCATAGTGATATGATGAGATGTTAAAGCTACTTTCTTTGTGGGGAATCGTTGGACTTTGGGCACTCTCGATGAACAAGGTTGACAATTGAAAAGGTCATGCTTACTACGATAGAGTTGACTTTGATTCAAATTAGTATATTCTTCTGACCTTTTCTCAGTCGTGTCCTTAACAAATTTACAACCTTTATCATTTTTAGTACATGATAAGCATTCTACAAATCCTTGTGTGGGATTCGAGGGTCCTATGAGTCATATGCCCTTTACTCTTGTATTTTCGATAAATTCAAGCTGTCCAAAAAAGTAGATTGTAAGATCAAACTTCCCTTAAAGAAATGGTTGTTTTACGAATTGCGAATATGCACCATAGGCGCCTCCATATCAGCTCCATACAAATGTGTGTACAATCTAGCCTAGGTTACATTGAAGGACACCCTTTATCATTTTGACAACCACAAGATAGTTTGTTTTTTTTCTTGAGAGTACAATGAATTGGAAATACACACTCACATACTCAACCTCCTGAGGTAGAAGCACCCATCACGAGAATCTCATGGACATTTCCAGCCAATACTTGAACTGAGGACTTCCTCCCATAGCTTCAAGGCTTCAGCCACTAAGCTACACAGGCTGCGTCTAAGTCATACTACATCATCTATTAAAACGTAACGTCCAAAGGCATGCTTCATGAAATAAAATCAAAGGCAAAGAAGATATCATATCATTGCACTTCATGCCCATCCTATCAAGGGACTTTATGGGAATTGGTGGAGCTCCTGATTTAAAAACCTGATGGTAGGCTACTTTGAAGTAAGTAGGGAGGTAGATGCATATGGCACTTGTAGGCAAAAGAGATATATCACTTGACCTTTTTTCATGCCTAACAAAAGGATATGAGTAGGAAGGCGACAAACAAGAGACCTTCGACCTTATTTGTGCATAGTGCTTAAATTTGAAGCCCCATGGGGCGTCGAGAGAGGTTTTAGGCATCAGATGAAACCTTAGATTTTGATACAAACTTCATCATGAAGCTCGAGAACTTTAGAGAAGCTTCAAATGATGCTCTCATGTTGAACCTGGGCGTCAATTATACCTCCCTTAAGTATATATTATAGATGTAATCAAATTCTATATTATAGAGGTAATTGAATGTGAGATGAATCAGACTCGCCAAGTGGCATGACAATTGGATATAGTTATGTTTGACATCTGGCAACTAATTGGACTATGGAGAGTGGGGCCTTGGTTGAAACGTGGCTACTCGGAGTGCCAAGTGTGCATTATTTTTTTAGAGTTTTAAATTTTCATTTATATGTATTTCGATAATCCGATGTAGTATAGTGAATGTACGAGAGTTTTAATTCCACATGCCTTTACGTGTGCCTTGTACCACCGATTCATGGCCAGTGCCAATCGGGATAGTTCTCAATGATCATTGCTGAATGCTCACTTAGAGTTTTGTCGTTGAATCTACAATGCTCTAGAGTCCAACAACTACATACTAGACTTCAATGCTCACCATAGTCATTGACTCACATTTCTTTGCTACAATGCCACCGCTTCCATCTTGCGAGCTCAAAGAAGTCTTTGAATTAACTTGATTGCCGTAGTTTGTCACGTGTATGTTATGCGTGCTCGACGCTCGTTCATGAAAAACTTCAATAAAACAATAGCACAAACATTCAAAGAATGTACTTGTGTAGCATGCCAACAAGGATCAGCTAATTATGGATTTTGATAACTTCGAGTTCTTGCATCTATTTTGCTATCGATCAGGTTGTGCGCCTGCAAGTTAGGACTTAGGAGTCGAGAGGCTGTGCGACGATAAGTTTCTCAACTTCTATTACTGAGATAGAGTAATACACATGAGCATCTTTGAATGCTTTTTCATGAACATATGTCAAATAAACACAGAGGCGACATTCTCAATGTCATGATCTTGTCATAGTTTCTTAACGTCTTTCCCTCCTAATGCGACATAAGTGTCAAGGCTTTTCTCTTTAAAAAGAAATTTGAGGTTGAGTTTGGCATTGAGGTAGTTAGAATGGGATTTTTTAATACTTTCCATGCTAATGTAGGATACGTTTCAATGCTTTCCTCTTGCAAAAGAAATTTGACGTGTTGTTTGACATCGTGGTAGTTAGAATGTAATTTTTTAACGTCTCTCCATGCTAATGCAAGATAAGTCTCAACATTTTTATCTTAAAAAACACATTTGAGTTTTAATTTGGCATTCAGGTAGCTAGAATGGGACTTTTTAAGGTCTGTCCATGCGAATGGGGGATAAGTGTCTATGCTTTTCTCTTGAAAATTAAATTTGAGGTTCAGTTTGGCATTTAGGTAGTTAAAATGGGATTGATAATCTTGATCTTAAGATTTTAATAGAAATCTGTGATGTCTCACAACAAGTCAGACAATTTGGGTGATCTTACTCTATCTGTGATTTGTTAGTTGCTTCTAGGAATGTGCCAAATTACTTATGTTTAATGGAATGATTTAAATTATTTTGTTTATTGCAATACATAATCTATTTCACATCTGTTTTAGTTTAGTTTAGTTATCTTTCTTATAATTTATGTGCATGTGTGCTTTCTCCTTGCTACTACGATAGTAAATCTGCGTGGAGAAAAAGTTGCCGTTTGCTTGGAGAAAAAGTTGGTGTTTACTTATAAAAAAAGACGTAGATGATTGTAATCCTAGTAAGTTTAAATTTCTCCCTTTTTAATACTTTGGAATATTGTTAGATTTTTTAATCTTAGTTGGTCAATAGTTCTATCCTTTTCTCTCGATACTTCTCATTGCAAATGTCAGGAAAAAAGGAGTTCCAACGGATCATGGTATTCTACTTTATGGTTACTTGAATGGAGTTATGAGTATGACTTTCAGAATTGTGTTATTTTTCACCATTCTATTCGAACGGTTGAAAACTCGTCTTTAGCAGAACCTGTGTCCTCTATCATTATCATGGAAGCAGAATTTAGTTTCCACAGCAAAAATTTTATGTATTAAACTGATTTTTTGCTTGCCAGAAGGATGTAACACTGCGTATTGTTTGCCCAGGAATTATATGGCAATGAAAATTGAAACCTTGACTGCTACTCTATATTGTTTGCGTAAACACAAGTACCTTTTTATGTCAAGTACTTCTCATTAAATAAGGCTATGATGAACTTCATCTTTATTAATCTCAGACATTTGATGCTATTACTAATCCATAGAGTCATTTTAATGATAATACAGTTATAAGATTGCATTTCTGTATGAAAATTCTTTTCAAGAGTGATTTTCAGTGCATTTGGTAAACATTTAGGTATTTAATGGAAGTTCGTCCTTGCTTCCCATTGGGGTAGCTTTCCTCTTGACTTTTACGAAAACTTTGGAAGAAATTAACCGTAATGCATTGATTATTTTCCTTGACATTTGTACATTGTCTTAGTATGCTGAAATACGTAAAAGGTACAATAGACAGATGCGAAGTAAGGGAGATAATGTGAGCATGAAGTAAAGAGAATTCAAGGCAAAGAGAAGATTCTCTCTCTTTCTCTCTCTCTCTCTCTCTCTCTCTCTATATATATATATATATATATATATATATATATATATATATATATATATATATATATATATATATATAATCTCTCTCTCCATATGAAGGTAAGAATAACTCCATTTATGATACATGGTCTGTACAATTTATGTGAGAAGAATATATGTTTACAATGAGGGCATATCAAAAGACACAGAATACTAAAATTTTGTATATTTTGTTGATATAGTTTGGTAGTGATGTGTGTGAATACACTTAGGACGGTTAGGGGAACTTTTTTCCCTCTTTAGGATGTTTTCCTAGCTCATATATAAGCGTATAACCATAATGGTTTACATTCGCTTGGTAATACATTTAGTATTGTGTGTTGTGCTTCAAGCTTCTTCTTTTTCCTTGTGTTGTTCCTGTGCTTCTGTAGACCTCAAACTCCAAAAATTGCTATCAAAGCATATAGCTGATTCATCTATGAAATCATTGACACCCCTCTAGTAATAGTCTCAAAATTGCATAAAATCTGGTGGGCATACTCAGCTTGATTAGGATTTCGAAACAACTTTGCTCTCTAGTGTTGATAGTTCGATTTAGGCTCATTTCGGCCTCTGAATGCACTATCATAGTGCCCATGTAGACAATTTCATCTTTTTCTGCCAAACATATATATAGGTTTTGGTTCGCTAATACAAACATCTCAAAGTCTACTACAAGATAAGCATAACTCAACAAGGTAGTTTTGTTGAACTTTTTGAGATACAATCATTTTTCTATATCAGGGTATTTTAGTCATTAGCTAGTTGCAAGCAATGATGTATTCCATATGTTGGATGTTGAGGATAAGTTGGATGGTACCAATTACCCATTATGATAATATATGATGCATAGTTAGGAGAAGAAATAATTGTATCAAATATTCTAGAAAAGAATGTTTTTTGTTTTTTTGAAAGAGTGTTGGGAAATGAACTGACAACCTCTTGCTTAGAAATGTGATGGGCTAATCACTTTTCCTAAAAGACATGGTTGAGGATTACTTCCTAATCCTCTCTCTTAAGGCATGTTTCAACTGTCTCCTACTAGGATTATGTCCCTTCCCCCTTAGATTGAGCATTGTCCTCAATGCTAACTTGTGGACACTTTTGTTTCTCTTGGACCCACTTTCCAACATGAGTATTTCCACCAACCTCAAACTCTAGTGCTTGGACCAAATTTCAACCTATCCCACCCTCTATGGGTGCCCAAATTCCCATGGACCTTCATCTAACACCAGTTTCACACTCACCAAAGACAAGCACTTTTTCTAAGTGCCCACCAAATCAGGCGCCTTACCTCCATCTTGCCCAAGTTCCTCCGCTTGGCTCTAATACCCATGTTCGGTATTGAACTCACAAGCTCCCAGCTAGGAATGTGATGGGCTAACCACTTGCCCCAAAAACCATGATTGAGGATTACTTCATAATCTTCTCTCTTAAGGCATGGTTCAACCACCTCCTACTAGGATTATGTGACAAAGGGGAATGCACGCATATATCTGGAATTACAAGAAATAAATCATTGATGGCATGAGAGAAAGATATAACCATGAAGTGTTAAATTAGCACATCGTTTTGTCTTGCCAATCAAGTAAATCTCTACGTTTATAGTGTTGGAGGAGATGTTGGATCGTCTTTAGAGATGAAGTGGTGCTACTTGAACCTTCTTCACACCACCCAAGAACAAGTGTTGGAGAGTGTAGTGGGCCTCTTTAGCTTGCTAATGATCATAAATTATCACCTAATAGACTTGCTATTTTAGTCTCTACACCTGCTTGGTATAATGAATAGTGTAGTGAGCATGATAGCAATTATCTAATTCCTTTTGATGGTGTCCAATTAACTTAGATAGCTACCAATAATGATTAATTTCAATAAAAAAGATGAACTACACACTAAGTATGATGTTTAGCAAGTCATAGGACTTCCCCAACATTTTTGGGATGCATGAGAGTATAGACCAGAGAGTAAAGATATGATAATATCTCACAATTGAGAGAAGCAATGATAATGAGATTTTAGACCTATAGAATTGACAATATAATGAATCTATGATGCTTTAAATCATGACAAATGATCAATCATACGCTAAGGACAAGCTCTGAGAAAATCACTGCACTAATGTAGTCATGGAAGAGAAGTGAAGTAAGGATGTAATGAAAATGTATGTATTTGACCACATAAAAATACAATTTCATTGGCAATAATCTATTGCACAATCTGAGGGGAATGATTAAACTATGAAGTGAGCTCTCAAATCACATAGGATCCCTCTATATTGCTCTCCAAAAGTCTGGATTTCACATGAGTCATTTGATCCTCTTTTATAGTTGAGTTTGGAGCCAATCTTTTGAATTGATCCACAAAGTGGAATGTATCCCCCTTTTCATAATCTTCATGATATGATTAGATTTGTAGGAGATGGTGAGGATGGCTTACGAGGCTATTGTTCAATGCTCTGGAAGATTTCAAGGAATTTTAAACTCCTTTTCAGAGATAAAGTAAAATGGTAGATTTGGGAGACGTAGGGACTTCTCAAACACTTGAACTTCTTCAATTGGCTCCCTTATTGCAGTCTCTGCTTTAAAAGTAGCCACATCAAAACCTTTGACCTGCTCTTCTTCTGCTTGGAGATTGATCTCCTCAACAATCTCCATGACACCTTTCATACTGTTTGAGCTTCCCTCAAGTGTCAGCTCTAAGAAAGGCTCGTCTACAACATGAACACTTTCCTCCTTTTCAATTGAGATGTGATCAAGACATATCAAGAAAGCAATGTTTAAAGGGAGGAAGCAGTAGTCCTTTTCATGCTCTGGGCATAAATCTAGCTTCCCTGGCAAAGGGGATATCCTTTTGCATTTTCCTGTGACTTTTGCCCTATCTATTGGATTCTTCCCAAAGATGTGAGGATGGACATAGGTTTTCTGAGATAAAGAAAGCTCCATTCCATTGATCAACCCCAAGAAGTTCTCCCACTCATCCCTAAGAAAAAAAAATTATTTCTCTAGGAGTTTTTCAAAATCAATCTTGGGGTTGAATATCGTCATTGCATCAGGAAAGTAATCTACAATTAAACCCTCTTGAACCATGAAATTAAGTAGTTTCTCTGATGAGAGACACTAAGGATCTCATTCATTCACTCCATCTAAGCTGCAGCTTCTCTTGAATATCCTAGAGGAGAACATGACCGATGCAAGCGACTCAAGCTAGTCAAGGTGGGTCAAACAGGGATAATTGCTTGTATCCGTCGTGTCGAGGATGAAAGAAAAATATGCACGGTAATGAGACAAATTCTATGAAGGTTGAAAATTTGAATTGGTGAAGGGAGTTTCTATTTATATGTAAGGAGGGAGGGAGTAATGATCAAATGACATGGACCAATCAGTGAGTGCCACATGGAAAAGGTACGTTGGAAATCCTAAATGGATAGATGATGTGGCCCACTCGAATCGTGCCACATGCCAAAGAACATTGGAATTTGCAACAGCTAGATGACATGGGCCAATCATGGTGTGCCACATGGCACTAATGGTCAACTCAATTCTGAGACCTATTTAAGCTTCCCTATTCACTTTCTCTCATTTTTTTTCTCAACACTTTCCAAGCGTTGAGTTGCCATCGCCACCAAGTTGTTTAGCTGCTTCTTAAGAATTTCTATAGAGAATGCTCTCTATGTTAGGTATTATGGACACGATCGATCCAAGCGATAAGCGACATCCAGATGTTTTCCGATGACTCTTATTGCTTGGGTGGGTTGTGATTCTAAAACCGTATCATGGCTTTAAAATAATGTTTCCAAGCGATAGGGTACATTTGGGATTTGTGGATAACCCTTATTGCTTGGATTGGTCATGTTTCTTAAATGGCATCGAGTCCTTGATCGTAGCTTTCAAAGTATGTTTTGCTAAGTGAAGTTTGAGTTATTATGCATTGTAAGCTATATTCGAAATAGTATTGATTGATATTTCATGATGATTACAAGGACGACCGATGCTAGCGATTAGCGACATCGGAGGATTTTCGGATGACCCTTATCGCTTGGATCGGACGTGCTTCTTAAATGGCATCCTTGATCATAGCTTTGAAGTAATGTTTTATTTGGTTAAGAATTAGCTGTAATGCATTCCAAGGGAAATGGAATTCACTGATATTTCATGAGGACTAGAAGCATGACCGATGCAAGCAATTAGGGACATACGGGCATTTTTGGATGACTCTTATCACTTGGATTGATCATGTTTCTAATAGTGGAAAGAGTCCTTGATCAAAGTTTTTGAGAGTAAGGTGCCTTGCCTTTTCACTTCCATGCCTTAAGACTCTCACTTTGTGCAAGTTATGGCTAGGACTAGAAAGACAGCAAGGAAGTTGTACCCTGAGGGTCAAGACCAAAATGCCCAGGAACAAAATGCCCAGGAGAAAAATGTTGAGGAGCAAAATCCCCAAAAGAGTCAAGGCAATGCATTAGAGAAGCCTTCAAAGAAAAGGGGCAAGTACCATGTAAAGTCCTTGAGGGAAATAAGAAGAGCTCAAAAGTCTATGGGACTGCTGATCCCTAGACTTCCATTTATGAGAGTTGTCAAGCAGATCACAGCCAATCTCTATTCTTTGATGAAGACCTCATCCTTTATCAATGTGAGGTGGCAAACTCAAGCACTGCTATGCCTGCAAGAAGTTGTAGAGGACTTTGCTATTGAATTTATGAATGATGCCTATTTATGTGCTACTCATTCTCACAGGGTAACACTAATGGTGAAGGATTATGTTATTGTATCAAGAATAAGATATAAATTTGACAAATCTCTTGTTCCTATTGATCCCCATGATAAAAAATTCTTTGATATTCTAAATATACCTCTATCTCAAGCACCCAAAACAACAGTTGTCATTGAAGAGGTCAACTCTCAAGTCACTCATGATCATGAAACTAGAAATGCAGCAAATAGTGAGGAGGAGAGGAAAAAGTAGGGATTATTTATAGAGGAAAGTGTCATCTTAATCCAGATTTAGAAGTTACAGAAGGCAAATAAAGAGCTCCTTAAGAAAGGAGATGGGCAGATAACAGTTAATGTTGTAATGGCATGGTAGGATGAATGGTTCCTTGACATAAGACTAGAAGACAACAAAATGTTGAGGGAGTTTCATGTTGAAATATTAGATAGTAGTCAACATTTCACTCAGGTATTATCTATAGGCCATAAAGTGCTCTTGTATTGCTTAATTTTCTAGTTCCTTAACTGAATTTTTATTTTTTGATTTGTAGGGTTCTTCTTCAACAATGTGAGGAAGCAGTTCAAAGAAAAGTACTTATCATAGATTCTCTTGTGACACAGTGTTTTTTGTATAAACATGGAGATGCCAAATCCTTTGTAGAGAATTTTAGAGAAGAGGTAGAATGTGCTATCTACTCATATATTGAAAAGTAAGTATTCATCTTCATTTTGAAAAGTACATTTGTTTCATTAAAAAAAGTATATTTACATGCAACACATTGACAGGGGCCATTGGAGTCTTATTATTGCTGACTTCAATGCATATCAAGCTCTTTTCCTCAATTCTCTTAAACCACAACATGGGAATTGCAAAGTGTAAGTTGCTATACATTTTGTTGTTCTGTATTTAAGATCCATGCCATCCATTCTGATTTTCACTTTACAATGCAGTGTTGCAAAGCTTTTCAAGATGTATATTGATAACAATTTTGTTGGAATCGCTAAATTGAATGAACAAAAGCAATTTGGATCATACAAATTCATCTTCCATTGCAGAAAGACGCAACGTCATGTGGCTCGAGAGTGATTGCAAATGTTGTAAGATTCTTGGAAAGAAGTTTTACAGTCTTGAATTGAATTTATTAGACTATCCAAATGCATGGATCATCTTAATCAAAGAGAGAGCAATAAATGGCATTATTAAACATGCAATCTACCCCAATGATCCTGACTCACCTCCACCCCCTCCACCAAATAAAAAGAAGTTTGAAGAAAAAAAGAAAGGGCATCCTCTTCACTCACCATTGAATCATGGGACCAAGAAAATGAGTCAAGGTGAAAGCTCCAAAAAGGGCCACAAGCATTAGAGAAAAGAGGGCTCCAAAAAGGATAGAAAGGGATGAATCATTTTGTAGTCTAAGATTGAAATCTATTGTAAAATCAACATAGGTTGGAAGATTTATTTATGTACAAATTGTATGTACTTATGCCAATCTTCATCTGGAAGATGGTCATTGTAACCATATTTCTTATACAGTTGTATTGGACCTCTTGAGAGTTAAACAAAAGCTCATTGCATGGTCCAAGTCACAAATATGACTGCATTGTGCATTTCTTACTTCATTCTTGTTGGAAAGTTTAAATTGGAGAAAGAGAAAAACTTAAAGAAGAAAGAGGATACGACCGATACAAGCGATATGAAGAATCCGAGATTTGTGGATCGCCCCTATCGCTTGCATCAATCGTATTATCCATTTAAACATAGCATCCCCTTTAAGCAACCTTGCATGTGATGATCTGAGTAGCAAGTTTTTTTTATAGTCATGAATCAAACCTTTATGCACAGGTCACATTTTGAAGTTTTTTCCGATACTTTGACATATATCTGATATGAGATTGAAAGAGAATTTGGACTAACTTTACATAAAATAATGTCACCTAGCTTTTGAACTTCTTTGCTATCCCATTCCCTACCTAAAACATCATCAATCTCTGACATAGAGACTCTCCTATTCAACCACATTTTTTTTGTTTTCTGTAATAACATGTTTTCAAAGCATGCTACAAAGACATGAATAGGCAAAAACCATTGCATCTTTATCCTTCTCGAAATTCGGCCTGCTCACATTGCCTTTTGGATGTCAAATTTCATTTTGCATAGAAAACGTGAAACTGTTGAATGATCACGAGCATCCCAATCTAATGAAGAGATGCAAGGAGCAAGTACATGTACAAGATTTCCATAAGAACTCGTCCGTGATGGCACTTGATAATCTGCATAATGGACAAATAACTCTATGCTATTGAAAAATTGAACAGATTTGTCTGCATACATGAGTTCTACATATTCCTTATGAAGAACTCTGAAAGTTCGTGTTAAACATTTAACAGGTTGCCATTCCACAATATTGGAAGGAAAGATATTTGCAGTACAAAAACATATGTTTTGTTATATAAAAGCAATTGGAATGATAGAAGAGCATTGTGAAACTTCACTTATAGTATGAAGGGAGTTACATATGATTTTCTAGAACAAGATCCTTAGCGGTGTACACATGTTGTACTCGTGCAAACCAATTGCATCTCTTCAATTTGAAACTGAGAATACGTCCCTTCCAGTGGTTTCTTGTGTTGTCTCTTTTGGCACACTTGACTTTATGGGCACCTCTGCAACTAGGAAGCATAGTTACCCATTCATTTACTTTGATAGAAAGAGGTTTCCACAAAGAATCCACTCTTCTGTTGTAAACCTCACATGAGGTTACACGATTGGCGAGAAGAAGAAGCCATTTGAACTTACAAGAAGAAGAATGTTCAAAGCGAGAAACCGATGTTCACAAATTTTGGCAGTATTTATAGACCAAAAGGCTTTGTACACGTGGAAACTTTTGATTTGATGTAAACCCTGTCGCTGAATGATCATGAAATTTTGTGAACCCAAAAAAATTTTGTATCTTCAAAAATAAATTCCTTCTTGGAAATTTGAGAATATGCTTTGTGTAGTGTGCAAAAATATCTTTTTTTGCATCAAACCAAAAAATTGTACACTGAATACAAGAATCTTCATCACTTTAGCGGCGCTTTTAGAGAATATTGTATTTAAAAAAGCATTTCTTCATACAATTAAAAGAGATAGGAATGTTATATTCTTGTATGTGTGGAAAGACTCTATTTGTCAATTTCCTTAATCTATCATTAGCAAAGTGCCTCTTTTTGGCTTTTTTTTACCCTAATGATTGTACCTTCAAAAAATTGGAAGATATATCAAATGAAGGTGAAGAATGCATTTGTGAATGGATGGATGTCTAAAGAGGTATCCAAGGCTCAACCTCCTTGGTTTGAAGACTCACATTGTCTTGAACATGTATACAACTTTAAAAAAAATTTATATGGGCTGAAGTAAGCTCCAAGAGCTTAAAATCATAGACTTATGACTTATTTGCAAGATAAAGGGTTTGTAGTGAGCAAAGAAAATCCTTCTCTTTTTATCAAGAGATCATGTGGTGAAGACATATATCTTTGTGTATATGTAGATGACATCATACTCATAGGTAATTATGCACAAGGTATTTGAACAACAGAGGTACAAAAGGAGGAGGAATTCAAGATCAATGAATTAGGGAATTAGATGCTAAAAAGAATTTTTTTAAAGAGGTGGACAATTCCTCTCCTTCAAAATAACTCTAGAAAACTCAACGAAAGTCCTATTTCTTCTTTTTGCTACACCATTTTGTTGTGGTGTATACATGCAGGTTATTTATCTCTTAATACCTACGTTCCAAAGATAATCATTGAGCTCTTTGGAGAAGTATTCTCCCCCTCCATCAAAACTCATTCTCTTAAGCTTTTCACCTCTGATTCTCTCTGCATATGCATGAAAATGCTTGAAAGCTCCAAACACTTCTGATCTTTCCTTCAAAACATACAGAGTTATCCATCTTGTAGCATCATCAATGAAGAGAACATAATATCTTGAGCCAAATATAGATCGTTCTTTTGTTGACCCCCATACATTTGTATGAATGAGCTCTAGTAATCCATCATGTTTGAATCCTTTCTTCTGAAATGGTAACCTATGTTATATTGACTCTAGAAATTTGGTAATCCTAGGATAGACTAATTTGCAACCATAGATTTAATCCCTCTTTCATTGAAATGACCTAATCTCTTATGCTAGAGATCAAGTTCTATAATCACTCCTTCAGCATGTGTGAGCAAAACTTGACCAATGTTCCCTTGCACTCATAAAGTAAACAATCTACCTTCTTTCTTACCACAAACAATCTGATTATATCCATTCTCTGAATCTTCAACAAATACTCCTTCATTCGTAAACCTGACTTGAAAAACTTTTTCAACTATCTATCCCACACTAATCAAGTTTTTAGGTATTGTGGGAACATACAAAACATTGGTTAACAAATCTGCTCCACTCTTGCATTTCATTTTTCCAATTGAATGTGCACTATCTTTTGTATTATCACCTATTTGAACTATATGACTAGAAATACCTTTTTCCAATTCTGACATCAATTCTATGTTTCTTGACAAATGATTAGAACATCTTGAGTCAATGTAAAATACCTTTTGATCTTCTTTATTTGATGTGCTGATTGAATTCATCATCAATGATGTATGAGTTTCATTCTATGTGTCATTTGCATAATTGTAGTAGGTGGTGTTGTAGGATTGATTCTGTCCCCAACTTCTTACTCCACCTCTACCATAGCCTCCTCTTTGATTTTCTCTTCCTCTGAGAATAACTTTGATATCTTTGTCCTCTGCCTTTGCTATTGTTATTTTGATTTTGATTTGATGTTTGCTAATTATGCCAACAGTCATGAGCCAAATGATTACTCAATCCATAGATCCAACAAACCTCCTTATTGTTATTCCAATTACCTCTTCCTCTTCCAAAACCTCTTGCGCTTCCTTTGCTAGTGCTTCTACATTTTGAATAATAAACTTGAGAACTCGATTCCTCTTCATCCTTTGCTTTACCTTTATTTGCTTTCTTCTTGTTCTTCATGTACATTGCAGAACTTTGTCCTTTATCTCCATCTCCCTTCAAGTCTTGCTCAAATGTGAGCATCAAACCAAGCAATTGATTAAAATATGGAACATAATTATTCAAAAAAAATTTTTGTTGAAAAGACAAAAGGTTTCCACCTTTGATCTCCTATCAAACCTGCAATCGATTGAGCAATCAATCAATATCTTCATCTATGGATCCAAGACCATCTCCTAGATCCTTCATCTTAGTGACATAATCACTAATACTTTGACTTGGTTTCTTCTTGAATGTAGTAAAATTTTATCGTGGACTTGCTTTCCTTGCTTTGGTAGTACTTTGGAAATGATATTCCAATGCATTCCATATATCTTCAGTTGATTGCAATCCTCTGAACTGTTGTAGAAAATGATCTAAAATTTTATTATAGATGTAGGCCTTTGCACTTGCATCCTTCTTCTACCAATGTCTTATTGCATCCAATTCCTCTTTCTTTGGTCAACTTTCATCTTCAAATATTGCCTTCTCTTTTTCACCAATTATGTACACCATGAGACTCTTACTCATAAGTAAGGCTTCCAGTGTCATTACCCATGTAGGATGTTGGTGCAGATGATCAAGCCTACACATTTGGCTTAGCATGGAAGACAATTTGTGGAACTAGAACTTAAAGATTCATGTGACCTATAGCTTGTAACTACTTGATCATCTACCATTGTAAAAGGTTAATTCCTTCGAGAATCTTGTAAAAGCTTATATCTCATGGAGTGAGGAAGAATATTTGCTACAACTCCAAATTGAAGAAATATCTCCTAAATTAGTGGAATTTCTTTTTTGATTCGAGGCAAGTTTGAATTCAAAATTCAAACTTAGAAGAAATACTTATAAAAGATCTTGTAAAATCTCGCGGGGTAGAGTGCCTCTTTGTGGGCTCATTCCTTGATCATTTGTAGAGCTTGAGTATCTAACACCATAGCTCACTTATTTCATGATCATTGAGCATCATTATAATGCCAATGAATTTGTACAATCATGTTCTATAAGACATATAGCTCATTGAACATCCTTGTCTACCTCTGCTATGACTACTCAAAACAATCAACTTCTTCTGGTCATATCTTAGTGAATACTCAACCATTTTGCATAATCTTTGGCTTGTTGGAACCAAATTGAAGTCTACTTTATAGTATTAAAACTCCAATGCATTTGGTTTAGCCATGTGGGAGATGTTCTTCAAAATGCTCACTAATCATATGCTAGTTGTTCCCTAAAAAGTCGGGGGTAAGATCTAATTTGCTAAAGTTAGTTCTCAGAGCATAGTTGATCGTTTTGAATGATTTCACTTGCAATCATTAGCTATCTAAGCTAAATGAGTTCTCTCAAAATGAATTTTGTCAATTGTTACTATACTGTGAGCTTTGAGTAAAAAAGCTAGCAGGTGTGTGCGCTAAACTAGCAAGTTTTTTAGCACTAGCTATTCTTGAACTAGCGTGTTTTGGATGAATTGTCTTAAACATCATTTTCAAAGTACATAAGTACTTTCTTGGTGTAATTTGCAAGCCAAAAGGGCCTATTTCATAACTCTGAAGTGTATCAGGGCTCGTACAAAGTAGGTTTTAGCAGTATCACCTCACTTCCTTGAGGTATCCATCCATCTCTCCCAACAGTGGTATCAGAGTAAGTTGAGGTAAAATAGGAGATGGTTTTCCTTCTTTCTTTGATAAATTGGATAGGAATAATTATCCAACATGGTCCTTGAGGATGGACCTATCTACAAGGAAGAAGTCTCTATGGATACATATCAGGAGATGAGGAGATGCCCACATTTAGAACCAAAGATCGACCTACAAGAGAGGAGCAAGAAAGACTCAACTCATGGTGTGCCAAAGATGCTTTAGCCAGGTCATATCTACTTAACTCTATTTCTGACTTCCTTCTTCCTCATATTAGGAATTGTGAAACTTCGCAAGAGTCTTGGGATACTCTATCTTCATAGTTTTCTTCCAATACAAGAGCTAGGAAAAATCAATTGTGGATGGAGTTTAATACTCAAAAGAAGAAACCTTAGTAGAATATTTCAAAGTATGTGACCAAGGTAAAGGATGTGGCTGATCTATTGGCAAGCATAGGAGAGGAGATTGAAGAGGAGCAAATAGTGAGACAGATAATCAATGGCATCAAGGGAGATGATAAGTTGGAATCCTTCACAACTACAATGGATCTTTATATGGATATGCAAATCCCTGATCTAACCACTCTCATGGGGCAACTCTTCACCCATGAGGCCAAGCTAAAGAAAATTGGTGAACCATCAAGAGGTGACAATTCTTTTGCCCTCTATATAGATAAAGTAAAGTCTAAGGATAAAGGAAAGAGCAAAAAGTTTGAAGATGAAGGTGCTACTTCTCAAGCTAACTATGTAGGGAGAGGTAGGAATTCAAGAGGAAGGGCCAAAGGAGGTAAGCAAGGTAGGGGAAGACCTTTCAACTCTTCCCCATGCAATATATGTGGACTGTCTAATCACACAACATATGAGTGCTATAGGAACTTGAAGAACTAGATAGGAAGAGGATTTCGAAGAGGTGGCTACTCACAATCAAGAGGAAGATTCAATCATAATCAAGGCTAGAACCATGGCTACAACAACAATTATCAAGGAGGATACGAATCAAGAAAAGACTTCAACAATTATACAGAGGATCAAGAGGATTCTCTTCTCATTATGAACATGACTTCAAAACAAGGTATGAATGATGAGAAACTCTTCTATATTGACTCAGGTTGTTCAAACCATGTAGTAGGCAATATAACTCTCCTTTCTGATCTTGAGGAGCCTAAGGGAGAGCACCAAGTGCAGACAAGTGATGATACCAAGCATTCACTTGTCAAGGTAGGAAATGTCAAAACTTTTTATGGAATTAAGAATCTATTGACCAGAGTTCTTTATGTGCCTACTATCACAAATAATTGAATGAGTGTTGGATAGATAGTGGAAGAGGGTATGCAAGTTAGGTTCAATAAATTTGGAGCCTTTGTGGAGGACCAGCAACATGGATTTAGGAGAATTGCAAAAGGAGAGAAAATACATAGATTCTTTAGATTTGAGCTTGAGGACACTAGAAACATTGCACTTTATAGTTATGAGGATCAAACCTTGTCTGAGTTAGAGATATGGCACAAAAGACTAGCACACATTGGTGAGAGAACATTGAAGCAGATATGTAGAGATCAATGCGCACTTGGGATACCTAATATATCCAAGCAACAAATGATCTATAAATGTGGTGCATGTTGGTTTGGTAAATCTCAGAGGTTACCCTTTACAAAAAAGGCTATATGCATGAGGATTACTTGGAACTTGTCCATAGAGATGTGTGGGGACCAAGCAAGGACCCTTCAACTTTAGGCTCAAGGAACTACGTGTCATTTATTGATGATTTCAATAGGTGGACTATCTTGTATTTCATGACACATAAGGATGAAGTGTTTAGTTGTTTCAGAAAGTATCTTGCAATTGTGGAAAATCAAGCAAGAAAAAGTTTAAAGAGGATAAGGTCAGATGGAGGAGGTAAGTACTTCTCCAATGAGTTTGATGAATTTTTGAAGGATAGAGGTATCAAGAGAGAGATCACAACTAGATATATTCCTAAGCAAGATGGAGTAGCAGAGAGGAGGAACAGATTGATTGTGGAAGCTGCTAGATCTATGCTAAATAAAAAAAAGTTGCCTAATTACTTATGGGCAGAGGTTGTGTCTACTACCATTTACCTTATTAATAGGTTACCTTCTAAATCCCTTGATGGGATGACTCCCTATGAGGCATGGAATGGTAGGAGACCATTACTTGAGCATTGCAAATATTTTTTTGTGTTGCTTATGTGCATGTTCCATCTCAAATAAGAGGTATGTTAGACCCTAAGGCAAAGAAATGCATCTTCATAGGGTATGATATAAATCAAAAGGGGTACTAGTTTTATAATCCATCCAAAAAAGAATTTATGGTCAGTAGAGATGTTGTGTTTGATGAGAATGACTCTTGGTTTGAAAATGAATGCAGGAACGTAAAATTTCCATATGAATTGGAAGACAAACTTCCAAGCCTCACGAAGGAGGAGCCAAGCACAATTGAAGACATCAAATCAGATGATGAGGACACCATCAACTTGGAAGAGTTTAGAGCATGGAAATCAAAAGACAAGGTCAAGATGAAGAGGCTGGAGGACATACCTGAGTCATCCAACCAAGCCTTAAGGAGATCACAAAGAGACAGCAAGAAGCCAATCAAATATGGGTATGATACTTCATTAGTCACTAAGTATTCTATTTATCTTGCTAAGGATTCTTCACTTGAAGAACCTTCCTCATATGAAGAGCAAGTACCAAAGTAGAATGGAAGGAGAATATGGATGATGAAATAGAAGCACTCCAAGAGGATGACACTTGGGAGCTAGTAGCCAAGAAAGAATCAATAAATGTAATTGGTCTTTTTTGCACAAACCCATGGAGTAGACTATGAAGAAACCTTTTCATGAGTGGCTAAGATGCCAACCATCAGAGTATTGGTGAGCGTAGCTGCATCTAGAATTCGGAATATGTATCCACTAGATGTGAAAAATGCTTCTCTCAATGCGTGGATTTTAGAGGAGGTTTACATGGTTCAACCTCCTGGCTATGAAGATCCAAGCAAGGTAAATCATGTATGAAAACTAAAGAAAGCCGTTTATGGTTTGAAACAGACACCTAGGGCATGGAACCATAGGCTAACAACCTATCTTCAAGACCAAGGATTCATGATGAGCAAGGCAGATTCATCTCTATTTATCAACATGAGTAATTCAGAAATGATATATTTATGTGTATATGTGGATGACATCATTCTTACAAGTAGTGATGTCAATGACATCAAACAAATAAAAAACCAGATGATACAAGAGTTTAAGATTAGTGACCTAGGGTTTTTGAAATATTTTCTTAGACTTGAGTTGGTATACACTAGCTTTTGAATCTACATCACTCAAAGGAAATATGTGTAGGACATGTTGAAGAAGTTTCACTTGGAGGATGCAAATAGCTAGCACCCCTAGTGCTCATGAAGGTGATTTTCTTGAAGACATTGAAGGTTATCAAAGCATAATTGGGAGTCTAAACTATGCAACACTAACTAGGATTCACATATGTTATGAAGTAGGTGTTCTGAGCCAATTCATGCATAAACCTAGAGCACCTCACTTGGAAGCTACTGAAAGAATTTTGAAGTATCTCAATGGTACTCAAAATCAAGGTCTTTACTTCCCATACACACCAGATTTGGACATAAAGTTGTACTCAGATGCAGATTGGGCGGGATGTAAGGATGATAGAAGTACTTCTGGCTATTTATCTTTTGCAGGTCATAAACCCATCTCTTGGCCTTCTAAGAAGCAACCAACTGTTGCTCTATCTTCAATAGAGGCTGAATACAGGGGATTGGCAAATGCTACACAAGAAGCTGTTTGGATTAGGTTGCTCTACTCAGATTTGGGACTTCACACTCATTCACCCATGATCTTTGGTGATAACACTAGTTCTTTGCATCTTGCGGCCAACCCCATTTATCATGCAAGAACTTAGAGAGAAACTCTTGAGCAAAGAGATTCGTTCAGCATATGTATCTACAAATATGGAGTGTGCTAGTTTATTAACCAAAGCACTTTATGGTACTAAACTTTGTAGGTTTAAAACCATGATTGGATTACACAATATTCAAGAAGATTGATGAAGTAATGCAAGCGAGGATGTTTGGCTTGAGGGGGAGCTATTGGTGCAAATGATCGAGCCTACACATTTGGCTTAGCATGGAAGACAATGTGTGGAGCTAGCACTTAAAGATTCATGTGACCTATAGCTTGTAACTACTTGATTATCTACCATTGTAAAAGGTTAATTCCTTAGAGAATCTTGTAAAAGCTTATATGTCGTGTAGTTAGGAAGAATATTATCTACGACTCAAAATTGAAGAAATATCTCCTAAATTAGTGGAATTACTTTTTGATTGGAGCCAAGTTTGAATTCAAAATTCAAACTTAGAAGAAATGCTTATAAAAGATCTTGTAAAATCTTGTGGGGTAGAGTGCCTCTTTGTGAGCTCTTTCCTTGATCATTTGTAGAGCTTGGGTAGCTCACACCACAGTTCATCATCATTGAGCATCATTATAATGCCAATGACTTTGTACAATCATGTTCTATAATACAAATAGCTCATTGAACATCTCTATCTACTTCTCTGCTATGAGTACTCAGAACAGACAACTTCTTCTGGTCATATCTCAGTGAATACTCAACCATTTTACATAATCATTGGCTTGTTTCAATTATTGTAAGTCTACTTTATGCTATCAAAATTTCACGGTATTTGGTGTAGGCATCTGGGAGAAATCTTCTTTGAAATGCTCACTAGTCATCTATTGGTTGTTCCCTAAAAAGTCGAGGGTAAGGTCTATATTACTAAAGTTAGTTCTCAGAGCATTGTTGATCATTTTAAATGATTTCACTTGCAATCATTAGTTATCTAAGCTAATTGAATTCCCTCAAAAGGAATTTTGTCAATTGATATTGTATCATGAGCTCTGAGTAAAAAAGTGAGTAGGTGTGTGGACTAAAATAACAAGTTTTCCAACACTAGCTATTCTTGAACTAGCCTGTTTTGGATTAATTGTTTCAAACATCATTTCAAATTTCAAAATTACATAGCTACTTTCTTGGTGTCATTTGCAAGCTAAAAAGGGCCTAATTCATAACTCTCAAGTGTATCATGGTTGGTACAAAGCAAGTTTTAGCAGTACCACCTCACTTCCTTGAGGTATCCATCTATCTCTCCCAACACAGGATAGTTACCTCTGTCCAGTTTGTCAATGGAGATATGATCTGCCATAATTCTTTGCTATATTAGCATACAAGAGAGAGACAATTATTGACCTATACATTGTGACATCCTTCACTTCTTCACCTTCATGAGCACTTAGTTTAACATTGCTTGTAATGGATTTGAAATGGGCTTGCAATCACACAAGCCAAAACTTCTTCAAAAGATCTAGAATCTATTTCCTTTGCATCAAGTTTATACCTTCCTCTTTATATAGTACTTCAATCCCAAGGTCGAAGTATCTTAAAATCCCTAAATTTGAGATTTTAAACTCACATCCAAGCTTTCTCTTTATGTGTATGATGTTTGCTTCATCATGGTCTATAATGATCAGATCATAACATATATACAAATGAAAACAATTTTGCTACCTTCCTTCATCACAAAGAGTGATGGGTCTGCATGACTTTGATCATATCCCCATTTTACCAAGTAGTCCACAAGTCTTTGGTTCCAAGATCTTGGGGCTTGCTTGAGTCCATAAAGAGCCTTCTTTATACTACATGAGTTGGAAACCTCTCATCTTCAAAGCCTTCAGCTGCTCCTTGAAGACTACCTCTTTTAGCTCTCCATTGAGAAAAGCATTCTTCACATCCAACTCGTACATCTTCCAACCTTTGCAATCAAACTTCTCATGGTGGACATCTTAGATACTGGATTGAATTTTTCCTCAAATTCTATGCCATAGATTTGAGCAAAACCTTTTGCAACGAGCCTTGCTTTATACGTAGAGATGCTCCCATCTGCAAGCCTTTTTACCTTGTACACCCATTTGTTGCCAATGACTTTCATGTCCTTTGTTCTTGGCACCAATGACCAAGTATGATTTTCTTTAAGTGCTTTGACTTCCTCCTCCATTGCTTCAATCCATTCTCTATGCTTATTTTCTTCTTCGAAAAAGTTAGGTTCTTCACAAGCTATAACTTGACTCATGTAGGCATAGTGTCTTGGAATGAATGAATCATACATTAACTTTTGAACAGGGTATTTAGATGCTTTAAGTCCTAGGGTTTCTAACTTTTCCATATCTTCATCACTTGTAGATTCCATGCCTACCCATCGATGGTCTTCATCATTTGCCTTTTCCTTTCCTTTGCTACTTCCTTCACTTGAATGAGCTTCATCCCTTGTCCTTCCATGCCAAGCTGATGTAGTGCTCTCCTCTGATGGGGTGCTTGAAGTGGTTGGACCACTCATCTCCATGCTTTGCTGTTTCTCTTTAAACTTCTTCTCAGCTTCATGTGCATCATCAACCTATAACACATCTTTGCTACCATATCAACGTAGCAACTCATCAAATATTACATCCCTAGACACCTTAAGCTCTTTGATGCAAGGATTATAACATCTAAAACCATTTTTCTCTGAAGAATATCCAAGAAATATACACCTATCTGCCTTTGTGTCTAACTTGTGTCTCAATTCTTGATGTATGTGAACATAACACACACAACCAAATACTTTGAGATGTGAAAGGTTGGGTTTCGGACCACACCAAGCTTCATAAGGTGTAACTCCATGTACTCCTGAGGTTGTATGCCTATTCATAATGTATATGCCTATATTTGACGGATCAACCCAATAAGAGTTAGGAACATTCATTTCATTTAACAAAACTCTAGCTACTTCTACTATGTATCTATTCCTCCTCTATGCCACCCCATTTTATTGAGGTGTATACTTGCAAGTGAATTTTTGTTTGATGCCATGGTCATGTAGAAAATCTTAAAATTCATTTGAAAATACTCTATTCCTCCATCCAATCTGAGAGTTTGTATATACTTTCCTGTTTCCTTCTCTACTAGGTTTTTGAACCTCTTGAAGTGGTAAACCACTTCTGACTTTGACTTCATGCAATACATCCAAACAAACCTAGAATGATCATCTATAAATGTGACAAAATATCTATTACCTCCAATGGATGGCTCCCTTGTATATCCCCATATAGGTGTGTGTATGACGTTCAACACTTCATTGCTTACATATGCTCCATTGTTGAATGGAAATCTACTTTGTTTCTGTATTGGACAAGCCTGGCACAAAGGTTGCATATTCTCAGATGTAAGATCAGGTAGACCACTCACCAAGCCTTTCCTTTGCATGACCTTCATCCTTTGTAAGTCTATTTGTCCAATTCTTTTATGCCATAAGTTGATTTCTACAATCTCTTTATTTCCAATTGACAAATAAACAGTGTCAGGGTTCATGGCTTTACCTCCATGATCAAGAGTCTTCCTTCCTTATTTTCTTTTGCTATGAGCTTGTAGTCCTACATGGGGTCTTCAACAAAATCTCCTTGATCATTGAACCTCACCTCATAACTATTAGAGAACCAATCACAAATTGGACATAAATTTGAAGGTCAAAGTCCAAGAAGAAAAGCACATGCCTATGTGAAGGGGCAATTTCACACATGTACTATATTTGTAAAGTTAGACACTTTGGTTCTAGAATTTTCAAAAGTCACAAGATTGAGAAAATCTATATAAGCTAGTTTGTATCAACAAACATGTGAGTGAGAGAGTGAGATATATATATATATATATATATATATATATATATATATATATATATATATATATATATATATATATATATATATATATATATATATATATATATATATATATATATATATATAGAGAGAGAGAGAGAGAGAGAGAGAGAGAGAGAGAGAGAGAGAGAGAGAGAGAGAGAGAGAGAGAGAGAGAGAGAGAGAGAGAGAGAGAGAGAGAGAGAGAGAGAGAGAGAGAGAGAGAGAGAGAGAGAGAGAGAGAGAGAGAGAGAGAGAGAGAGAGAGAGAGAGAGAGAGAGAGAGAGAGAGAGAGAGAGAGAGAGAGAGAGAGAGAGAGAGAGAGAGAGAGAGAGAGAGAGAGAGAGAGAGAGAGAGAGAGAGAGAGAGAGAGAGAGAGAGAGAGAGAGAGAGAGAGAGAGAGAGAGAGAGAGAGAGAGAGAGAGAGAGGGACGGAGGGAGGGAGGGAGGGAGGGAGGGAGGGAGGGAGGGAGGGAGGGAGGGAGGGAGGGAGGGAGGGAGGGAGGGAGGGAGGGAGGGAGGGAGGGAGGGAGGGAGGGAGGGAGGGGGAGAGAGAGAGAGAGAGAGAGAGAGAGAGAGAGAGAGAGAGAGAGAGAGAGAGAGAGAGAGAGAGAGAGAGAGAGAGAGAGAGAGAGAGAGAGAGAGAGAGAGAGAGAGAGAGAGAGAGAGAGAGAGAGAGAGAGAGAGAGAGAGAGAGAGAGAGAGGGAGGGAGGGAGGGAGGGAGGGAGGGAGGGAGGGAGGGAGGGAGGGAGGGAGGGAGGGAGGGAGGGAGGGAGGGAGGGAGGGAGGGAGGGAGGGAGGGAGGGAGAGAGGGAGAGAGAGGAGAGAGAGAGAGAGAGAGAGAGAGAGAGAGAGAGAGAGAGAGAGAGAGAGAGAGAGAGAGAGAGAGAGAGAGAGAGAGAGAGAGAGAGAGAGAGAGAGAGAGAGAGAGAGAGAGAGAGAGAGAGAGAGAGAGAGAGAGAGAGAGAGAGAGAGAGAGAGAGAGAGAGAGAGAGAGAGAGAGAGAGATTTTGTATGATGGAGAAATAGTGGGGCTTCACTGAGTGAGAAAGCACTTAGAAAATGTTTAGTTTTCCATAGCTATTAGAAGAACCAATTAAAGTTCTGTGTCAAGTGTTTAAAATCAATTCTCAACCATGCAAAAAGGGCTCAATGATGAGTTTAGCAAGTGGACCAATAAAAAAGGAGGACCTAAAGTTGTGGGATATAGTTAGAAGCTCCACCAAACTCAATCAAATTGAAATCTCATCAAATCAGCCAACAAAATGTGCACCTACATGGATTGGTGGGTGGTTAGCTAGATTTTAGGAAAATGAAAACTCTATATAAGTATCATCCCACCTTTGTTTCTTGAGTTTATGCATTCTTGGAGTTTCCCACTTAGTTTAGTGAAGTCATAAACTCCAACAAACAACACCCTTGCTTGCTTACCTCATTTTCTCATGATTTCGTTCCTCTCTATCTAGAGGTGTAGTTAGGATTTTCCAAATCTGATTGTATCAGATTGCAGAGCATTGTTTGCTCTATCATTGCAGTCATTTTCATTGAGTTCAAGCTTTATTTGGTCTCTCATATAGTGCCTTGAAAGTTTCCAAAGTTTCAAGTTATTTGACTTAGTGAGTTGTGAGAAATTGCGAACTTTGTGAAGGTATATCTCTACACATATGTAGAGTAGTGTTGCAAACAGGTAGCTTGTTTTGCAAAGGGTGGTTCTCCCAGTTGGTAAGTCCATTTTTGATGATTTAAAGCTTGTTGTGTAGCTCTTATAGTCTGCATAAGGTCTTCAAAATTTCATTTTAAGTCTCTATGCTGGTGTAGAGAAAAAATGAGAACAGTGAACATATATCACTCCTTGAGTACCTAGTGGAGGGCAACAATCTTCCATTGTTGCATTGTGGTGTTAGAATCATCTCCTATCAGATTTTTCTATTTTCTAAATATACCACGTGTTATTCAAGGTGCAGATTGCGAGATCAACATTATTCGAGCCTAAGAAAGCTATACATTTTCTAAACTTTGATAAATCTTCTTTTATAGCTATTGAATGCACATTGATATCAATTTTTAAAACTTCTACGGATATCAATTGCAGTATTTATGAGCCCTTCTCAACTGTATTGGAGTTCTAGAATAGTCAATTTTCTTTGATTATGATTATCTTATTGGAGCTTGATTAAGCTTCCCCAACGTTAACATAGAATTTTTTGTTCAATCTTCTTCATCCTTCGTGAGAAAATTTTAGAATAAGGCAATCATCACATTATAACCTAAGATAGGCCATTGTCCCCTTAATGAATCCACATGCTAAATTCCTTATTAAGATCGATAATTGCTAGTTAGCAGCAAGCAATAGCCCACACATATGCATGCACAAATTTGAAGCAATATGGGCGATATCCTCTCCTTGTTTCTTTCTCTTTTTTTTCAAAGGTAAGTTTAGTAGAGCCTAGCCTTCCAAAATTTAATTAATAGAAGTTACAATTGTACAAGTGAATGAGCCTAGCACCTACGGGACCCCCCATATCCCACAAAGTAGGGGCACTTGAGAATCTTACAAAGAAATTTGTTAACCGTCTCATCCCCCTCATGTGGGGCCCACTTGGTTTTGATCTTGTTTCTCTCTAGGAAGAACACTCTATTATGTCTAAAGGGTAAGGGCTTCTTACAATTGAAAATTATTTTGCTTAAAAGGAAAATAAATTTTTTGATTGACCATTCCTTAGGAGGGCTTCCAAACTTGGTTCCACATCTCTTTCCATATTTTCGATAGAGTCTCCCCTCTTATAGCATTCCATAGTGTTGAGGAAAATCGCATTGCTTTAGCCAACAAAGCATGTTTCCAATTGATTTGTCCCTCTAACAACATGATTCTCTCAAGGGCCTACCAGATCGATATTGATTTGGGGCATGAATAAAAGATGTGTCCCAAGTCTTCCATGTCACAAAAACATCATTTGCACTATGGGAGGATGCTGCAAATTTTGTTAGCTTTTACATCAGTCCAGATTCCATGGTGAAGGATTTTCCACATAAGCACAATTTGTTTATCTCAATGAGGGGGTGCCAAAGGGATTGGAACTTAAAGTCTTACTTCCAACTTAACCAATCCAAATGCCACTTCCTTTTGAGCATGACATGAGATTTCACATCCTTCTTCAATCTAAAATTTTTTCAAGGCTATTGACATTGTGCCATCTTAGACCCTTAAGGTGAGAAGACTACTGACCAATGAGGGACGACTCTTAGTCTTCGAGCGTTCGCAAGCATTGAATTTCCTTTGTAATAGAAGCCATTCTTCATAATCCACTCTTTCGGCTAGATGAATGTCCTCGAATCTAATCCACTGACAAATGTCTTGGTTCGAGAGGTGCTTCCAGAAATGGAAGCCTTTGTTCCAAAGCTTCCTAGTTTTTTGGAGGTTCCAAGACTCCACATCTCTAATGCCCTTGATAGGGAACCAAATCGAATCATTCTATCTAATATTGGCCACCCATTTCCAATCCATAGAGAACAAACCAAGCTCAAGCCTTTGGGACTCACTAGAAATGGGGAGAACAATACAAAGAGAAAATCAAGACCCTTCCACCTTGGGACGCCCACAAGCTTGAGAGCACTCCTATTTCTAAATATAAGCTTGGCCCAAGAGGCATCACTATTGCTCCATGGTTTAATTAATCATTTTGCCACTAACTTATTGGCCATTCCTTCAATGTCTAGAATGCTTGAAACACCTTGATTGTTTTGGCTACTGCAAGTATTCCATTTAATTTTGACTATACCGTTTCTTTTAGGGTCACCCGTTGAGAGGAAGTTCCTACAAATTCTCTCCATTTTGAAGATCCCTTGGTATTTTGGTCTCCAACAAGGGAGAAAGTAAAGCATCAACGAGAGAAGCAATGTGTTAATCACCATAGTTCATCCATCCAGATTAATTTGCAAACCATTCCAATATGTGAGCTTGCTCTCGAGCTTAGAGAGAGCCGAATTCCATTTCTACCCCATCGAGACCTAGAATCCCATCCGAATACCTAAGAAGCAAAAGATTTGACAACTAGGGATCAAGTGACAACCATGATCAATAAGCAATTGAGGGGGATGCCCAATAACGACCATGAGAGCGATTTTAGAATGATTTATTTATGGAATTTTCTTATTGGATTTCTTCCTCAACGGACATTCCTTGATTTTATGGCACTGCATTCTACAATGAAAGCAAGAAATCATCAAGTTCTTGTACAAAATCTCTTATTGAAAGGTTTTCTCTTCTCCAATGTCTATGGAGATTTTAGAGGGGAGATCTTTGTTTACATCAGGTTTGACACAAATCTGTGGGTACCATCTAGCATTGAATGAGTATTTCGGACCTTCATATATGAGGCCTCCAACATCTTCTGTAGAGGCTAGAGGGCGGCTGATGGGTGAGATAATTTCCCTAACTCTTTTATACCTTAAGGCAATGACCATTCATTATGTAGATTAATTTACCACCCTCTAAAACACATGTATCTGTTTCATCTACTCTCATAGACATGTCTATATGGAGAAAGCACTCATATTTCTACCTTTCTCAGAGGAGGAAGGATTCTTTTCCTTGTTTATAAGCTCCCATTGGAGAACTCAAATATTAAAAAGACAACGTTCAGAATAGAAGGGTTTTAGGTGAGGATGTTTTTTCGAAACGTCTTCCAATTCATGGATGGAAATAAGGAGAAAGAGGTGAAATAAGAAGGTACCAAAAATATATGCCAAAATCTCATCCATTAACATAAATTGAAAATCCAGTCTTGATTGAGATAGTGTGAAATCGATTTGATGGTAATTGCAAATCTTTTTCATTTCTACTTGAATATGAAAGGATAAATTCCACTCCTAATCATTGATAATATGAATGGAAAAAGATTACATCAATCAAAATAGTATTATATTTTCGTTTTTATTTCTTATGGATGTGAGCATATTTTAAGGATTTTGATATCTTTCGATATTTGAAGTTGCGGTTATTTTTCTCAATGTACTATGGAAACTCATGTAAGTGATTTTTACTCTATGTATAATAATTGAAGCATCAAAGATATTCTTTGACTGAAGCATACTCTATCCTCGAAAAATTCTATCCTCGAAAAATTCTACTTTCATATGACATACGAGCAATATATGACTAAGACTGAGGAGATTCCAAAGGCTCAACCAATCTAAAAACATCTTTTTAAAGTAAGTGTATGTCTCTTGAACTTGTTCATGCCCAAAAGAGAAATATAAAATAATTAACTTACGTGATTAAGTCAACAGCTTCTCATTTTTTGTCCTCAATGTGGCTGCTTAATCCCAGTTCTCTTCTTACTTGATTAGCGAGACGAAAGCATGCGCCAATTTAACACTTAATGGTCATAGCCCTCTCTCCTGCCATCATTGATTTATTTCCGTAATTGCAGATATATGCTTGCATTCCCCTTATAAAAAAGAACAAAAAAATCTTTTTTGCTGGAATATGTGGTACATAATTTGTTCTCGTGCTTGGCACCAACTAGCACATGCACATTGGTGCCATCAAATGATTCCGCTTTCTGTCTTAGCCACTTTCAACTTATTGTTAGCGAATATTGACGGTTCTGTAAATGTGGTCAGATTTGTTTTCTGCCTTTTGCTTTCTTTTCTCCAGTTCTTAGTACAAAAATCTTTCGAAACTTTTTAAAAACAGCAGGAAAAAAATCTCAAATCAGAATTCAATTTGTGCTCACATTAAGTTCAGTTACTAGAAATGTCAATAAAATAGAAACAACAAAGAAATTTAAAGGAGAATCCACCGAATAGGAGTCAACAATATATATATATATATATATATATATATATATATATATATATATAGAGAGAGAGAGAGAGAGAGAGAGAGAGAGAGAGAGAGAGAGAGAGAGAGAGAGAGCACATCTCCTTTCCTTGAATTCTCTTAACTATATGTGCCCATTATCTCTCTTGCGTCGCATCTGTCTACTGAATCTTTTACGTATGTCTTGCAGCTCTTTCTCTGCGTCCTCGTCATCTTCTTGCTGGTCGGTAGTACGTCCTACCTTCTCAATAGGTCTGAGAAGTGACTATCATAACTCTATCACTATCTTGCACAAAGAAAAACCAAGCTCCGACCTGTGCGTAGTGTAGCAAACCGCCGCCATGTTACCACCATGTCGCACAAACAAGGCCAAAGGTCTGAACTGTGCGGCGTCTCTTCTTTGTCGCCTTCCTGCTGATATCCTGTTGTTGTGCATGACAGAAGACTAACTGATATATCTACCGCCTACTTACTTCAAAGTAGCCTACCATCAGGTTTTTAAATCAGGAGCTACCATCAGGTTTTTGAATCAGGAGCTCCACGAATTCGCATAAAGTCCCTTGATAGGATGGGCATGAAGTCCAATGTTATGATATATTCTTCGCCTTTGATTTTATTTTATGAAGCATGCCTTTGGACTTTCCGTTTTAATAGATGATGTAGTATGACTTAGACACACGAATAAAGACACAAACTGTCCTGCGGTTGTCAGAATGATAAAGAGTGTCCTCCAATGTAACTTAGGTTAGATTCTACACAGGTCTCTATGCAGCTGATATGGAGGAGCCTATGGTGCCTATCCTTAATTAGTGAAACCAACATTTTTTTAAAGGAAGTTCGATCTTACAATCTATTCTTTTTGATACATTGAATTAATGGAAAATACAAGAGTGAAGGGCATAGGACCCATAGGACCCTCGAATCCCACACAAGGGTAGAATGCTTATCATGTACTAAAGATGATAGAGCTTGTAAGTCTGTGATTGATAAAAGATGATCCTAAGGTCAGATGAACATACTAATTGGAATCGAAGGCAACTCTATCATAGTAAGCATGACCCTTTCAATTGTCAACACTGTTCATCGAGAGTGCCCAAATTCCAACGATTTCCCACGAGGGGAGTAGCTTTAACATCTCATCATATCACCACGAGGCGTTTCCTGAGTGTATCCAAAAGAAATTGAACTCAACGCTCAAAAAAGCATAAAGAGCTCACCCGCTCAACCTAATACTGCTAGATAATGAAACAAACATTGATCATATGAATAGGCAAACATTGATCGTCTAATACCCCTAAGATTAGAAAGGAACATTTTAATTAATCATCCAAATATAACTAATCTAATTAGATTACAAATAGCACTAATGCATATGTCCCTAAAAGGTCTACGCTTGGCTCTTTAGGACTTGTACAAAAATCTTACAAGAATACATATATAAAAACTTTTACTATACCGATCTTATATTACTTGGCAACACAGATATTTGTTGTACAAATATATCGTATAAAATCTATCGTAAGTTGTAGAGCACCTCACGGTAATTATAGCATTGAAAATATGATGTAGTGAAAATATGATCCTGGTTACAATTTTTTTTTTAAATATATATAAAGGGAGTTCGGCCTTAGCATACTCTTCTAGACTTGAATTAATCAAAAGAAAAGTACAAAAGAAGGGGACTAGTGCCCACGGGATTCCCCCAATCCTACAGAGCGGGGGTAGTTTTTACAGAGTTGGTTAATCAACCTCTCATCCCCCTCATGCGGGGCCCGCATAGGTTTAATCTTGTTGTTGATCAAAAGGAGCACTTGAAGATGCCTAAAGGGGGGGATTTCTTACAATTAGAAATCCTTTTGCCAAGGAGGAACACTAATTTCTCAATTGACCACTCTATGTGGGAGTCACCAAAGTTACAAGCACATCTTTCCCGCTAGATCTTCCATAGGTCCTCCCCTCTGAAAGCATTCCCGAGCATCGCAGAGCAACCGATCGCTTCCCTCAGTATAGCTTGCTTCCAACTAATATGTTTCTGAAGTCTAATTTTCTTTACGACAATCTGCTAGAGCCTTCGTGGTAGACCTTACAAAGCTTACATGAAGTTATAGAGGAGGTTGATAAACTTCGCATCCCCATCATGCGGATCCCACTTGGTTTTAAGCTTATTGTTTACATATTGTGGCTCTTTGTGATGTTTGAAGGGGGGGGGGTTTCTTACAGCAATTCTTTTGCCAAGAAGGAATAGGGACTTCTTGATCGACGACTCCTTGGGGGTATTGCCAAAGCTATGAGTGCATCTTTCCCCCCCAAATCTTCGAAAGGTTCTCTCCCTTGATCGCATTCCACAATGCCGCAGAGCAATTAATTGCTTCACCGATGAGGGCTTGCTTCCAATTGATTTGTTCTTGGAGTCCTAGAAAATGACCAAGGACCCTCCATAAGCGAAGGGATTTAGGGCAAGCAAAGAACAGGTGACCAATATCCTCTTTGCTACGATAGCATTGCTTGCACTAGGGCAAAATACCATAGATCTTGTTAGCTTTTGCATTGGTCCATATTCCACAATGCTAAATTTGCCATAGGAGGGCTGACTTTTTGTTTTCAATGAGAGGGTGCCAGATAGACATAAATTACATGTCCCATCAAAGTCGTGTCCAGTTGAGACTCCATTTCTTGTTGAGACTCATGTGAATGTCATTGCGAGCTTCGACATAAGGAAGGTTGGAGAGGCGATTACCATTATACCATTTAAGGCCCATTAGGTCGAGAGCATCCTGTCCCACAAGTAGTCAGATTTTAGAGTGATCCCAAGCATGGCGTCTGCTCAATAAAACATTCCATTCCTCGTACATTACCACAACACTAGGATCAAGGTCCTCAAAGTCCACCCATTTGTTCATGTCCTGTTTCCAAAGGTGCTTCCATTGTTTCAATCCCTTATTCGAGAGTCTCTTGGCACTTAAGACATTCCAAGGCTCCACATTTCTCATGCCTTGAATCAGGAACCAAATAGAGTCATTTTGTCTTATACCTGTAGCCCACTTCCTGTCTTCACTGATTCTAATGTGAGGTTTGAATCTATTCCAACTCAACCACAAGGATCTTACCAGGATCGATCCTTTGGGTGAGACTAGAATCGGAGAGAATAAGAGGGTGATGATATCGAGGTTTTTCAATCTAGGGTAGCCCACCAGAGTAATCGCGTTCATGTTTCTGAAAATTAATGTGGCCCAAGAGGAATCTCTATTGCACCAGGCCTTAATCATCCACTTTGCCGTAAGTTTATTGGCCATGCTACCAATGTCCATAATACCCAGACCTCCACTCTCCTTTCGGCTAGCGCATATGGACCATTTGATTTTAGGCAATCCCCTCTTATTATGGTCCCTAGTCCAGAGAAAGTTCCTACAAGTACTTTCCAATTTGGCTAATTCTTGATCCTTCGGTCTCCAACAAGAAAGAAAGTATATGATTGAGGATATGAGGAACATGTTGATCACCATGGCTTGGCCAACAAGACAGAATGTGAATGAGGTGACCCGATTGAATGCTCTGGCATCCTTGCACAATGAGGAGATTGGGTTGATTCCCTTTGATAGCCCTAAAGAGACTCTTGGAATGGTTAATTCTGGACCTAGAGGCCTCACAAAAAGTGTCCACGCACCACCAAAAGGTTCCTAGACTAGTATCGTCATTGTGAACAAAGGCATTTGTGTCCTCCGCAAATAGCCTCATGGTCATTTGCCCAGAGTTATGTGGCAAAGTGATGCCTCTTATGCGACCCAACTCCATTTGTTGCTCCACAAGTCGGCTAAGTCCTTTTGTGGTGATGGCAAAGAGCAACGGGGCCAACGGGAAACCTTGCCAGATGGATCATTTTAGTTCGATTGCCTTTGAATGTTGCCCATTGACATTGACTTTGGTAGAAGAATTACCAAGGAGAGTGGAGATCATCCCGAGGAATGTCTGACTATACCCAAGGTCTTTCAACGATTATAAAATATAGTCCCATTCCAATCTGTCGTAGGCTTTGTCAAAGTCAATCTTGACAAAGACAATGTCCTGATTAGATTCTCTAGTGAAGGTCTAGACTTCACTGAAGATCCTAGTTACAAATTGAATTCTTCATTCAATCATGCATTTGTAGGATTTAATTTTAACTATATATCTAGTTTTCATATCAAATCTTCAATTAATGACCATTTAAAGAACTTAATTTTCTACATCTATGTTATTTTTCTTTTCATCAAGTTATAAATGCACCGCCTCAAGGATTTTTTCTTTTTAATTCTAACTCGAGATCCGGAATCTTCCTTTTTTGTACTTCTTTTTCTACACAGAATGAGAGATTATTAAGTTCTGAGTCCAAATATGTAGAGCGGAAATCACAAAGAAATAAACTGCATGTCTTTGAAACTAACATCTTCTTCAATAAAGAATATATTCCGAATGTAACGTCATCATTCTTTTATTTAGTGAACTTTGAAGATGGATTCAAACATCGATACTCTTCCAACGTCTTCTTGAAAAGCATATTACTCTTACTAAGGGTTGGTGATGCGATGTACGAATTAGACAAAGTTGCTCCATTGAATTCCCTATGGTTGGCATCATCAATGTGACAACCTAAATATCTCTAGTCAAGGAAGTTCATGATATCGAAGAGTCCATGGAATCGCAAGAGAAACAGATGGATTCACCTCCAAGACGTTGATCCAAACCTCATATAATAATTTTGAATACTTGTTGCTTTTAAGAAGATGTGACTCTGTTTTGGGGGAGGAGAGATCAATTTTTGCAATATTATGTTAATTTCCATCCCAAATCAGTGCTGTGGAAGAAGGGTGATTTGATCAAGGGGGCATGCATCTTAAACTAAGAAAGGAACGGTACTTGATTGCTCTACAATGAGATGGGACATGAGGTTCGAAAGATCATGAAAGTCCCTTATTTGGCCAATAAATATATGATCCTCTAGTATTTCTTATCTGGAGGAGTTTGGGCAAGTGCTAAAGCAACAAAGCTTACTTAACATAACCGCCTTCCCCCGACCCCATCATGCAACGAATCCTCAGTGAATAGAACACTTTTAGGTCATGCTTTTTGCTCCTACCATAAACGGTGTCAAATTTGGTGGACTTCATTGAAAATTTTATATCTCAAGAAAAGAATCACTTAACAATAGTCCCTTCTTTGTTATTGAGTGGTCAACTTCCCTGGGGAATGATTTGAGAAAAAAGGCGTTTTGAAGGATTTCCTACAATATAAACGCCATTAACTTTGGCAATAAACAGGTTCACCCTTCCCTTGGTAGCTCCATATTCTTGATGGACTTCAAGATTGAAGGTTACAAAAGCTTTCCTCCTTTTGTAGCTCTGCAACAATCATTCAGACCTCTTTTTTCTTTGCCTCTTTTGTAGCCAACTTTGGACAACTCTTTATGACATGATCATTTCCTTTACAGTATTTGCGAAACAATTTTTGCTTTTCCGTTTTCTTCTCACTGTGCACAATTAGCATATTTCTGTTTACTAGTACATGAGATCTATTTACCTTTGACCTTATGAGTGACTAAGAAAGCTAAGAAAGCTTGATCTGCTACATGCATGATGGACTTGTTCTTTATGGACTCGTCTTCTTGCAACAAAACAAAGACTAACTCCTCAAATGTTAAGACATTTGGATTTTCTTTCATCCTCAATCAAAGAGTAGAAGAAAAAATTTGATATGAATTTGGAAGTCCATTCAAAACAGTCTACATAAGTGAACTATCTAGCAAGACTTCATCAACAAAAATCAACTGTTCCTTTGAATCTTTGATCTTTGTAAAAGGACTTTCCATAAAATCTCCTTCAATCATATGCTCACTCTCCAATTGTTTATGAAGGTAAGCAACGCAAGCCTCATTTCTTGCCTGGTACAAAGTGGTAAGTGTATCCCAAAAACCCTTTGGTTTTTTCCAAGAGTGAATATGAGGGATAATTGCATGTTCACAAACAAGGCTATCAATGCATGAGCCTAACCATCTCTTCCATCCCAACAAAGTTTCTCTATAACAGGTGCAAAAAGAGCCACAACACGAGCAGGAACATCACTACAACATATCGGGGGTATACCGAGGCTTCTACCGAGGAAAATGAACGGGCGCAATTTTGCCCCCACGTCGGTGTAAGGGTCGGTGTAGGCGTCGGAACCAAAGCGTCGGTATAAGCGTCGGTATTAGTGTCGGTATAAGCGTCGGTATAAGCGTCGGTATAAGCGTCGGTATAAGCGACGGTATAAGGGACGGTATTCCCCTGGGCAAAATAGTCGGTACAAGCATCGGTATCTGCCTGGGGATACCGACGCTTATACCGTTGGTTATACCGACGACCATATCTGCAAAATTGTTTTTGGCAGAGTATGTTGTCTCTTGCTACAGCAACATTCCCATGCTGATGTGTAGCAAAAGACAATACACTCTGCCCAAGAAAAACCCGATTACATGTGATATGTATGACAGGCAATAGAAACATGATTTGATAAAGCAAAACATACTGTCAAATACAAAAGACATGGGAGAAATCAATCATGAACCATGTACAAAGAAATGAGACACATTGACATGATATTTATAAACAACAACCAGAACACATGTATATGTGTGTATGCCTATGTATATACATGTGTATGTGTATATGTATTATGTGCCTATATTTGTATATGTGTAAATATTTGTATGAATTTTTAAAAACCCTAGAACCCTAATCCTAATGACCTAGACCTAAAACATGTGTATGTGTGTATTTTTGTGTATATATATGTGTATGTGAATATAAATTTATATATATATATGTGTATGTGTGTGTATGCATATATGTATCTATGTAAAAACCCTAAAACCCTAATCCTGAAGACCTAGACCTAAAACATGTATATGTGTTTGCATGTGTGTATATAAGTAAAAGCCAAAAACCCTAATCTTAAAACCCTAACCCTAAAACATGCATATGTGTGTATGTATATGTCACATGTGTGTATGTATGACATGCATGTGTGTATATATCTATGTGTGTGTGTATGTATGTATGTATGTGTGTGTGTCTTTGTGTGTGTGTGTATGTGTATGTGTGTGTGTATGTGTATATGTATTATGTGTTTACATGTGTATATGTGTGTATATATGTAAAAGCACAAAACCCTAATCCTAAAACCCTAACCCTAAAACATGCATATGTGTGTATGTATATATGATGTGTTTGTATGTGTATGTATGTATGCATGTGTATATGTCTGCATGTGTGTATGTGTTATGTGTGTATATGTGTAAACATCAAAAACCCTAATCCTAAAACCCTAACCCTAAAACATGTATATGTGTGTGTGTGTATGTATGCATATGCATATGCATATGTGTATGAAATATGTATGCATGTGTGTGTATGTATCTCTATGTCTCTCTCTTTCTATCTATCTATATCTCTCTCTTTATCTCTCTCTCTCTCTCTCTTTCATCTCTCTCTCCCTCTTTCATCTCTCTCTCTCTCTTATTATCTCTCTCTCTCTCTTATTATCTCTCTCTCTCTCTCTCTCTTATTATCTCTCTCTTTCATCTCTCTCTCTCTCATTCTCTCTCTCTTTCATCTCTCTCTCTCTCTCTCTCCCCCCTCTCTCTCTCTCTCTTTCTCTCTCTCTCTCTCATTCTCTCTCTCTCTTTCATCTCTCTCTCTCTCTTTCTCTCTCTCTTTCTATTTATAAAAAAGAACAAAATAGTCACTTACATCGATGTAATTCTTTTTATTGCTCTCTTCAAAGCCCAATCAACGTCATCTCTTTCAAATTCCAATGAATCCATGCCAAAAGCTCTTGCAAAACAAGAGAAAAGAGAAATTAAAAAAGATATATGTAAAAGCCAAAAAGCTCCTGTATGTGTAGGGAGAGAGAGAGAGAGAGAGAGAGAGAGAGAGAGAGAGAGAGAGAGAGAGAGAGAGAGAGAGAGAGAGAGAGAGAGAGAGAGAGAGAGAGAGAGAGAGAGAGAGAGAGAGAGAGAGAGAGAGAGAGAGATGTGTGTGTAGGGGGATAGAGAGACAAAGAGATGTGTGTATGCATGTTTATATGCATGCATGTGTGTATGTATGATGTGTGTATATGTGAAAAAATCAAAAACCATAATCCTAAAACCCTAACCCTAAAACATGTATATGTGTATATGTGTGTATGTGTGTATGTATGTGTGTGTGTACATGCATATGTGTGTGTATGTATGTATGCATATGCATGTGTGTATGCACATATGTGCATGTATACATATGTGAGTGTGTATTTATATGTGTGTGTGTGTATGTAATATGCATGTGTGTATGTATGTATGTGTGTGTACAATCAAATATGTGTGTATGTATCTCTCTCTTTCTTTCATCTCTCTCTCTCTCTCTATCCCACTCTATATCAATTGAAAACAAAACAATCACTTACATCAATGTAATTGTTTGGAGCGTTGTCGTTAAAGTCCACTTAATGTTTTACTTCGTCGAATTCCAAAGAACTGATGCCAAAAATCTCCTGCAAAACAAAAGAAAAGAGAAATTCATAAACCCTTATCCCAAAACCCTAAACCTAAAACATGTATATGTGTGTATGTATATGTGATGTGTGTGTATGTGTATGTGCATGTATGCATGTGTGTGTATACATATGTGAGTGTGTATACATATGTGAGTGTGTATACATATGTGAGTGTGTATATATATGTGTGTGTGTATGTATTATGCATGTGTGTATGTATGTATGTGTGTGTGTACATGCATATGTGTGTGTATGTATGTATGCATATGCATGTGTGTATGCACATATGTGTGTGTATACATATGTGAGTGTGTATGTAATATGCATGTGTTTATGTATGTATGTGTGTGTGTACATGCAAATATGTGTGTATGTATGTATGCATATGCATGTGTGTATGTATACATGTGTGTGTGTACATGTGTGTATGTATATGTGTGTATACATGTATGTATGTATATGAGTATGAGAATGAATATGTGTGTGTATGTATATGCATGTGTGTATCTAATATGCATGTGTGTATGTAATATGCATGTTTGTATGTAATATGCATGTATGTATGTATATGTATGTATGCATGTGAGTATGTAATATGTATGTGTATGTATATGCATGTGTGTATGTAATATGTATGTGAGTGTGTATGTAATATGCCTGTCTCTCTCTCTCTGTCTTTCTCCCTCTCTCTTTATGTTTCTCTAGATCTCTCTCTTTCTTTCATCTCTCTCTCTATCTCACTCTATATCAATCGAAAACAAAACAATCACTTACATCGATGTAATTGTTTGGAGTATTGTCCTCAAGGTCCACTTAATGATGCCCTTCGTAGAATTCCAAAGATTTGATTCCAAAAAGCTCCTGCAAAACAAAAGAGAAGAGAAATTAGAAAAGGGAAAACACAAAGAAAGAGAAATGGTGCTACAGTATGTGCAACTCTTACAAAAATTTCAGATCTAGAGAAACAGAGATGTAGAGAAAGAGAGAGAGAGAGAGAGAGAGAGAGAGAGAGAGAGAGAGAGAGAGAGAGAGAGAGAGAGAGAGAGAGAGAGAGAGAGAGAGAGAGAGTGAGAAGAGAGAGACCTGTGTACACAATAGGTGCAGAATGTAGTTCGCGCGTGCAAACTCGACAGTAGCAAAGTTTGGTTCAAAATGCAAGCAAATGTCGAATTTTTGCTCTCGGGCCCGGTTAAAATGTTGCCTCGGTATAAGCGTCGGTATACGTGTCGATATAAGCGTCGGTAATTTACAATAAAATACCGACGCCTATACCGGCGCTCATACCGGCGCCTGTATACCGATGATTGAATGACCGTCGGTATTGCATCCGTGGTTTTTCAAGCATTTTCAACGGTCATACCGACGACGGGGCATGACCGTCAGTATGGGCAACGCCGGTATGCCCCTGATATGTTGTAGTGCATGAAGATCATAATTTCCAATGCCATCTGCATCACCTTCAATAACTGTATTTGCAAGTGTAGTGGTTGTTTTGCAATACCCTACACAATATTCCAAAGTCCTTTTGTGACCAATACATGATGCATCATATATGCCCATAATGGGTAATTACAACGTATCACCAACAACCAACATACATAATACATCATTGCTTTTAGACATGGTTAGTGACTAAAATACCCAGATACATAAAGATGACTATATCTTGAAAATTTGAATAAAACTACCATGTCAAGTTCTACTAAACTTGTAGCCAACTTTGAGATGCATGTATTAGGGAACTGAAACCTATATATATGTTTGGAACAAAAAAAATGATGTTGCCTACATAGCCATTATGATAGTTCATTCGGAGGCTGAAACAAGCTTCCTAGATGAAGCAGCGATCTAATTTGATACCAATTGTTGGAGTTTGAGGTCTATGGAAGCACACAAACAACAAAAGGAAGAAGAAGAAGCTTGATGCAAACCACATAGTACTGAATGTATTACCAAGTGAATGTACAAAGATAAGTAACCTGTTAGGGTTATAGGCATATACACAAGCTAGGGAAAAGAACCTCCTAAAGAGGGAAAAAAGTGCCCCCAGGGTCCTAAGTGTATTCACACACATCACTACCAAAATATAGCAACAAAATATACAAAATATTTAGTATTGTGAGAGTCTTTTGATATGCTCTCATTGTAAACATATGTTCTTTTCACGTAAATTGTACATACCATATATCATGAATGGCATGATTCTCAACTTCATAGGTAAAATTTCAGATTAGATATAATTATCTTCAGCATTTATGATACAGTATAGGCATACTAGTTCTTGTTCATGTATTTCTAACAAACTTTCTTCTTATTTATATCTAAGGTAACTTTACTCTCGAAATAATTGGAACCCATTGTTGGATTCTGATATTCCTCAATACCTTATACCTCTTCCGTCCCATGTCTATTGCCATAAACACCATTCAGAGCATCCTCTTACCTCTTTATTTCCTTCGTGAGCTTGTTAGTTAAATTTGTACCTACCTTGTCTTCTTTTGAAACGTCCTCCATGTCTTTTTTTAGCTCTATTTGTATAGAATACTGACTTCTAGATTAGCTCATCCGATCATAACTGATTGCGAGATCATCATCATTCAAGATACACCCAAAAAAGCCTAAGAAAGTTATATATTTTCTCAACTTGGATAAAATATTCTTTTGTAGCTATTGAGTGCACATCGATATCAAATTTTCAGCTTCTACGGATATGAATTGCAGTATTCATAAGCCCTTCTCAACTTTATTGGAGTTCCAGGATAGTCCATTTTTTTCGATTATGATTATCTTATTGGAGCTTGATAAAGCTTCTCCAACGTTAACATAGACATTTTTGTCTCATCTTCTTCATCCTTCCTCAGATAATTTTATAATAGAGCAATCGTCACATTATGACCTAAGCTAGGCGGATGTCCCTTTAATGAATCAACATGGTAAAATTCCATATTGATATGAATAATTGCTAGTTACCAGCAAACAATAGCTCACCCATATGCATGCACAATTTATGAGCAATGTGGGGGATATGCTCTCCTTGTTTCTTAGTCTTTCATACCTTAAGATTCTGACCATTGATTATGTAGATACATTTATTACCCCCTCAAACACATGTATCTGTTTTAGCTACTATCATAGACATGTCTATATGGAGAAAGAACTCATATGCCTAACTTTCTCAGAGGAGGAAGGATTCTTTTTCCTTGTTTATAAGCTCCCATTGGAGAACTCAAATATTCAAGAAATAACGTTTAAAATAGAAGGGTTTCAGATGCGGATGTTCTTTAGGAAACGCTTTTCAATTCATGAATGGAAATAATGAGAAAGAGGTGAAATAAGCAGGTACCAAAAATATATGCTAAAATCTCATCCATTAATGTAAATTGAAAATCTAGTCGTGATTGAGATAGTGTGAAATCGGTTTGATGGTAATTGCAAATCTTTATCAATACTATTTGAATATCAAAGGATAAATTCCACTCCTTGTCATTGATAATATGAATGGAAAAAAAATTAAATCAGTCTAAATAGTAATAGATTTTCGTTTTTATTTATGGATGTGAGCATTTTTTTAGGACATAAAAAGTTCATTTCCTAAAGGATGCATCAAAGTATTTTTATATATTTCGCTATTTAAAGTTGCGGTTATTTTTCTCAATGTACTATGGAAAATCATATAAATGATATTTAATCCATGTAAAACAATTGAAACATCTCATGAACTGGTCTGTGGCATCAAAGACATATTGAAGCTAATCCTCGAAAAAAACAACTTTAGTGTGACATACGAGCAACATATGACTAAGATTGAGGAGATTTCAAAGGCTCAATCAATATACAAAATTTTTTCAAAGTAAGTGTATGTCCCTTGAACTTGTTATGCTCAAAAGAGAGATATAAAATGATTAACTTACGTGATTCAATCAACAGCTCCTCTATTTTTGTCCTCAATGTTGCTGCCCTTATTGGCAGACAAGCACTCTCTTCATGCTCAATCCCAGTACACTTCTTACTGTAAAGTACAATTCTTTTTTATATAAAGGAAGTTCGGCAATAGCCTACTCTCCCGGACTTGAATTAAATTAAGAAACAAAGGTACAAGAAAAGGGGTCTAGTGCCCACGGGACCCCCCAAATCCCACAAAGCAGGGGAAGCATGGTTGATTCCTAGGTCGCATTACAAAGAAGGTTGATCACCCTCTCGTCGCCCTCATGCGGGACCCACTTGGGTTTGAGCTTGTTGTTGATCAAAATGAGGACTTGGTGGTGTCTGAAGGGGGGGGATTTCTTACTGTTGACGATCCTTTTGCCAAGGAGGAATAGAGATTTTTCAATCGACCACTCCCTGGGGGGGTCGCCGAAGTTGAGAGCACACCGCTCTCGCCAAATTTTCCACAGGACTTCCCCTCTGATTGCGTTCCAGAGAGCCGCAGAGCATCCAATCGCTTCTCCCAAGAGGACTTGTTTCCAACTAAGCTGTTTCTGAACTCTGATTTTCAGTCCAACCATCTGCCAGATTCTGAAGGAGTTGGGGCAAGTAAGGAAGATGTGTTGGACATCTTCGATTGCACGGTGGCAGCGTTTGCACCACGGAGGGATCCCACAAATTTTGCTTGCCTTATGGTTAGTCCAAATTCCGCGATGAAGAATTTGCCATAAGAGGACAGACTTCTTAATCTCTATAAGTGGGTGCCAGATACCCATGAATTTCATGTCCCACCGAAGCCGCGTCCAAGACAGGCACCACTTCTTGTTGAGGCTGATCTCGAGGTCATTTGTTTCTTTGATGTTCGGGATTTTGAGTAGGCTATTTCCATTGTGCCATTTGAGACCACGCGCATTCGGAGCATCATGTCCCATGAGAAGGCGAGTTTTGTGACGATCCCAAGCGAGGCGTCTGCTTTGCAAGGTGTTCCATTCTTCGTAGGAGATGTTTATGCGAGGGTCGATATCCTCGAAGTTGATCCAACTGTTGGTGTCTTGTTTCCAGAGGTGTTTCCATTTTTTGAATCCTTTGTTCCATAACTTCTTGGCATTTTGAATGTTCCACGATTCCACACTCCGGATGCCATGTATTGGAAACCAGATAGAGTCGTTTTGTCTGATTCCGGCCGCCCACTTCCAGTCCTCACTAATTCTTGTGAAGCTTTTGACTTTATTCCAGCCCTTCCAAAGAGAGCATACGAGGTTGGAGCCTTTCGGGAAGACAGGTATCGGGGAGAAGAGCAGGGTCATGATGTCAAGGTTCTTCCAGTTCGGGGACCCCGTGAGGGCCAACTCGTTTTTGTTTCTGAAGATCAGCTTGGCCCACGAGGCCTCCCTATTGCACCAAGCTTTAATCATCCATTTGGCTGCCAGTTTGTTAGCCATACACCCAATGTCCAGGATGCCAAGCCCCCCGCTATCTCTAGGGCTGGTGCAGATGGCCCATTTGATTTTAGGCACCCCCCTTCTGTTATGGTCACCCGTCCAAAGAAAGTTTCTGCAAATGCTATTCAGTTTGGACAGGCCTTGCTCATTCGGTCTCCAGCAAGAAAGGAAATAGATGGTAGACGAGAGGAGGAACGTGTTGATAACCATCGCCCGTCCAGCGAGATTGATTTGCATGCCTCTCCAGTAATTTAGCTTGTTTTCAAGTTTGGCCAGCACCCAGTTCCATCGCTGCTCCATAGAGACGCCAAACCCCAAGGGGATTCCGAGCAGCCGAAAGATTTGGCCCTGCGGAATGATTTGACAGCCATGATCAATAAGAAGGCCAGGTTGGTGTCCCACAATGGCCCTAAAGGCGGTCTTATTGTGGTTGATTTTGGATCCAGAGGCCTCACAGAAGGTGTCAAGACACCTCCAGAAAGTTTCCAGGCTAGTATTATCATTGTGAACGAACGCGTTCATATCGTCAGCAAAAAGTCTCATGATGATTTGACTGTGGTCGTGAGGTAGCTGGAGGCCTTTGATATTGCCAGCCTCCACATGATGAGCCACGAGTCTGCTCAGCCCCTCAGTGGCGATGGCAAAGAGAAGAGGGGCAAGAGGGCACCCTTGTCTAATAGATCTTTTAAGATGGATCGCCTTCGAAAGTTTGCCGTTAACGTTAATCTGGGTCGTTGCGTTGCCGAGAAGGGTCGCGATCATCTTGGTGAATTTCTGACTACATCCGAGGTCTTGGAGCGACTGTAGAATATAGTCCCATTCCAGCCTATCGTAGGCTTTGTCAAAGTCGATCTTGAGGAAGACCACATCTTGATTAGACTCTTTTGCAAATTGAATACCTTCCCAAATATCCATAATGGTTTCCAGGATGGACCTGCCTTTGATGAAACCTTTTTGGTCCTCACTAAGCCAAGATCTCAGGTGGCACGCCAGTCTGTTGGCAATGACTTTGGCGACGATCTTGTATCCTGTTTGGAGCATCGTAATTGGCCGCCAGTTCTCGATTCTGTTTTTTTCTCCCTTCTTGTGAATCAGCTTGATAATTCCATTATTTATACAAGAAGGAAGAGCACCAAATTTTAGCGCTTCTTGCCAAACCATCCGAAGAGGGGTGGCAACCACCAGCTTGAAGGATTTAAAAAACTCGTTAGGTAAAGTACAATTCTTACTGTAAACATGGAGATTTACTTGATTAGCAAGACGAAATGATGCGCTAATTTAACACTTTGTAGTAATAGTTCTCTTTCGTGCCATCAATGATTTATTTCCCGTAATTGTAGATATATGTGTGCATTCCTTTTGTCACATAATCCTAGTAGAAGATGGTTGAACCATGCCTTAAGAGAGAGGATTAGGAAGTAATCCTCAAGCATGGCTTTTGGGCCAAGTGGTTAGCCCATCGCAACCCTAACCGGGAGGTTGTGAGTTCAATACCCATCATGCATATCAGAGTCAAGTTGAGGAAGATGGGCAATATGGATGTAAGGCATCTCATTTGGTGGGCAGTTAGAAAAAGCATTTATTCTTGGTGAGTGTGGAACTCATCTTAGATGAAGGCACATGGGCATGTGGGAACCCACACAAGGTGGGATAGGTCCAAATTTGCTCCAAGCGCTAGAGTTTGAGGTTGGTCGAAATACTCACTCATGGAAAGTGGGTCCAAGAGAGTCAGAAGGGTCCACAAATGAGCATCAAGGACAATGCTCAATCTAAGGGGGGAAGGAATGTCACATAATCCTAGATAGAGATGATTGAACCATGCCCTAAGAGAGAGGATTAGGACCTTATCCTCAACCATGGTTTTTGGGGCAAGTGGTTAACCCATTGCATTCCTAACAGGGAGGTTGTGAATCTAATTCCCAAAACCCCTTCAAAAAAAAAAGAAAACAATTCTTGTTTTGGAATATTTGATACAGTAATTTCTTCTCCTAATGCGGAGAGTAGGAAATATTAGTAATCTGTTCTCCACCTTGGCACCAACTAGCACATGCACATTGGTGCCATCAAATGATTCCTCCAACTAGCACATGCACATTGGTGCCATCTAATCATATCTTTTTCCTTATTGTTAGCAAAAATTGAGGGCAGCTACTAGAAATATAATTGAGGGTTCTGTAAAAAAAGCGGGCATAACCAACTAGAGCGTTCGCGCTTATCACATATACTCAGATTTGTTTTCTGCCTTTTGCTCTTTTTTTTCTCCAGTTCGTGGTACAAAAATCTTTTGAAACTATTAGAAACAGCAGAAAAAATCTCAAATCAGAACTCAATTTGTGCTTACATTAAGTTCAGTTACTACAAATATCATTAAAATAGAAACAACACAGAAATTGAAAGGAGAATCCACCGAATTTATATAGAGAGAGAGACCATCTTCTCCGTGCCTTGATTTCTCTTCACTCGATGCGCACATTATCTCCCTTACTTCGCATTAGCTTTTACGTATTTCTTGCAGCATCTCCGTCTGCACCTCTTTCTCTGTGTGCTCGTCATCTTCGTGTTGGTCGGTCGTACGTCCTAACCTCTGTATTTCCTCGCCCACATACGCATGGATGCGTACAACGTGCTCTCATAACTCAGCATGCTGTCGATACTCTATCACCACATTGCACAAAGAAAAACCAAGCTCTCACCTGTGCGTAGTGTTGCAAACAGCTGCCATGTTACCACCATGTCGCACAAATAAGGCCAAACGTCTGGACTGTCGCCTTCCTGCTGATATCCTGTTGTTGTGCATGACAAAAGATCAACTGATATATCACCTTTGCCAAACGTCTCTAGTTTGTCGCCTTCCTGCTGATATCCTGTTGTTGTGCATGACAAAAGATCAACTGATATATCACCTTTGCCAAGTAGCCTACCATCAGGTTTTAAAATCAAGAGCTCCACCAGTTCCCATAAAGTCCCTTGATAGGATGGGCATGAAGTGCCATGATATGATATCTTCTTCGCCTTTGATTTTACTTCATGAATCATGCCTTTGAAATTCACGTCTTAATTGATGATGTAGTATGACTTAGACACACCAATACAAACTGCGGCTCCCCAAATGATAAAGTCTGTCCTTCAATGTAACCTAGGCTAGATTGTACACACGTTTGTATGCAGATGATATGGAGGAGCTAATGGCGCCTATCTTCAATTCGTGGAAACCAACATTTCTTTAAAGGAAGTTCGATCTTACAATCTACTCTTTTTCATAGCTTGAATTATTGGAAAGTACAAGAGTAAAGTGCATAGGACCCATAGGGCCCTCCAATCCCACACAAGGAAGGGCAGAATGCTTGACATATACTAAAAATGATAAAGCTTGTATGTCTCTTAAAGATATGATAGAAAATATGATGCTAAGGTCACATGAACATACTATTTTGAATGGAAGTCAACTCTATCGTAGTAAGCATGACCCTTTCAATTGTCAACATTGTTCATCAAGAGTGCCCAAAGTCCAACGATTTCCGAGGAAGAGAGTAGATTTAACATCTCATCATATCACAATCAAGGGTGTCGTGAGTGCATCAAAGAGAAATTTACCTCACCCCTCAAAAGAGGAGACAAAAATCACCCGCTTAAGCTACTTTTGCTAGATAATGAAAGAAAAATTGATCACATGAAAACTATTCGGAATTGAACTCACAACCTCTTGGTTAGCAGTGTGATAAGCTAATCACTTGCCCCAAAAAGCCATGGTTGATGATAACTACTTAATCCCCTCTCTCAAGGCGTGGTTCAACCATCTCCTACTATGATTATGTGACATTCCTCCCCCCTTAGATTGAGCATTTTCCTCAATGCTCACTTGTGGACCTTTATATCTAACTTGCACCCTTTTCCATGTTTGAGCACCTCCACTAGCTTCAAATTCCAATGCATGGACCTATTTTGGACCTATGCATCTCTTCATTGGTGCCCAAATGCCCATGTGCCTTCCTTCTTGGCCAATTTTAGACTCACCCACGATCAAGCGCTTCCCAAGTGCCCATGAATGAGGCTTCTTACCTCCATCTTGTTGAAGTTCCTCGACTAGGCTCTTATACCACTATTATCAATCTCTGATGAACCCCCTTTTTTTCTTAAACTCTAGCACAATCTCTGATGCAAAAAGAAGCACAGAGATGCTTGAATGATCTTGGCTGCCCAGCCATGTACCAACTTTATTAATTCCGTGTCTCTCTTGCTATTCAAAGGAGTCTCCAAATGTCCTCTCACGTGGTTGCCACATGACTCTCATGTGTGAGCTTATTGAAATAAAGCTTAGAGGTGGTTCACACCTTTCTCCCTTTAGATACTCCACATAACAAAAAATGCAAACATTGGACATATAATACACCTAAGATAAGATTATAAAGGAGCATTTTTAAGAATCATATAAATATATATAAGCTATATAGATTACAAGTAGGAGTAATACATATGTCCCCGAAAGGTTTACGCTTGGTTCTGTAAGACTTGCACAAAAATCTTTTTAGAACAGATGTATAAACAATTTTACTATACCGATCTTATATTAGTTGGAAATGGAAATATTGCCCATATGTAAAGTAGAAAATCACTCGTATGCTCTATAGATCCTCACGGTATCTTTAAATGAAAATATGTTCTTGGCTACACATTTTTTTTAATATAAAGTAAGTTCGGCCTTAGTAGACTTTGTCGGACTTGTATTAAATAAAGAGAAAAGAAAAGTACAAGTGAAGGGGACTAGTTCCCACAGGACCCTCCAAGTCCCACAAAGCAATGGTACATCTTAAAGAGTTTAGATGGCATTGCAAAGAAGGTTAATCACACTCTTATCACCCTCATGTGGGGCCCACTTGGGTTTAAGCTTGCTATTGATCAAAAGGAGCACTTTATGATGCCTGAAAGGGAGTGGTCTCTTACAGTTGGTGATTCATTTACCAAGGAGGAACAACGATTTCTCAATCGACCACTCTTTGGGGGAGTCTCCAAAGTTATAAGCTCACCTTTCCCACCAGATCTTCCAGAGGACCTCCCCTCAGATGGCATTCCAGAGGGTCGCTGATCAGATGATTGCTTATCAGAGTTGAGCTTGTTTCCAGTTGATATGCTTCTAAACTCAAATTTTCTCTCTGACAATCTGCTAGAGACTATTGAAGTTGCACGGACAAGTGAAGAAGATGTAACCAGAATCTTCAATGGGCCATAGTGCTTGCACCAGGGAGGCCCCCACAAATTTTCCTAGCAATTAGGCTGTTCTAGTTTCCATGATGAAGAATTAGCCATAGGAGGAAAAACTTTTTGTTTTCTATGAGAGGGTGCTAGATAGTCATGAACATATCCCACCATAGTCGTGCCCATGCAAGGCACCACTTCTTATTGAGATTGATGTGGTAATCAATGTTTCCTTTGATATTTGGGATTTTCTTTAGGTGATTCCCAATATGCCATCTGAGACCCAACAGACACAGCAAGTCGTTTCCCATGACAAGATAGACTTTAGAGCGGTCCCGTCCACAATGTGTGCTTTGTAAAATATTCCATTTTTCATAGATAATTCTAACGGAAGGGTTAATATCCTCGAAGTTGATCCATTGATTGGTGTCTTATTTCTAGATATGTTTCCTTTTTTTGAAAAGAGCCTCTTAGAACTTTGAATATTCCAAGATTCCACGTTTTTTATGCCATGGATTAGAAACGAGATAGAGTCATTGTGTTTGATACCACCTGCCCACATCCCATCTTCACTGATTCTTATGAAGCTTTTGAATTTATTCCAACTCTTCCATAGGGAGCACACCATATTTGAGCCTTCGGGAGAACCAGGACTGGGGAAAACAAAAGTGTTAGAATCTCAAGATTCTTCCAAGTTTGGAATCCCACAAAAGTCCATGCGTTTGTATTTCTAAATATCAACTTGGCCCATAAAGTTTCCCCATTGCACCATGCCTTAATCATCCATTTTGCCGCAAGTTTGTAAGCCATGCACCTAATGTCCAAAATACCAAGGCACCCACTATCCCTTTGGCTAGTGCAACATTTGATTTTAGGCACCACCCTCTTGTTGGGGTCGCCTATCCAAAGAAAGTTTCTACAAATAATTTTTGGTTTGGAGAGCTTCGACTCTTTCCATCTCTAACAAGAGAGGAATTAAATGATCAACAAAATGAGGAATGTGTTAATAACCATTGCACGACCCCCGAGATTGATTTGCATAGCTCTCCAATAGTTTAGCTTCCTTTCTAGTCTGGCCAGGACCCAGTGCCACCGCTGCTCCAACGAGATACCAAAGCCCAAGGAAATCCCAAGAAACCAGAAAATTTGGCCTAGAGGAATGTATTGGCAACCATATTCAAAGAGAGGGTCGGCTTGGATCCGAAAAATAGCTCTAAAAGCAGTCTCTAAGTGGTTGATTTGTAGTGAGAAACTTTGTAGAAAGTATTGAGGCACCTCCAAAACATCTCCAATCTAGTAGAGTGGTTGTGGACAAACGCATTCATATCATTGGCAAAAAGTCTCATGGGGATCTGAACCTGATTATGGGGTAGCAAGAGGCCTTTGATATTACCAATTTCCACATGTTGTTCCACCATCCAGCTAAGCCCTTTGGTGGGGATGGCAAAAAGAAGGGGCGCCAATAGGAACCCTTGTCTAATCGATCCTTTTAATTTGATCGCCTTTGAATGATGGCCATTAACATTAATTTGGGCCGAGGCGTTTCCCCAAAGGGTCAAGATCATCTTGGTGAATTTCTGGCTATAACCGCGATCTTTAAGTGATTTCAAAATATAGTCCCATTCTAGAGTGTTGTAATCTTTATCAAAGTTGATATTCAGGAAAACCACAACTTGTCTTGATTCATCCGCAAAGTCGAGACTTTCCCAAATATCAATTATGGCTTCCAATATTGACGTGCCTTTGAAAAAAGCTTTTTGGTCCTAGCTAAACCAAACTCTTAGATGGCTCAAATTTCTATTGGCTATGACTTTAGCAATGATTGTATATCCCATTTGAAGCATCCTAGTCAGACACCAATTCTCAATTTTGTTCTTATCCCCTTTTTTGTGAATTAACTTGATGATGCTATTGTTGAGATAATTTTGAAGCATGCCAAACTCGAGCACCTCTTGTTAGACCAAGCACAAAGGGGTGGCCATCACCACCTTGAAGGACTTAAAGAACTCATTGGTGAGCCCGTCTAGCCCTGGGCTTTTTCGATTAGGAAGGGCATCAATGACTTCATTTTTTTCCAAGATAGGGGCATCAAGCAAGGATCAAAGGTTGTGTGGGATCTTGTGAGAGGATACCCTAGAGATGGCGGCCCTGCAGTCCCGTCTATGAGGGGAGAGGGGAGTCGAGATCCCCAGGAGTTTCGTAAAATGCTCTTCAATAATTCTAATATTTTCTTCTTCCGTTTTGCATACATCGCCATTTGAGTCTAGAAATAAGGGGATCAAATCTCTGTTCTGTTTCCTTTTAAGAATGGTGCACATATCTTTGGTGCGTTTGTCGGCTTTGCCAACCCACCACTCCTTAAAGAATATTTGCAAATTTTTCCTTTGTATTTCTTCCTCTGATCTCAGCTGCGCTCTGATTCTTTGAAGACCCTTCTTGGATTGAGCTTTTCCTTTGTTCGCTTCCTCCTCAAGTATCTAGAGTATATGATGTAGAACTTGTCTGCAACCATGCCAAACTATTTGGAGCATCTTCCTAGTTCTTATCATGATCTACCTCGACTTGTTGACCGCACATCTCTAGCTCTTGGAAGGGGAGGAATAGGTCGTCAATGCCTCCTTCCACAGTTCAACAATTTCTTGATAGATGGAGGGGAGAGAGAAAGAAGTTGAGCAGGCATGAAACCAAGGAGCCTTTCGATGAGAGGTTGGAATGAGATAACTATCAGGAAGTGATCAGAGATGGCGAGGTCAGTGCGTTGCGCTTAGGAAGGACGGCCCCACTAATGGATGATGCTCTAAACAACGTAGCTTTTCATTGCTCATGGCGTCATTTTATGACAGCCTGATCCTCCGTATCAAATCCTCACTTAATTTTCATTTAAGAATTTAATTTTCTACATCTGTTGTATTTTTCTTTTCATCTAATTATAAGTGCACCACCTCAACGATTCTTTCTTTTTTTATTCTAACGAGAGATCCGCAATCTTCCTTTTTTGTACTCCTTTTTCTATACCGAATGAGAGATTATTAAGTTCTAAGTACAAATATGTAGAGCGGAAATCACAAAGAAATAAACTGCATGTGTTTGAAACTAACATCTTCTTCAAAAAAGATATTCCGAATGTAACGTCATCATTCTTTTATTTAGTGAACTTTTTTAATGAAATGCCTGATTCGAAACAAGTTGATCATAATCTCATAGAAAACAACGAAATGGTACATATCGATGCAATCAATATCTTAGCATTCATAAATCTCTATTTAATGTCTCATTGTGTATGTCATTTTTTGTTTTTGGATGTTTATTGATTGGAGACTTCTACAAAATAGCATGACGACACCGAGTAGAAAAAGGCTAAATATGGTCATTGGCGGAAACAACAATGTTAAAGCTACATACAAACTTCGATGACTCAAAGGGGATTGACGCTTGGAGAAGACTGATAAAAGGAAGAAAAATGGGTTTAAAATATATTGCCTCGATGATCATCATAATTAGAGTTACTAATCTGATTGGGATGACAGAAATTTGATTGAAACTTGGAGAAGTGTGATTTTAGAAAGACAAATCTGTGTCAAATATATTTTCTTAGGTTTATCTACACATGATGAAGATAGTAAATCTTGGAGTAACATTGAAGCGCTTACTGTGGGAAGGGGTTACCATTACCAGAAATTTTATGTGTAACTTAAACTATAATCAAATTGAAACTCTTTTTTATTGTTATGCTTATCTTGCAACTAGCATCAAAACTTGGCCCTAGAAAGTGGCTTCGGGGAAACCTTTTAGTAAAAAGGCTAAGTAGAACTGATATAGCTAGTTCAAGGAAGCAATGTGCATTTCAATGGGGTCAATGTATGCGGGAGACGCATACTTAGAATCCCTAGATGCAATGCACGTGTGTAAGGTCAATTGGTTGCACCCATAGCCTCCCAATTGGTTCATCTTGGGTGGGTTGCGGTTAAATACCCATCAGCACTTGGGTGGTGAGTTGTCAAACCACCTCTTTTGGGGGGACCGTTGAGCCTTTGGGCTACGTATTTCAAAACAATCATTTTCTCTAGCTTTAGCTTGGTATAGCTAGTTTAAGAAAGCTTTATAGTCCAGAAGGTTGGAATATGTAAAAGAATCCTTGTCAGTGGGAACAATGTATGCGAAAGGTGAATAGTAAGATTCCTTCGGTTTAGAAGATTTTCCAATCCTAGTTAAAGAATGCCCATTGAATACAGTACATGCGCACAAAAGTAATTCAAGTAGCAATGTATTAGTTCTAGGCACTGACTCCTACAGAATTCCACCCAGTAACTATAAGCAAAAGAACATTCATGAAGCAAGCGCACATGGTGTTACCGTGTATTATAGGTAACCGGTATGGCTAGGTTAAACTCAGCTTCAACCACGTAATATCTCACACTAAGAAATGGGTAGAAAAAAAAAAACACACAGAATTTCAAAAAGCAAAAAAGGTGAAATCCTACTACCTTCAGATACAGAGAAAGAACAATTAAGATTATTGATTGTTTGATGCTTTCTAGATAGAAATACTTCCGATACTTAAATCAATTCTTTTATTGAAAAAATTGCAGATTATAAGTATTTCTACCATATTTGAAAAATAATCTAGTGGAATCCAGTAGTTTCAAGTATTGATGTCATTTGAGCAAGCTCAACAACCTAAAATAGTATAAAACTCTTAAAAATTATGTTTCTTAGTCCATAATACCATTTTCTTACAGAATTCTTATTTACATCAGATATCAAAGTCTTATTTTATATTTTTTGAAACTTCATATATCAAACCTAGATACGATTTTTATGTAAAGTTATCCTTATTCTACCTTCATTTAAATATCTATAAGTCCTCCATTTCTCTTTTTCCTTTCTCCATTATATTCCCATAACGCAATATTTTTCTAGAATATTTTCTTTGTTTTTAGAGAACCCAATTCAATACTTTCATCGAACATTTCTATTCACCTTATGGTATATAAAGTCTTTTTATGAAAGGCTTTCAAATGAACATTTCTTATCATCTTATGGGATATAACTTCTTTTTATCAAAGGCTTTCAAATGAACATTTCTTCTCATCCTATGGGATATAAAGTTTTTATCAAAGGCTGATTGTATTATTTTGAAATATAAGAAACAATAATAAAATTAGTTTAATGGATAAGGTGTGCAAGACATCTAGAACTCAAATACTGTATCACGCTTTTGTCGAAAGAAAATCGTTTATAGGGAAATCGATATAATAACTTTATTAATGAATTCATTTATTAGAAAATAATCACTTAATAGTATGTGCCTAGATATTATACCATCATTAATTTATTTTCAATTAATCCATATTTCTGTTATTCTGAGACAAGTTATAAGGAGTGAAGCCACTATCTAACTAGTTTAGGCACCTTTAGACTCGTCTTGAAGTTTTCAACCAGTAGAGATCTCATATTACCATGGTTGTAGGGATGCCACATGACCAGGCTTAGGAGCCTTTGACCGTTGCTCAGAGGATAATGTGATTCTTATCTTTGTGTGAGTGAAGGACGAGTCTATAGTGTGTATGATGTAGTGGAAAGAATTCATAACAAAAGTTGTTATTATAAGATTGATAATGTGATGCTTATCTTTGTGTGAGTGAAGCAAGAGTTTGTCTGTGTATGATGCAGTGGAAATTGGAATTCATGGCAAAAGGTGTTATTATAATATTCATATCAGATAATGATTAGAGTTTGATCTTGTGGAACGTATGAGAGTAGGGATTGCAGACTAACAAGAGTATCGACAGTGCATTTGGAGTACCCTCATTTCAGCCCATATGAGCTTATGAGCAGGCACCCAAACATGATGAAAATGGGCCATGTGAGAAATTCCATGAGCTGTTTATTAAATAGAAGTTAAGTTGTCAATTACTTAGCCGTGGTGGCTTATTTAAAAGATATCTCACAAAAATATATCATATTTTGTTTTCTTTATAAAACCATGTAAAGTTCATGTGAGTTTATTGTAAAATGACACTTTTTCTTGAAGTTTGAGTAAATTTGAATTTTTTGTGCTTTTCTTGAATAAATGAAGGTCTATAAAAACTCATCAAAAATATGTTTTGATCTTTTCATGAATTCGTGTGTCATCTACTTTTGGAGTTTCATTCATGCAAAAGATGGAATCAAACATCCATACTCTTCCAACATCTTCTTCCTGAATCACTCGAATAACCAATGCAAGAGACAAATTTCATATCAACGTTATGGTGAATCGTGTGTATGAAACAACGAAGAAGATGTATCAGAAAGATCTGCAACTTGAAAAACTTCAAAGCTTTTCAAATGAAAGAAAGAAGTATATTGATCTATGGATAGATAGAACTCTTTATCCAAATTTTGACCTTGAAATTGATAAGCCCCCTACTTTTTGTATACTACATGATCTTCTTCACTCTCAATAACTCTGTCATCATGCAATTGTACTTATATGAAGACATTTTCAGCTACAAGTAGAGTTTGTAATTTTCTATCTGCAGGTTTGTATTAGGTATATCGGTATCCTCAACATTACCTACTTTGATTTGTGCCCTTGAGCCCGTGAAAGCTTTTATGCACAAATCGATCCTCAAGTTTTGTCACTGCGTTTTACTTTAATTTTTTTATTAGAAGAAAAAAGATAACTTTATATTAAAACGTAAAAAGAAACAAGAAAGAAAGAAAGAGAGAAAGCTGATGCAATCTTCTGCTTTCCAGTAAGTTCTCACGCCTTTACTCTCGGCTTTTGCTTTTTGCTTTTTTTTTATAAATATAATTCTAAAGGAAAAGATGATTTTATTATAAATCAACCAAAGAAAGCTGAAATCATGCAATATTTTGTTTTTCATTGAGCTTGGCTCTTACGTTTAAGTCTTGCTTTGCACCATGGATATATCCTTCTCCTTGTTCATCCTCAGACTACCTACTTCGCTTCGCGCCCATATGCAGTTGAAGCGTCTATGAGCATTTATCATTAGTAGAGAAAAAGAGATATTGTGCTTCTCATTGATTTCCTCTTCGTTGATGTATCCAGAAAGATGACTGAATTCGTTTTCAGATGCGTATATGTGCTTTCAGGATTCCATAAAAGAAGCAGGGCGTAACCAGCTAGAGCGTTCGTGCTTAAGACATATGCTCAGATTTGGTTTCTGCTTTTTTCTTTCTTTTCTCCAATTAGTAGTACAAAAATCTTTTGAAACTTTTTGGAAACATAAGAAAAATCTTTTTGGAAATTTTTTGAAACTTTCAAAGCAAGAACTCATTTTCTGCATACAGTTCAATCACTAGAAATGTCAATTAAAGAGAAACAACACGAAGAAATTTAAAGTAGAGTCCATCGGAAATGCATTTGTTCTGCTTGAAAAACTATGTGTTGATATAATCATGGTTGTTGGATAACATTGTTTCTCCTCAAATAGGTTTTCTTATTCCAGTATCTCTTACTTGTAGGTTTTGGTAGGTTTGGATGGTAGTGAAAGAGGTTACAATCCTAAAGATTATTTTATTAGCATTTTTAACTTTTATATCCATGAGTCTCCCTAACGTGTTCAGATTTCTCTCAGAGAATAAGGAACATAAGCATTTCAAAGAGGGCTTCAACACTTTGACAAGCTTCCTCAAAAATGGCGAATTGGTTCCTGATAGTCATCTTAGTTCGCTAACTAATTTAAATCTTACTTTTCAACGAGTCCTCCTCAGCCATAAAGATATCCTAAAGAAAAGAATGGATATTTGGTTTATAAAAAGGATGGGGCTTGCTGAAGTTTTTGGCAACATGCAATAGAGTTTCAAAAGACAACATACCCCTTATCTCTAAAATTTTATTCAAGCTTAACAATAGATGGAAGTTGCAGTGGACTTATATATAGTGCAGATAGTGATTTAAATGTGTTTGGACCTTATCCATATGTACTAAGCATTCCTACCTCTAGTGCCTCATTATCCACAATGGGCTATGGAAAGGTTAAGATGACCAAATTTAATGAAGGACTTTGTACATTTTGTGCCACGGAGGAAGATTTTATCCACCTCTTATTTCTTGTAAATATGCTAAGATATTTTGAAATCTCCTAAAACGTTATCTGATAAAGAGTAAAATTTTAAAGTTTGGGGTAAAAGGGATCTTGCTTGAGTGTTGCTTCATAATGGCGATTGTGTTGTGCAAAATATGGTGAAGCAGTATTATGGTCCTCATTGATTCAAATAGCTATATATAGAGAGGCATAAGGTTGGGAGGATAGACATCTCTCTAGCAGGTGGCGGAATCTTTTCTCAAATAAATGCGGAGTGAAATCTACATCAAAGCATAGTACATTTGTGTATATGTATATCTGTATACAATTTTCCTGTATAATCATATACCTAGAATCCTATTATATTCACTCTTATTTTAATATTTTATTATTATATGGTCCTCATTGATTTGAATAGTCAATTATTTGTGTTCAATGTAGGTGATGTGTCTGCTCTTAAAGAGGCGGTAATTGAAATGAACGTATACAATTATAAGAAGAGGACTAGATGAATTATATATATATATATATATATATATATATATATATATATATATATATATATATATATATATATATATATATATATATATATATATATATATATATATATATATATATATATATATATATATATGTGTGTGTGTGTGTGTGTGTGTGTATCTCTCTCTCTCTCTCTCTCTCTATATATATATATATATATATATATATATATATATATATATATATATATATATATATATATATATATATATATATATATATATATATATATATATATATATATATATATATATATATATATATATATATATATATACATATAGTAGAGATGACCCCATATGAAGCATGGCATGGTAGAAGACCTTCACTTGAGCATTGTAGGATTTTTGGATGTGTAGCTTATGTGCATATCCCTTCTCAGATAAGAGCTAAGCTAGATCCTAAGGCAAAGAAGTGCATCTTTATAGGGTATGACTTGAATCAGAAAGGATACAGGTTCTACAAACCTTCAAACAAAGGATTCATGGTCAGTAGAGATGTTGTCTTTGATTAGAATGACTCTTGGTTTGATAGTGAATGCAGGAAAGTAAAACTACCTTATGACTTGGAAAAGGAGTTTCCAAGCCTCACAAAGAAGGAGCCTACTCAGAATGGAGATATCAACTCAGACGATGAGGACATCATCAACCTAGAAGAGTTCAAGGCATGGAAGTCCAAAGGCAAAGTCAAGATGAACAAATTAGAAGATATACCTAAATCATCCTACCAAGCAATTAGAAGATCACAAAGGAAGAGCAAGAAACCAATCAGATACGGGTATGAAACTTCCCTAGTTACTAAGCACTCTGTTTATCTTGCAAAAGACTTGTCATTTGAAGAGCCATCATCATATGAAGAAGCAAAAACCAAGGCAGAATGGAAGGAACCTATGGATGAGGAAATTAAGGCACTGAAGGAGAATGATACTTAGAAGCTAGTACCAAAGAAGGAGACTATGAAGGTAATTGATTCTAGATGGATCGATAAGATCAAAAGGAATTCTGATGGATCAATAAGCAGATACAAAGCTAGACTTGTGGCTAAGGGTTTTGCATAAACCCAAGGAGTTGATTCTGAAGAAACCTTCTCACATGTGGCCAAAATGCCAACCATCACGATATTGGTAAGTGTGGCTGCATCAAAGAATGGGAACATTTATCAATTTGATGTAAAAAATGCTTTTCTAAATGGCTGGATTTCAGAGGAGGTGTACATGTCTCAACCTACTCATTATGAGGATCCAAGCAAGGTAACATATGTATGTAAATTGAACAAAGCTCTTTATGGATTGAAGTAGGCACCTAGGGCATGGAACCATAGGTTGACTACATATCTTCAGGATCAAGGTTTTATCATGAGCAAAGCAGATGTTTCCTTATTCATCAAAAGAAATAATTCATAGGTAATATACCTATGTGTATATGTTGATGATATCATACTCACAGGTAATGATGCTAATGGCATCAAACAGATTAAGAATCAGATGATGCAAGAGTCTAAAATTAGTGACATTGGATCACTAAAATATTTTCTTGGACTTGAGTTAGTCGATACTAACTCTGAAAATTTATATTACTCAGAGGAAGTATATACAGGACATGTTGGAGAAGTTTCATTTGCAGGATTCCAAAGTTGCAAGTACTCCAATGGATGAGGGGGAGCTGTTGGTGCAAAGTTCAAGTCCACACTTTTGGCTTGAAGTTCATAAAAAATGAAGCTCCATGGAAATCATTGCTAATAATTTTTTTCATCTTTACCATTTGTAAAAGTTATTTCCTTTGAACTTGAGAGAATATTTATTGAATGTAACACTTATATAATGTGGCTTGAAAAGTCGCGGATAGAGAGCATCATTTTGCCAAGTTCTCCATTGCCATTTGGCAAGAGTGTGAGGTCTACATTGTAGCCTATACTACTCATCATCATTAGGCTATGATTGCCAAGCCTATGATCTTGTACAACATTATTCATTAATACAATAGATCTACATTGTTCATCAATGATCTTTCCGTCATAGTCCTTTATTACTCTCAGCTTGTACTGCTCATATCTCAGTAATTTCTTGACCATTTTCAATGTTCTATAGGTTGTTGGAATCAGCTCCAAGTTATCTATGTGCTCACAGAGTTTGCAGGAATTCTATTGAGCCCATTTGGAGAAAAGTGCATTGATGTAATCACTAGTCAAACTCTACAGATGTCCTAAAAAATCGGGGGTAATGATTCAATTTCTAAATTGATTGCTTTGTGTATAGTTCAGCATTTTGAGTGATTCCACTTGGAATCATTATCTTACTAAGCTAATTAGATACCTCTAAAAGGACTGTTTCTAGTTCTTATTGTACTAGTAGCACTGAGCATAGCAAGCAGCAAGTGAGTGATAAAAAATAGAAGGTTTTCATTGAACCTTCAACTTGGAAGTAGCCTGTTTTGATTTAATCTTTTCTTACATCATTTCCAAAGTACATAGGCACTTGTATAGTGACTTTCGAAAGCTAAGAGGGCCCATAAATCAACTCACAAGCTACAAGGGACTGGTACAAAACAGGATTTGGAAGTACCTACTCATTTCTTGGAGTGTATATCCATCTATCCTAACAGATGTTTGGGAATGTCTGGCTTTTGTCGAGGAATTAGTACAAGATGCCCTCTTCCTTAAGATTGACTTTGACATAGCATATGATAGACTCAAGTGGGAATTCATCCTCAAATCATTAAAAGACATGAGCCATGGCCAAAAATTCATTAAGATGGTCTCTACTCTACTAGGGAATCCATTAAGATGGTCTCTACTCTACCCTCTTCTCTTTGCTATCGTGGCTGATGGTCTCAACTAAGTTGTAAACCATCAAGCTCACTTAGGTTGTATTCACGGCCTCAATCTACCTCTCAATCAAGATCAGATGATGGTGAGATGTTTTGTCGATGATACTAATGTCTTTTTGCATAATGACATGTTAAGCATTGATAGTTTTTGGACTTCTCTTATTACTTTTGGTGAGGCTTCGAGATCCAAAATAAATCATTCTAAAATCACTTTTAGGGCAGTTATTGGGTGTCCCCTACAATATCTTCTTGAACATGGTTGTGATTTGCTCCATAGTGGGAAATCTTCAACTTCTTAGGTATTCTGATGGGATTCGATGTCTCGATGGGACAACAATGGAACTAGGCTCTCTCTAAGCTCAAAACCAAGCTGACATAATACAAAGGTATGTAGATTAATCTGACCAGACATGCTATGATGATTAACACATTCCCTCTCTCTTCGATGCTCTACTTTCTCTCTTGTTGGAGACCAAAAGTCCAAGGGATCTTCAAACTGGAGAGAATCCATAGAAACTTCCTCTAGATGGGAGACCCTAACAAAAGGGCTATCCCCAAAACTAAATGGACTACTTGCATTAGCCAAAAAGGATCGAGATGATTTGGGCATTCTAGACATCGAAGGAATGGCCAATAAGTTAGCAGCAAAATGGTCAATTAGAGAATAAATGGTTAATTAAAGCATAAATCAATAGTGATGCTTCTTGGGCCAAACTTTTTTTTAGAAACAGGAGTGCTCTTATGCTTTCATGTCTCCGAAGGTGGAAGCCTCTCGACATTCTCACCATTTTGTTCTCCCCATTTCGAATGACTCCCAAAGGCTCAAGCTTGGTTTGTTCTCTATGGAAGAGTTGGAACAAGGTTAAACATTTCATCATAATCAACAAAGATTGGAAATGGGATGTTGGAATTAGATAGAATGATTTGATCTAGTTCCCTATCAAGGGAATCAAAATTGTGCACTACTCTCCTCAACCTGAGGGTCTGAGATGGCACAATGGCATTGGCCCTGAGAAAATTCCAAGATTGAAGAAGGATGTGGATTTTCATGTGATGCTCAATAGGAAATGGTGTCAAGATTGGTTATGCTAGAGGTGGGACTTTAAGTTCCAATCCCTTTAGCACTCCCTCATCAAGATAAAAAAGAATGTGCTCATGTGGAAAATCTTGCATCTTGGAATCTGGACCAAAGTAAAATCCAACAAAATTTGTGGGATCCCCCTATGGTGCAAACGATGCCTTCATGGCATGTAAGACTTGCGACACCTCTTTTATTTGTGCCCCAAATCAGTATCGATTTAGCAAGCGCTTGAGAGAATTATGTTGTTATAGGGACAAATCAAATGGAAGCAAGCTTTGCTAGGTGAAGCAATCAGCTATTCCTCAGCACTGTGGAATGTAAGTAAAATAAGGCCATTTTTTACTAGGTTGGTCTTTTTGTATCGATATTTTATCCATATTTTGTCCACCTTCCTTCTTTCTTAGTGCAGGTGTGCAATGAAAGGGGAACATTTCTTCGATAGGGATCTTCCATGAGAATTCTAGTGGGAGATTGCCTTTAAGGGTACTTGTTTTTTTGGAAAACAAATCTCGAATAGTGGAAAACCACTAATAAGGCTCTCACCATTCGGATGAGATTATCTTATTCTTTTCTAGTGGTAAAATATTCTTGGTTTTCCTACTCATACATGGCATTGTCCTATGCAGCTTTACCATCATCAGCATCTTTGATTCGACTTATCCATTCACGATAGTCTAAGAGGTTGAGCTCCTTTTCTAATTTGCTAATCTCTTTGATATTCGAATTCCAATTCAAGCACGATGGTTCAACACCTTGATAACGATTCGGACTTCTCTTAGAACGTCTATGGACATGGATGAAGCCATAAAAGTTGGGCATGGAGTGCTAGGTTTATTCGACATTCTATATTTTCTATGAGCATTTCTCTAAATTAGGTTCTCCAATGGTTTTTTAGCCCCATAGTAAGCACTCTAGCATCACAAGTGGTTGTTTCACTTCTCTAGATCCACCTTGATTTACTTTCTGTGCTCTTTTCCTCAGGGACAAGAATCTCTAATTCTGTGACCTTGCATGTCTCAATGGAAGAAAGCATTTGGTACGTTCTTGAAGATAACCACTTGCTCCAAATGGTCTTATTCACCTATGCCAATGCTGATCTTGGAAGGGAGATCTTTAATGAGATTAACTTCATTACAAATCTACGGATGTCACCATCTCTGGAAACTGGTCCTTGAATAGAAAGACCTAATGAATCACTTTTGTTTGGATCTCAACACTTCCTAGATCGTCAATCATTGATTTTAACTATTGATTTTTCGTTTTGTTTTCAAAGCAAACACAAAGAAATCATTTATTTGATGCTTGAATAAAGGGTAAGTATGTTGTCTCCCTTTTGTTTAAAAGAATCGAAGATCGAAAGACAAAGTGCTTATCTTTGAAGCTATGCGTGACTAGAGGGAGTGGTCCCTTGCTTCGAAATACACAGAAACAAAACTAGACTTTATAAAAAAAATTCAAGAGAGTTTGGGCGAAGCCTAATCTCGCTTTGCTTGAATTGATAAAATTCAAGAGAGTTTGGGCGAAGCCTAATCTCGCTTTGCTTGAATTGATTGAAAGGAAAATTGTACAAGTAAACGTACATAGTACCCATGGAACCCCTTATCTCACAAAGCAAACGTTAAAGTTGAAATCATTCTATGAGGTCTTTCTTTAAGGTACTCTAGAAAAGAGTTGGTCACACGAGAAATAGTCTACGCACCAAATAAGCCATTCCTACCCATAAAACGCTCTACTCTTTTAGATGCCACCATGATAAACAAGCCCGAATTCCAATCTTCATACACATTGTGAAGAGCCCTCAATGGCACATAGACCGATCTGGCTTTAAGAAATCACTCTCATAAATAAGTCTGCACTTTTAGGTTGGCCATGATCAATACATCTTACACACGTTGATCATAGTGTCTTATCCCTCCAACACGCACACCTGTAGATCAACAACATGAATCTAAAAATCAATGCAATTATGGCCACAACGAACTCAACATCAAGCTTTGTGGAATAGCTGCAACAAAAAGCATGAAAGAAGTCCAAGCCTGCATAGCCTAGTGGCTGATTCTATGAGTATGTTTGAGGAAGTCATGAGTCCAAATCATGGTTGAACATGTCCTTGAGATCCTCAAGATGGGTACCTCTACTTACAAGGTCAAGTGTGTGCGTATTTAAAATTCATTGTACTCTCTCAAAAAAAATCCGTGAAGAAAAATGAAAGTAAGGGTACACAAGAGAGCTTCTGTATTAAATTCTTTAGACTTGATTTTCGAAATACATCATGGCATCTTATTGCTTGCTATCATGGAAGTTGGGAAAATTTGTATAATAGCCCTAGCTCGAGTCGAGGCCAAAATAATCACTCTGATCAAATCTTTTTTCTTGTGACAATAGGAAAGAGAAATAAATTAATGAAGGGATGATGTAAAGTCTAGGGGCAAAGATCCCATACGGAAACCAACAAGATTGATACTATACAACTCAGAATAGTAGTCAAGGGAAAATATCATAAGGAATATTTCCCTAGAGTACAAAGAGAATAACCATTCTCTCCAGCTGTTATGGTGTAACTCTCAAAGAGCATTAGAAAATGAGAAATTTTCATAGGAAGCTTCTTGATGGAGTGGAGAATGTTAATACTAGTGTCCTTTAGATTGACTGGACCAATTACAAATAGTCTTTCTTTCCAAATTTAAAGACTAGCTAATTTCTACTAATCAAGATATGCCATAAGATGAAGGTTCACCATATTTTCCACAACACAATAGCCATTATGGAGCAACACCCAAACAAGATCTCTTTTGAACCTAGCTAAAAAAATTTATTCTTGATCAGATAAGGTTTTAGGAGCTACCAAAATGTCTTAGCATAGTTATAAGAAACAAGAGGTTGATCAAATCTTCCTTCTTGGCACAAACTTAAAAAGTTCTTCATTAAATTTGGTCATCTTAACCTTGTTTCCTATCCATAGCCTATTGTGGTTATGAGCCACTAGAGGTAGGAATGCTTAATACATATGGATAAGACTCAAACACATTTAAATAGATATTTGCACTATATATAATTAAGGCCATTGTAACTTCCATCTATTGATAAGATTAAATAGAGTTTTGGAGATAAGAGCCATGTTGTCTTTTGAAACTCTACTACATGTTGGCAAAAACTTTAGCAACCACCATCCTTTTTATAAACCAACTATCCATTTTTTGCTTTTGGATATCTTTATGGATGATGAGGACTTGTTGACAAGTAAGAGTTAATGCAAGGGAGATTACTATCAAGAACCAATTCACGATCTTTAGGGAAGCTTCTGCAAGTGTTGAAACCCTCTTTGAAAATGCTTAGGGTCCTTATCCGCTATGAGAAATTACTCTCTAAAGAAATTCAAACATGTTAGGGAGACTCATGGATATAAAAGTTCCAAGTGTTAATAAAATCAGCTTTAGGTTTATAATCTTGTTTCACTTCCACCCAAGCCTTCCAAGACCTACAAGTAAGAGAGACTCATATAGAAAAACATATTTGATGACAAACAGTGATATCCCACATACAATGATTATTCAAAGACATTTTTTCAAATAGACCAAATACATTTTTCCTTTTAATTAGGTAGCTCAACAAATCATTAGAGCATAATGATTTGAGAATCCATCTAGTAGCCATATTATCTGTAATTCTAGTGGGACAAAGAATACCAAGACCACGTTCACTTATAAGAAGACATGAAATTGAAGAAGATACTTTAGGTATTTAATCGACATTAGAACTACTCCCCTATCACCCCCTCCCACAACACATTAACCTTCTAGCCAAAGTAGTGACCTAGAACAATTTCTTTTAAGGCATCTAGCAAGCAAAAAAAAAGGTTAGATAGGCTAATGGATAATGATTTAACACAAAATTCATATGAGAAAAGAAAATTCACACATACCATTTAAAAAGCTTATCTCTAATTTTTTTCACAACCCAATCCCACCTTTGATTGAAAGTAACATTCAACCACATAGAAATGCCCAAAATCTTGAATATTTCACCTTCATTAATGACCTCACAATTAGTGCTAGAGACAAAAAGGAATCACATTGTTATAATCTTTAAAAACAATGTTCTTATGATTAATTTGAGATCTAGTGGGTAGAGAAAACGTATTCAAACAATCCAAAAATGTACTATTGGAGTTAGTATCAACATTGGTAATTATGTTAGTATCATCAACGAACATTTTAAGCCCAAGATAAGAAGGAGCATTAGGAACTTGAATAGCCTTGATAGATACTCTATGCATAGCACCTTTCACCAACTAGCCAAGAGCACCACTAGCTATAGCAAACAAGAGAGGAGCAACATGAAAACCTTGCCTAATACATCTACACAATCTAAAAGGTTAAAAAATAGCCCCATTCTTAGCCACTCTAGCATAAGCATTTCCAAAGGAACTATATGAAATAAGCAAGGAGCAAGAGGAAAAACTTGCCTAATAGATCTATACAACATAAAAAGGTTTAGAAAAAGCCCCATTTATAGCCACTCTAGCATAAGCATTTCCAAAGAGAATACTAACGTACTTTATAAACTTTTGGCAATTTCCAATATCATGCAAGGTTGAAGAGTACTGAAGTCCGACTCAATTCTATTATAGCATTTGTCAAATTCAACTTGGCAAAGGTAAATATCTTGCATTGTCTCACTACAACATTCAAATCCCTCCCAAAGATTAATAATAGAATCAAGAATAAAACTCCCCTTACTGAAAACCTTTTGTTTATTAAGGATAATTTGGTTTCTAAGGAGACTAAGCCTCCCAAAGAAAAAGAGAAGATCTTGTATATAATAGTTCTATATATATAGCATTAATTTTATTTGTTATATATATATATATATATATATATATATATATATATATATATATATATATATATATATATATATATATATATATATATATATATATACACATATACATACACAACACACACATACACACACATTAATCATCAATGAAAGACACATAATACCTTGATCCAGAAATTGAGGCATCCTTACTTGGTCCCCATACATCTCTATGAACAAGCTCTAGGTAGTCCTCATGCATGTAGCCTTTCCTTGAGAAGGATAACCTATGACATTTTCCAAAGTGACAAGCACCACATTTATAAATCATGTGTTGCTTGGATACATTAGGTATCCCAAGAACACATTGATCTCTACATATTTGTTTCAAGGTTCTTTCACCAACATGCCCTTATCTCTTATGCCAAATTTCAAGCTCTAAAAGTGTTTGATCTTTGTAACTATAAAGTGCAATATTCCTTGTATCTTCAAGTTCAAAAGTAAATAATCTACTTGTCTTTTCTCCTTTGGCTATTCTTTTGAGCCCATGCTGGGGATCCTCCACAAATGCTCCATATTGGTTGAACCTGACCTGCAAACCCTTTTCCACAATCTGTCCAACACTCATCAAATTCTTGGTAACTATAGGTACATATAAAACCTTGCTCAACAGATTCTTGTTTCCATCTAAGGTCTTAACATTTCCTACTTTAATCACTGACTTCTTAGTCTCATCACCTGTTTGTACTTGATGCTTACCCTTTGGTTCCTCAAGGTCAGAGAGAAGAGCTACATTGCCTGCCGCATGGTTTGAGCATCCTGAGTCAATGTAGAAGAGATGGTCATTATTTATAGCTGGTTTTGAAGTCATGTTCATAATTAGAAGAGAATGGTAGTTGCTATTGTAGTTGTTGTTGTAGTTGTTATTGTATCATTAATGGTGATTGAATCTTCCTCTTGATTGTGTATATCCACCTCTTTGATATCCTCTTCCTCTCTGATCCTTGAAGTTCCTATAAGAATGATCTGTAGTATGATTTGACAATCCGCAAATATTACATGGTGAGGAGTTATAAGGTCCCCCTACCTTGCTTACCTCCTCTGCCCCTTCCTTTTGAGGTTCTACCTCTCCCTGCATATTTGGCTTGGGAGGTAGTCCCTTCATCTTCAACCTTTTTGTTCTTCCCTTTCTCTTTGGACTTACTTTTATCAGTGTATAGGGCAGAAGAGCTATTACCTCTTGATGATTCTCCATTCTTGTTGAGCTTGGCTTCATGGGTGAATAGTTGCCCCATGAGTTTGGCAAGGTCTGGAATCTGCATGTCCATGGCAGTTGTGAAGCTCTCCCATTTGTCATCAGCTTTAATATTATTGATTACTTGCCTTACAATCTACTCCTCTTCAATTTCTTCTCCTATGATTGCCAACTAATCTGCTACATCTTTGACTTTGGTCACATAATCTGAGATCCCTTGCTTAGGTTGCTTTCTTTGAGTGGTAAATTCAATCCACAATTGGTTCTTCCTTGCCCTTGTGTTGGAAGAGAAATAAGAAGACAATGTTTCCCAAGCCTCTTGGGATGTCTTACAATTCCAAATATGTGGAAGAAGAAAATCAAAGATTGAGTTAAGTAAGTAAGTCCTTGCTAATGCATCCTTGGCACACCATGTGTTGAGTCTTTCATGCTCCTCTCTTGTAGGTTGTCCTTTGCTTCTGAATATGGGCATCTCGTCATCTCTTGAGATGTATCCGTAAAGGCTTCTTCCTTGCAGGTATGTCTTCATCCTCAAGGACCATGCTTGATAGTTGTTCCTCTCCAACTTATCAATGAAAGAAGGAAAACCATCTCCCATTTTACCTTAACTTTGCTCTGATACCTATGTTGGGATAGATGAATGCCACTATCAACTGGGAAGATACCGGAGTCACTCATAGACTCATACACTAACTTTAAGCTCAAACTTGACTGCGAAGAACTTGTTAACATTGTTTGGCTCAAACAAGTGATTATGAGTTTGTTACATTAGCAAGGGATTGTTGGAAGAATAAATGCTATGCAAAATCTTAGGTAGAAATATTGAGGAAAATGAAGGGGCACATTTCTACAAAACTGCGTTTATCACTAGAATTGATTGCAAAAGTATTAAAATAACCTTATGTTTTGGATGTATTGATTCATAAATTTCTAAAGGGTTCATTGAAAAGGGAATTTGGTCTTAGAGAGGGAGAAAGACAATAGTACATGTTGAAGTCATAAGGAGTGGGTGTGATTAAAATTGTACTTACAGAGAATGTGTTTTAGCATAAATTTGATTGTATATCTCGAGAGAACTTTGCTCCATTCTATTCGGCCAAAAAAGGGGAAATACTTCCTTGGGAATATTGGTTCTATGATCCACTATATGGAGACGTTTTCCTATCTGATAAAAGAAAAACTCAATCCAACACTATGCTCTATGTGTGCTTAGCCTCAATTTTTAAATTTGCTCAGAAAGTTGATATGAATGTAACACAGTTGCTTGTAAAAATTTACGATAGGCAGCAAATAGAACATAAGAAGGAACATGAATCTGATTGTGCTAACCTTGATGTGGATAAACAAGAGGTATATAAGAATTTAGTTAAGGCAAGATATAAGGCACATGAAGCTTCTACATAGATTCAAAAGAAATGAGGTGATTGTTGTGACTCTCTCACTCTCTCTCTCTCTCTCTCTCTCTCTCTCTCTCTCTCTCTCTCTCTCTCTCTCTCTCTCTCTCTCTCCCCACCCCGTAGCCAACCCCCGCAGCGCCTCACCTCCCCCACCCCCGCAACCCACCACCCTCCCCACCCCGCTGACCCTGCCACCCTCCCCACTCCGGTGACTTCCCCTCCCCACCCCGCTAACCTCCCTCAAACCCCGCAGGCCCCCCCTCTCTACGTGCTTTCTCTCTCCCTCTCTCTCTCTCTCTCTCTCTCTCTCCCCTACGCCCTCCGCACCCCACTGCCCCATGCCACTACCCTCTCTCTCTCTCTATCTCTCCCCTTCTCTCTCTCTCTGCAGAGGTACTTGATGAAGTATCTCCAGAAGCTATGGAAGAAATGTTGGAGGCAGTAAGAAACCAGTTACGACTTGAAGAAAAGTCTCATGTTGATGCATTGTCAAGAGAGAAGGCAATTCTTGAGAAATGAATTACAACTCAAGATGCTGAGGAACATATTCAGCAGTAGCGAGGCCGATGTTGAGCTTGTTGATTTTGCATCATTTGAAGTTGCCAGGTTATAGAGAAGTTCGCTGGCATATTATGCTCTATTCATCTAGCAAAATCAAGTTGATGGGATGATGGACTGATTCTAGTCTTCCATTGAAATCATCACACGTCTTATTTTAGTATTTCAAGGAGTCGTGTAGGGAGATATTTCTGCAGGTTACCTAATAATACTGTAGGAAATTGGAGATGTTGTGTAACACTCACAGCAAGGGCAGCTGGGATGATCATTTTGATCTCTCTTATCCATGGAATCTTTCAGGGGCATCTACAATAAAATTACTCGAAGCCTTTGTAGAAGGATGATCGCATTCAACCATGGGCAAGATGCTATAGTTTGAAATCGATCCAATCACCTGTTGATGGCTCCCTCTCCCACCGTAGCACCACGTTGGCCTTAATAAGGGTATAAAAGATATAACTCTAGATGATAACATCAATCCGCATGCCTTTCCATCAAGGCAGACAGTTGGACAACTGCTAGAGTGCCATTTTGCCAAACTATTGCCCTAAAGGGAAAGTATTTCGATGGGACTGCCTTTAATCGTAAACCAATTAGCTTCATTAAATTGCGTGGGGTTCAATCAGTGGGGAAAATAACAAATAGGTCATTCCAATACCACGTGCGGCATAAAATGAGGGTCTCAGACTACAAGTAAAAAGGTAAAAGGTAACTGGTAAAGGTGGAGGTGAAGAAATGATGGTTGCTGCCAACCATTCATGACGACTGCCTATTTTTGAGGATCCAATTCAAATCAAGTGGAATATTTGATCTACCCCTCCAATCTTGGGTAATCAACCGACGCATGATCAGTGGACGTGAGGAATCGGCAAGGCCCTCTTGGCTTATTGAAGCCTATAAAAGCAATGGATTTGTGTTCATTTGGGACATTCGACATTCATATATACACATTTGCATACGTGCGGGCTTCCCAGTAGAGGGCCAATAGCACTATAGTGTGAAGAGAGTGGTTGGGTAGTCATTTTGTGTGAGTCAGTGCTATTTTTATGCTCTGTGCCTTAGAGCAATTTTCTACCATTTGTATTGATCAGTGTTGATCTGCATATAATTGGTCCATTGTGCTGATAGGAAGAATCCCTTGTATTGATGTTGTTCAATACTGGAGTGGCATGTTAGCCCTGAGCATGAACTTTTGAGCATCACTTTGACTTATCCTGTAATCACCTGATTCGAACTAAAGAGTGGATGGTCTTCCTTTATGGTCATTTTGTTTGTCATTAATATTTTCTTGAGTATTCACAACTCTGTGCAATCATTGACATCTGCCTGCTCACAGAATTGTTAAAGGGTATACTTCCCTAAAGAGAACCCCCCTTGAGTAGTTGAAGTACTGGAGTGCTTGTTGCTTGTTCTTGTTAGAAGTAGATACCCCAATACCTCCTCTACAGTTTGGCATGCACGGTGGGACCTTTGCATTTCTGTGAGAGGCCCTGAGGACGTTTGCAAGTAGGTACATGACCCATACGCGAGCAGATAAGGAGCCTCTTCGTGTACGGAGGGGCCTTAACAAGTTAACTATAACTTCAACTTGTGAGCCTACCTCCCCTCTACCCTCCTTGAATTTATCTATTGATTTGGGTGCGACACCATTGTCAAAAGAGAAGCATAGGAGAACCTTAGACTTCTCCTCAGATACGTCAGAAGAAACACCAGTACAAATGGAGGATCTCTCTCATTTACTCTCTAGACTAAAGATCAAATTCCCTACCTTCAAGGGACAAGCTTATGAGGATGGTGATGATCATGTGAGGAGATTCATCTCCTTATGCAGTGGACGAGGTCTGCAAAATAGAGAGGATGCAATGCTGGCACTTTTCCCATCCATATCGGAGGGTCTTGCAGATAAATGGTATAGTCAATATGCAGATGGCCATTTCGCTACATGGGAGGCTCTCAAGGCGGCGTTCTCACAGACATTTTGACCTAGTGATTCCTCGGAAAGAGCTCTATATCAGCTAGATAATCTAAAGCTAAGATCAGGTGAATCCTTTCATGAACTTCACACTAGAACAAAGGCACTTGTAGCACGCCTGCCACATGCTCCAGGTGACTTCTTGGTTAAAAAATGGATAGAAAAAGCTCTACACAGGTCATCTCAGCAGAAGTTACGTGAGTCTCTTAGATTGGATGCAACACTCAATGATTTTGTTGCAGTAGCATCACGCATTGAAGAAGCTAGGCAACATTTTGAAGGGGATACACAATCAAACTATGGTGCAGAACTGGATCCTATTGGGCAACTGAGGAAGGAACTAGAGGCATTGAAAATGCAACAAAATCAACAAGAAGAGAAGGTCTTGCCACCACTGCGCCGCACTAATGATGAACTAACCCAACTTTGCCGTGAGTTAGAAGATTTGCGGACCACTCAGGATATAAGAAGGCAGATTTGGTGTACAATCTGTAACAGCAATGGACATTCCAATACTAATTGCCCTAACAAGGTAAGCTGTCAATTTTGTGGAAAGGATGGTCATGAAGCTAGAGATTGCTACTACCTCAAGGGTACACAACAAAGAGGTAACCCTCAAACTTTGGATTCATATTATGCTAGTACTTCAAATACACCCAATAGAGAGGAGAATCGGCTAGTGAAGCCTAGATATAATAGACCTTTGATGTGCTATCATTGTGGTGAGTATGGCCACATGCAAAATAGGTGTTCCCTTCCAGAAGATGCACCTCCTTGTCAACATTGTCCAAAGGCCAAGGATCATTATACCAAAGACTGCCCCAGAAGCTTCTGTGCTCCAATCCACATGATTGCAGTCTCTCCACAAGAAGAAGGTATGACCACTCAGTCTTATGCCGTTTCATCCTCTGCAATGCCCATGATGACTAGAGCTAGACAAGCAGCAGCAATCCATAGAGAGGAGCAACAATGATTTCAGGATAAAGAGGAGGAAAAGAGGTCTGGGTGGAAGGGCCAAGCAGAAATTGAAGGAGCCTATGAAAGGATGGCTACTTCTCTAAGGGACCAACCAACAACTCTGCAAGAAGACACTCATGAGGTAAACATTGAACAAATCTTGAAAGGTATTCATCATAAGGTTAGTCTATACGAACTTATAAGGATGGATTCAAAAATAAGAAGTGACTTATTGAAGATTATACACTCTACTCACCTGGTCCAATCACCCAGTATAGATGGTCTCATGGTTGATTTTCCCCCTGCACCCTTGGCAGACTACCAAAGCTCAAGATTATCTGTTTGTATAAAGGATGAAGCTCTCACAGGTGTAATCATAGATGGAGGCTCTGGTATCAATTTGATGCCGAATTTCACCATGAAGAAACTGAATTTGAACCCCACCAAGATGGCACCATTCACAGTTACACTAGCAGATTAACATCGGGTTGCACCTCTTGGCATTATTGAAAAGGTACAAATGATAGTACAGGGTTGCCATTTTGTTCTAGATTTTGTTGTTATTGCACTTCCACAAGAGACTTCTTACCCTTTACTCGTGGGGAGACCTTGGCTAAGGCAAGCAAAAGCTTTGCAAGATTGGGGGAAAAACAAACTATGGATTTCAACTAGCACCAATAGCCAATTGCAACTACACTTGGAAGAGGGATTCGACTCAGGGAAAACTACTGGATATTCTGTGGACACTCAGGTAATGCCCTCTCTACCCCATGAAGAGGATACATTGTTGAATTGGATGATGGAAAGTGCGGAGTGTTGCACGGTGGAAATCAATGAAATAGAGGAAGAAGTTGCAGATGAAGAAGTTGCAGGAAAAGGCCATGAGATTCACAAGGAGTTGAAGAATGAGAGCTTGCAGGAGGTTACTAATGTTGAAAGGGAAACAATCATAGGGATTTCAGAACAGGAAGGTTATGGGCCCGAAGGTAGAGAAGACCTCCCCTTTTCGGATATACCTCAAGGATGGATAAAAGAACAAGTTGTGGAATATAAGCTAAAGTCCACTCCTGCATATAGTGGAGATGATTTCTCAAACAAGACTAGTCCTGAAACATTGGTTCAAGAAGTAAATCTAGGGGATGAAGAGAACCCTCAAGTAGTCCACTTGGCCTCTTGGTTGTGGCATTATCCTCCTTTACTACAAAAGGTGATGTCTTTGCTTTTTGCTTACAAAAGTGTCTTCGCATGGTCCTACAAAGATCTAACAGGGATACCATAGGAGCTTGGGTTACATCAAATACCCTTAGTTGAGGGAGCCGCGCTTGCAAGAAGTAGGCCATATCGACTCAATCCGAAGTATGCAGAGGCGGTAAAAACAGAAATTACAAAACTAGAAGAAGCAGGTATAATTGTTCCTGTAGAACATTCCAGGTGGCTTTCTTCTATGGTTATTGTGCCCAAGAAAAGCAGTGGAAAAATAAGAGTCTGTGTTGATTTTCGTGCTTTGAATAAAGTAACTATTCAAGATGGATTTCCTCAGCCCTTCATAGAGCAAGTACTTGAGGAAGTAGCTGGTCATACTTTGTGAACTAAAATTGAGGCTATGTACTGCTCCACTTTTAAGTGTTCCTAACTGGTCATTGGAATTTCATGTGCATATAGATGCTAGTCTTCATGCTGTTGGTACAGTTCTAGCTCAACCATCATTCCTAAACAAAATCACTATCCTTATTGATATCATAGTTCTAATATAGATGACTTGCTTCACAAACGTTTAGGAGCATCTATCTTTAGTTAAATTGACCTTAATATAGATATCATCAAATACATATGATGCATAATGATATTTACAAGGCCGTCTTTAGGACTCATATCAACCATAATTGATACTGAAGGTGTTAAATGCTCATAGAAAATTTTCCTTGGGGTGGCTTCAACCAACCTAAGGTGAACCTATAGTTCATCCCAATTCACTTGCATATTTCCATGAAGATGGTCATCAAAACATTTAGGATTTAGGTTTTTCCTTATCTACGAATATTAGTCGATGTGAGCATGTTATAGTAATGGAGTATTGAATTATTGGATTTTACTTCATCTCTACATTGTTGCATGAGAGTGAGCCTCTTGGCTGCATGATGTGTGTTAAATAAAGAGTTAATATGGTTTACGTTTTGATTTATCAAGTGAAGCTTCTTGAGGATATGGATGTGATTGGATATATCCTTTTTGCTGCCTCCATGTGTGGGTTCCTAGGTGTATGCATAATTTGGCTAAAAACATTTAAACTATGACATATATCTACGCTTGTGAGAGTAGCATAATTGAGACTTCCTACCAAGCTTTGATAGCTTGTAATATCTTCCATTATTTCTCCTTCATGAGCACTTAATTTCGAGTTTACCTCCGTGGATGTGGCTACAACCTTGGCATTCTCCATTTTGAAATTGGCTAACATATCCTTAATGTATATCTTCTGAATAAGGTACATACCCTTCTCTATGTAGTGACTACTTTGAATATAATGAAGTAAGTGAGCTTCCCTAAGTCATTGATCTTGAGTTCCTCCTCCATTCAAATCTTCTGCATCATTACCTACAAGTATGATGTCATCTACATATACACAAAGATATGTGTCTTTGCCACATGATCTCTTGATACAGAGAGAAGGATCTACTTTGCTTACTACAAACCCTTTGTCTTGTAAATAAGTTATAAGTCGATGATTCTAAGCTCATACATATTATATATCTTCTGATTTTTGGAAGCTGCAATACTCATACACACTTTGATTGTTGGCATCTTTGTCATAGTTCCTAATATTCAATACCTTGTGTATGATCATACCCCTTCGCCACAGATTTGTCTTTGTGACTATTTATGGATCGGTCAAAGTTTTCCTTTACCTTGTAGATCCATCTTAAAGAGTGACCTTCATGGTTGGAGTCTTGGGCAGCGATTCCCAAGTGTTGCTTTCCTACAAGGCTTCAATATCTTCTTCCATTGCATGCATTTATTTTGGTTTCTTCTTGGCCTTCTCATATTAAGGTTGATCTCACTCTATTACCCTAACATAAGAGGATCCATCAAAATTATAATATAATACAAAAATTATAGAAGTGCTAAGAGAGAATTTTTTTAATCAAAATCCTTAATGTTTCAATCCAAAGATTAAGGATTTGATAAGAATTCTTCTTATCAAAAGCCTTTTAATCAAAATTTTGAATATTTTGTTTAAATAAAAGAGAAGTAAATTTTTGAAAGACATCAAAAGATCATAAGTTTTATTAAGAAATTCAATCAAGACATAAGAGGTTTCCTTCCTTAACTCATATTGTCATCCCTCCCAACCACAAAATACTTTACTAAAAGATACATATCAAATAGTTTACTAAAACGGTAATTTGGAACACCACATTGGTTTTCTATTTACTAAAACAAATGTTATCCAGTAGATCTACATGTGAATTATTTTGGAGTTTGAGGTCTGTGGAAGCACACGAACAACACAAGGAAGAAGAAGAAGCTTGGAGCACAACACAAAATACTAAATGTATTACCAAGTGAGTGTACAAACATAAGTAACCCATTAAGATTAAGGCATATACACAAGCTAGGGGAAAAAACCTCCGAAAGAGGAAAAAACTTTCCGGCGGTCCTAAGTGTGTTCACACACATCACTACCAGACTATATCAACACACCCCCCTTGAGAGTGATGTAGTGAACAAGGAGCTGGCACTTATGTATAAGGTAGTGTCAAGCTATGTGGAATCAATGCACAAAAGGAAGTAAGCCCAAAGCCTTGTGGAGAGCTTCAAAGTTTTCCCTAGGAAGAGCCTTCGTGAAAAGTTCTACAACATTCCCCTATGTGCGCACATATGCCAAATAGATCTCTCCCACTGAGAACCTCTCCTTGAAATAATGATAATGCACCCCAATGTTCTTAGTAGGAGCATGGAACATAGGGTTCCTTGCAACTACCAACGTGCTCTAACTATCAATCAAAATGGTGGTGGTAGAAGACTGACCAACACCCAAATCAGCCAAAAGGTGTCTGATCTACACACATGCAACAATGATTGTGAAATTTGCCCTATATGCAGCCTCATAACTAGAAGTGGCCTTAGTAGGTTGCTTCTTGGTCAACCAAGATATGAATGAGCTACCAAGCATGAAGTAGAACCAGTGATGGACACATGACTATCATAGCAACTAGCCGAGTGAGAGTAAAGAAAAAACATGTAAATCTAGCGGTAGTGATCTCCCATTAGGATGAAGCAATCCAAGTATCCGTGTATGTAATAAAGTAAGTCTATGATCCAAGGGTCTGGCCGGTTCAGACAGATCTGAAATCGGACACTGTTTGGTCATCCGTGTGTATGACCACAGCTGCGAAGTTCTGATGCTATTATCAATTCCTATTGTATCTCCATCTATGGAAAGGTCTTATCGATTGCAACAGCCGGCACGGTTGTTCTCTGTTGCATTGAACGATTTGATCCTGCTTCCTCCGCCGTATTGAAAGTGCCCAACCGCACGTGCAGCCGTCTTAGGGTCCCTAATCTCAGCCGCCCAATTACCCCACGGCTTTTGCCGGACTCTCTGGAAATGCCTTTTCTTGGCCGGTGGCTCTGGTGAGGAAGATGAGGTTGCAGCAGAGGCTGATAATAACGGTGTCCTCTCAATCCGTTCTGCGGACACATTTTTCGTCGCCTTTAGTTTCGAGCCCTTCTGTGCTGCCGCAACAGCTTTCTCCGTCGAAGCTGTGGACTGAACTTTGTAGTTCTTGTTCATCTCCATGCCTGCGCCTATTATTTTCTGGCGATGGAAATATGGAGAAGTCACCAAAGTCTATCGTCAAGGAGTGAACGGATGGACCGAAGGGCCTTTGATGACGTAGCGGCTCTCAGATGAATCAACCTCGAGGCCCTGCGGTAGCTTCTTCGAAATTAAGCAACACAATTATGTTTGTTGCTGAAGCAAAATCATGATTGCTGTTGAAAGGGATGTAGGATTCAAACCTCCAACCTTTTGGCAAGAAAATCTGCTCTATCAGTCATCTGCGCACGCGAGTGTATAGAGTTTGTCTATTACGTTCTAAATGTGTCATTTGTGAACACTAGTGTATACAGCGCATGTATTACACACACGTTTTCTGATGAAAGCAGACAATCAATATGTATGTGCTAGCGGTTACAAGAAGAATTGTATAAATCGAACTCACATCGGCAGACTGAAGCACTGGTGTAATTATATTGTAGCTCCTCAGCGCACATACTACTATATTAATCATTGTGAAAAGTCATATATATGATTTTCTATGCTCTGCAATAGATAATCCATAGCAAAAGCATACGTGTTGTTGTGCTATGCATATGACCAGAGCTGAAATATCATTTTATCATGCTGAAGCACGTACGCTGATTTTCGATGGATCCAGTCCTGCTTCTGCTCAAATTTGGAGCAGAAATGCATCGATCTTAGTTCTACTCAAGGTAGCCAGTCGTAATTCGAATCCATTTACACAACAAGAATAGAGCCAATGTATGCTATACCAAACCCCCACTTGAGGCTCGAATTTAAAGCCAACAGCATGAGATGCTAAAGGGGGATCAACCTTGTGTCATCTTCCACATGTTCAACAATCCTTCTTGCGAATGGTGGACTCTATCTAATATTTGAAGTTATAAAAGATGGAGAATGACTCTTTCCAAGGATCAAGGGAAGGACGTAGCTCTATGTGGAGCTAAGTATTTTCCAAGTTATGTTTTCATTTTGATATTTGTTTGCTCGAATGCTTTCATTTATGATGCATTAATTAGGACTAAAGGCATAGTCCAATTATGATTATCTCAACATGAAAGCTAATTAGAGAACTAAACAGTATTGAAAAGATTATTTGTGCATAAAAGAATGTTTTATGCACATCAAGTTTGCACTTGCTTTGGAAAGGTAGTTAATTCTCCAGTTCATGCATTTTGAATAATTACCTTTTGCCAGAATAGCAAGCAGATTGTTTTTGCATGGATGCTTGTTTGCATACCTAATGAGCTCAAGATTTGCTTAAGTTCATTACACTTACATGAACTCATATGCATTTGCACCCAAGAATGAGCATTTGCATATATGAATATATATTTGCATGCAAGTAGATGCATGTGCATACACATGATCTTTTGGTAAGTAGTTGAACATGTGTACTTTCATTCCTTTTTTTTTCTAACTTGACTTAGCTAGGTGAGAAAAATAGAAAATTACCTATTTTTTCCTTGTAGGAGTCTTTTTGAGGAAAAGAAAGCATGTTGAAAGTAAATAGAGCTACTTTCCAATGTGCATGCTCAGTCTAAGTTTGAAAAGAAACCTAGACATTCTTAGCAACTATCGAGGATTTAGTTGTTTTTTGGATGTTCATGTTCATGCATCCAAGAAAGGAAGTTTTTGTTGAAACTTGTAAGTTCAGCAAATTTTTGGAAGGTTTAATACTTTAATATTCATCAAACATTGATGAAAATAAGTAGAAGTATTGAAGTTCTAGAATCCCTAGAACTCTAGCGTTTATAGATGTTAGTTTCCAGAAATGCATCTCGAGGCATGATGCAAGATCTTCAATTGACGCGAAAACTTTTGAAGGAAACTTGCTTGATTCTATTTAAGCTAACTCAAGGCTTAAAAAAGAAATCAAGACAAATATTAGTTGATCTTTAGGAATCAAGTAATTTCCTAAAGTCATGACAATTAATGAAATGATTCAAAATTATTTTCATTTTTTGAAACAGATATCTTAGGAAATCCTGATATTTCCTAAAGGCAATTTAGGAAACAAGTTCTTTCCTAAAAGATTAGCTTCAAGTGGTAAGGCCTTGAAGAGACCCAAGCAAAGTAATCTTTGGAAATTAAGCTATTTTCTAAAGATAAGCTAATGAAAGAGTCCAATTAACTATTTCATTAGTTAAATGAGAATATCTTTTGGACAAGCAAAGCCTTAAGTCTTGGTCTTATCCAAAACTCTAGAATTCCTTTTGAAGGTCTTTCCAGTAAAGGAGAAGATTCCAAGATGAATCATTGGACTGGAAAACAAAAGATTCCAAGATGAATCATTTGCTTCAAGTTATAGCTTAGTGTTACTTGATTCCTTGGAAGGAATCAAAAAGTTCTTGAAAGAAAAATCTCCCAAGATGTGAGACTAGCATCTTTCAAGAAAAGTTTTATAGCAAGTAGTTCCCAGTAAATCCCTAGCCACCAGTTTTGGTATTTAAGTCCAAATAGGTGATATAACCTTAAGGTATATCAGAGATTCTTAGCTTTGGAATCTGAAAAGCATTAGAAGATGCTTGGACTTAAGTTGAGGGAAAGATCTCTAAAATCCTGCAGGTAAGCAAAGAAGCTTAAGATAGTTTAAGAGATCTTAAAGATAAAGACTATAAGTCTTTATTTTGTCACAAGTATCAACCAGACTTGATCAAACTTGGCCATGACTGTCCAAAGAATATGCGATTAGAGCTACTCTGTAGATTGCCCAAGTATTGGCAGTAAAATTCCGTTAGCAATGATTCACTCAAGTTCCATTTATCGAATGGAAAAAATGTGAAAAAGAGAAAGTTGTTCCAAGTGTGAACAGAATAAAGGAATTCCAAAAATGTAGGCTGCAACCGTGAAGACGGTACTTAAGTCTGTGGAAGGTAAAACATAAACGTTTGCCTATCCTTAAAGGGATTTCGATACAAATCCAGAAAGCATGAGCGGATGCTTAGACTTAAGTAGTAGAGAGATTGCTATAAAAGTCCTGGCCAGGATAGGTACCTAAAAGCATTAGTAGAAAGGAATCTAAAGACAAGAAGTCAAAAGCTCTTGTCGCTACAAAGCTGGTCAAGAATAGCTTATTGAACTTGAATTTGAGACATTCAAGAACTTGGAATTCTGATTGGTTTTTTCCTAGCAAAAAGGATTGGAGATATTCTATTAAAGGTTTTCAAGTTCCCAAGATTAAGCACAAGATCGTGAAATGATCATGTCAAGGGATTAAAACCTAGAATATCAAGATAGAGATAGTGCCTGAAACTACGAAATTCTTGTCAAGAATTAAAGCTAGAAGGTTCTCTATCAAGAGATGTTGTAGACTTTAGGATAAAATTCACTCACACGTCAATGTGAGTATAAAATAGGGTGGTATGGGACACTAGATTTTATACTCAGATTGATGTAGGAAAGATGGTATGGGACATCGGACCGTGAGATGATGATTATCTTTTAGTCTTCGTTTGGATCTTGAAGTTAGGTTTGATCTTCAAGGGAATTAAACTTTCAAAGAAGGAGTTTTAATTCAAGAAGGATCTCAAGATACTTCACGACGATTTCAAGATCAAGGAAACTGAAGATATGAAGTAAGTAGCTTCCAAGATCTTCTTAGAACACTTCAAGCTTAAGTGTTATGGATCATAAATATTTGATAAATTTCTGAAAAAAAAAGTTGAACTTTGACTATGAGTAGATCCTTTCAACTAAGGATTTAATTGACTAAGTCAAGCATCAAGTTCCTAGTGTAACTTGGTAAATTCACTCTTTTGACTCAAAGAAATGCACAAGAATTGCATTCACGATTAGGAGTCAAAATTTCTGAATATGACATGAACTTAGTCTCAAGTGAAGCATTATTTGAATACTAAACTCATCGACAAAACCTCAGTGGGTCGACACACTGATGTTGGTTACCACACTAGTATCTTGTGGTTGGATGATGTTTTTGACTTTCTTCGAATCTTTTTTGAGAATCTAAGCTCATTTCTCTTAAAGATAAAGACAATCGTCAATACCTTGTTGAAATAGATCGTTGAGAAGTTAAAAGTCCTGAGTCAACTAGACTTTGACTCATAGCACGTTTATGTATGTTCGAAGTTTGAATTGGTTGTACAGAGTTTTAGTTATCTCTTTTTCTTTCCAAAATCTTTTGGAATTGGCCCAGACATGGTATCTCATTCCTTTTGCAAAAGACCAGGGTTAGCCGGTTAGAATACAATAACTAACTTGAACATCCTAGATAGATGTATGTACAAGAACCTTTTCAATCTTCAAAAGAAAATAAGTCTAAGTGGACTTATTTATTTGAGTTTGCTTCAAGTTATAGCATACATGATTTTCTAGAGTCCAGTATACTCTAGAATAAAGAAGTTAGGAATTGCTCATTAGATTGACAATTCCCAAGAACTTCTAGTTAAAGTCTTTGAGAAAAGTGTCCTACGTTGGACAAATTTCATTATGGATTTGTATTGCGCAAGTTATAGTATGGTTGACTCAAAGAAAATGGTAACTTTATCTTACAGTTTACATAGGATTTTTCCAACTCATTAAGACAAAGTAGTCCTCTAGTTGGGTGAAAAAATCAAGTAACTGTTGGATCAAAGTAAACCATTGTATAAACATCTAAGTTAGATGTTTGAGACAACCAAACTTCAAGTTCTCCAAAACAAATTTAAGTGAATCAAGAGTTCTCATAGTCTTGCAAGGGATAAGAATCCCACCTTCGTTACTAAGTCCATGCATCAATTATGCCTAGAAATGGACTAGTAATTTGAATCCACCCAATTCACATGTTTGTGCCTAGATCGCACATCTAGAAACTATGAATTGGCCAGGGATGTTTTTAGATCCACCCTCATTATTCTTTACTAGTTTGTACTTTGTCCCGTTCATCAAAGTACAAACCCAGATAGTGTTTTGAATCATTTGGGCAGGGATGCCACCACAGAGATGAGACATGTTCTTCCAATTTTAGAACATGACCATGTTCTTCCAGTTTTAGAACATGAGGCTCGGGGGTTGCCTACAGTATGTATATAGCTCTATTTTCGCGGACGAAAATATTTTCCAAGGGGGGAAGAATGTAATAAAGTAATTCTATGATCCAAGGGTCTGGCCGGTTCAGATAGATCTGAAATCGGACACCGTTTGGTCATCCGTGTGTATGACCAAAGATCTTGAGTTTAGACTTACTAGGAGGTCTTGTGCTCTTGTGAACAAGTGATCCACTTAGCTTAGTGGTTAAGTCTCAAGGATGTGAAGGAGGAGGTCTTGGGTTCAATCCCCATGGGAGACATGGGGAGAGTATTTTGCCCAAAGAGATCTAGAGCCTTCTAGAAGCATCCACTTGAGTTAACTCGAGTTAACTGGGACACTTGGCGCACATGTAGTTACATGGCTGACACATGGATGGTTAGCATCCACCTGCCCAAGAAGGCAGTCCCCTGGAGAGAGCTATATATAGAGGCATTTGTTTGGGAGGAGAGTCATCTCTCAAGTATGTGGTGGTCGTAATCCTTGTTCTCTTGCAGTGTACAACTCAAGTAGCAAAAGATGCACTTAACTACGTGTCAGTTATTGTAACTTGGGTATTGCATAAACCTCCTCATTTGAGAGGCAAAAAACTGAATATCAGTTCAAGTAATGCATAAGTAAATCAAGCATCCGATAGCCTATTAATAGAGAACAACATCAAATGCATTTCTAACATCATGAGGACTAAACCATAAACTTGTTTCCATAAGAGTGGTAATAGGTTTATAGTCTTCAAGGCCAAAATGATACAATAATGCATCAATACTTTTTTCTTGACACAAAGCTATTCTACCATCAACTTGCATAAATTGAATGCCCAGATAATGATGCAAATGCCCCGAATCTAACATCTCAAATGAGGCATACAAATCAGCCTTAAAATCAATATAATGCTTCTCAATAGGACGAGTGGGTAACATGTCATCAACATAGGAAACAATGATCAGATGCAAATAATTTGCATGCTTAACATGTAAGGTGTTCTCAGTTGGATTGTTCTGAAAACCATGTGCAATCAAGTAGGCATGCATCTTTTCATCCCAAGCATGTGGTGCTTGCTTCAAGTCATATAATGCCTTTTTCAACCTGCAGAATTTGTTTTCATGCCCTTTTTACACAAAACCATAGGGCTGAAATACATACACTTCTTCACCTAAATCACCATTCAAAAATTTAGTTTTAATGTCTAACTGATGTACATTCCAATAATGATGAGCTTCAAGTGCACAAATGCTACGATGAGTAGTCATTCACTATACTCATCAAAATCAATGCCTCTTTCTTGAGCAAAACCTTTTGCAATAAGTCTAGCCTTATACCTATCAAATGTTTAATCAAGTTTACGTTTCACCTTCTATAGCCATTTAGTGCCAATGGCCTTGTTGCTTGGATGCAAATCAAATGAAGAACAAGTACCATTCTTCATAATAACATCATATTCTATGTGCATGGAAGCCATCCAAGTTTTTGAGTTTTGTGCATCATCAAAAGAAACAAGATCATTCTCATCACAAAGACTAGAGGCAACCAAAACATAGCAATCTAATGCAAAAGAAGCACTATGAGAGCCTAAAAAAGTACATATGAGAGAGGTGCATCTAGTATGCACTAGCCATTTAGGCATGATTTTTGCCTCATCTATACTAACCCTCTCTTCAATAAGTGCATAATGTAAATTTGCATCAGAAATGGAATGATTTGCATGATCATGTGAAACCTATAAAGGCTAAGAAACTCCCTCATTTGGACTAGCAATTGATTTTCCACCTCTAAAAAGAGGCAACAAAGTGTCACACACATCTTTGGAGCTAATTGATGTCTCCTTAGTAGTACATGAACATAATGGCTAAATCACATATTCCATAAAAACAACATCATGGCTAACAAAAATGAATTTAGTTTATGGATGATGTAGATGATAGCCTTTGATTTCAAAGCTATACCCTACAAATATATATTTAAGTAGTTTATCATCTAATTTTTTGCATTGTTGTTCATGCACTAATGCATATGACAGGTGACCAAAGACATGTAGATGAGCACCAGATGGCTTGTGACCATGCAGAGCCACATATGGAGTAATGGATTGGAATGCTTTGGTGGGAGACCTATCAAGTACATATGCTTCATACATAACAACCTCAAGCTAAAAGCTATGTGGTAAAGCCTGCCTTTTGATCATACACCTCATCATGTCCATGAGTGACCTATTCTTCCTTTCAACAACTCCAATATATTGGGTTGCATATGAAATCATACGCGGATGTTTTATCCCACATTCAACTAGAAATGCATTAAAATCATAAGACATGTATTACTCCCTCAATCAAAATGGAGGGTGCCCATTTTACATGCTGATAGATTTTCAGCCAAAACCAAGAACTATTTGAAGCACATAAACACTTTGGACTTTGCTTTTAAAGGATATACCCATGCATGCCTAGAAAATGCATCAATAAAATTCATGAAGTAAATGTATTTGCAAAAAGAGGGAGTCTTCATAGGACCACAAACATCAGTGTGAAGAAGTTGCAATTTCTGAGTAGCTTGAACTAAACCATCTTTTGGGAAGGAGGAATACTGCATTTTGCCCAAAACACAACTTTCACACACATCTTTACCATATGCCTCAAGTTTGGGCAGAGAGGACACCATTTTAGAGTTCTATACGCATAGCAAACTAGTAAATGTCAGATGACCAAAGCATGCATGCCAAAGCTTTACATATGACATAGCTTGAGAATCTTGAATTATGCATGCGGAGTCATTCATAGATTTTACATAATCTATGAGCTTATAAAGCCTATGACTTACAATTCCAAAAGCAATAACAACATCGCCAATTGAGTGATCATGAATTATGCATATTTCATCAATAAATTTCACAACCAAGCCGATCTTGGCTAATGCAGAAAATGATAATAGGTTCTTCTTCATCTTTGGCACAAACAAAGCATCCAAAAATGTGAAATAACTACCATTAGAAGTAGTCAGAATGATCTTACCAACTCCCACTATAGGATAAGAGGAGTCATAAGTGCATGTGATTGTATTCCTTATGGGCACATGATCAAGTGAATCGAAGAAACTGTGTTGCAAGGTAGTATGTTTGGTTGCTGCATGGTCAAAGTACCAATTCTTTGAGTCTACTATAGACAAACCATGTTCATAAGAAGATTAGTCATAATTGCAAACAGTGGTAAATGCCAATTCTTCGTTGGGCAAAATATTAGTAGACTCTAGTTTAGGTTTAGACGCCTCTCCAACAACCATTTAGACCTGTTTTTTCTTTGCCTCTTTTGCAACCAGCTTTAGACAACTCTTTGTGACATCATAATTTCCTTTATAGTATTTGCAAAACAAATTTGGCTTTTGTATTTTTCTTCTCTTCTTTGTCTTCCTTTTTAGATTCTACAAAATTAGTAGATTTCTAATTACCATTACATGAGCTCTATTTACCTTTGCCCTTCTGACTAGCTTAGAAAGCTTGATATGCTACACTCATGATGGACCTAGTCTATCTGGACTCATCTTCATGCAATAAAACAAAGGCTAAATCCTCAAATGTTAGGGCATTTGGATTACCTTTCATAATCAACCAAAGAGTAGTCACAAAAATCTGATATGAATCTGAAAGACCATTAAGAATAGTCTTTAGTACAAGTAAACTATCTAGCAAGACTTCATCAACAAAAATCAATTGCTCCTTCAATTCTTCTATTTAAAAAACAAAAAAGTATCCATAGAATCTCCTTCATTCATTTGATCACTCTCCAACTATTTTGGAGGAAAGCAACACAAGCCACATTTCTTGCCTGGTACAAAGTGGTAAGTGTATCCTAATCATGCTTTGCTTTTTTGCAAGAGGGAATATGAGGGATAATGGCACGTTTGATAGACAATGCTATCAATGCATGTTCATGAGCACCTCTTCCATCCCAAAGAAGTTGCTCTACACTAGGTTCAATAAGAACCAAAACACGAGCACAACCATGAAGATCATCATTTTTAATGCCATCTACATCACCTTCGATCACTGTATTTGCTAGTGTATTAGGTTGTTTTTCAACACCTTGCAAAATATTCCATAGTCCTTTTGTGACCAATCCATGATGCATCATATATGCTCATAATGGGTAATTGGTACCATCCAACTTATCCTCAATAACCAACATACGGAATACATCATTGCTTTCAACCATGGCCAATGACTAACATATCTTGATAGAGAAAAATGATTTTATCTCAAAAATTTGAAGAGAATTACCATGTCAAGTTTTGCTAAACCTATAGCAGACATTGAGATGCTTCTGTTAACGAATCGAAACCTGTATATATGTTTGGGAACTCCTAATCAACCTGAGCATGCTCACCAAATTTGGTGCGATTTTGAGACTTTGACCGAAGGGGGTGTCAACGATGCCTTAGATGGAGCGGCGATCTACTTTGATACCAATTCTTGGAGTTTGAGGTCTATGGAAGCAGAAGAATAGCACAAGAATAGCACAAGGAAAAAGAAGAAGCTTGACGCACAATGCACAATACTGAATGTATTACCAAGTGAATGTACAAAGATAAGTAACCCACTAGGGTTATTGCATTAGGGGAAAAAGTGAACCCTAAATGGGCCTTGTAAGGATCCCTAATTTTTAGGGATTAAAATTAATCTTGTGTGGTATTGAGGAAGAAAAAAACCACTAGTGGTTTTTAATATAAAAATACTATTTCCAAGAGACTAGATTACAATTCTTTCCCATGATGGATTTGTGGCTATTAAGAGCCATTGGATAATTCTCATGAAGGGTTGAGATCGTAAAGTATGCATCTGTCAAAAAATGAAAAAATTGAACGCTCAGTGTCCTTGGGATCGTGGGTATTTCAAGCCATTAGATGTTCTTCATGGATGGACACGATTGAGCAATGTGGGTCTGGCAGAAAAAGACAAAATATAGCAATCATTCACTTGTAAGATATGGGAGAAAGGAAGTGAGAGAGTGCAATCGCGTGGGTACCTTACATCCATTGGATCTAGCTCACAAATGAACCGGATTGAGGATACTTTCTCGGAAGAAAACGACAAAATAAGCCTTATTTAATGCTTGGCAAGTGGAAAAAGCAAGGGAGAGAATGCATGGGGACGCGAATGAATCTAGTCCACTAGATTTTTATCAATCCGACATCTCAAGTTGAAATGCCCTCAATAGAATCTTAAAGAGATCTTGAGCATTGGATCAATGGGCTTATCGAATGATGGAGATTGAAAGGTGCATGTATTTCTTTTTCTCAATCTTGACCATTAGATTTCTTGCATATCCAACGGCCTAAATAAAATTTCGATGATAAAATTTGAATTTCATGGTTTTTGAAACCACTAAGTAAGGTCTACCATCACATTTTGGTTGTTATGACCAGTCTAAAACGAAGGAAAACTAGGCCTAGCCTACTTGATTGAGGCCCTAGACTGTGGCCACCACCCTCCTCTCATTGGTCCATCACTAGTCACCCCTTAATCTAAAAGGCCCATGTAGGGTTCATTTTTTCCCCTAATGGACATATATAGAAGCTCGAAAAAGAACATCCTAAAGAGGGAAAAAAGTGTCCCAGTGGTCCTAAGTGTGTTGAGACATATCACTACCAAAATATATTAATAGAATATACAAAATATTTAGTATTGTAAGTGTCTTTGGATATGCCCTCATTGTAAACATATGTACTTTTCACAGTAACTGTGCATACCATGTATCATGAATGGCATGATTCTCAACTTCATAGGTAAAATTTCCGGTTAGATATCATTATCTTGAACATTTCAGATACAGTATCAAGTATATTAGTTCTTGTTCATGTATTTCTAAAACACTTTCTTTTTATTTATATCTAAAGTAACTTTACTCTCGAAATATTGGAAGCCATTGTTGGATTCTAATGTTCCTCAATACCTTATACCTCTTCCATCCCATGTTTATTGCCATCAACACCATTTAGAGCATTCTCCTACCTCTTTATTTCCTTCGTGAGCTTCTTAGTTAAATTGGAGCCTACGTTGTCTTCTTTTGAAACGTCCTCTATGTCTTTTTGTAGCTCTATTTTTATATAATACTCACTTGTAGATTAGCATCGAAGTAAAGCCATGAAATTTAATCTCGTCTGATCATAAGTGATATTCGTCAATGAAAGCTGGGTAACTCTTCTATCAATGATGTGGTGGATTTTTCCCTTTTCTCAATATAACGGGAGTTATCCATGGTGCAGATTGCGAGATCATCATCATTCACGTTACACCTAAAAAAGCATGACAGTCATACATTTTCTCAGCTTTGATAAAATCTTCGTTTATAGCTATTGAATGCACATGGATATCAATATTTCAACTTCTACGGATATCAACTGCAGTATTCATAAGGCCTTCGTAACTTTATTGGAGTTGGACATTAGTCCATGTGCTTTGAATATGATGATCTTATTGGAGATTGATGAAGCTTCCCCAACGTAAACACAATATTTTGTGTCATCCTTCTTGAGAAATTTAGAATAGAGCAATCATCACATTATAACCTAAGCTAGGCGGATGTCCCCACAATGAATCAACATCATAAAACTCCATATTAAAATCAATAATTGCTAGTTACCAGCAAGCAATAGCCCACTCATATGCATGCACAATTTCTGAGCAGTGTGGGGGATATCCTCTCATTGTCTCTTACTTTTTCATACCTTAAGGTGCTGACCACTCATTATCTAGATCAATTTACCGCCCCCTCAAACACATGTCTATATGGAGAGAGAACTCATATTCCTACCTTTCTCAGATGAGGAAGGATTCTCTTTCCTTGTTTGTAAGCTCCCATTGGAGAACTGAAATATTAAAAAGAGAACGTTTAAACTAGAAGGGTTTTAGGTCTTAGACAATTTATAAGGATTGCAACCAGATTTTTGTTAGTCTTAGACAATTTATAAGGATTGCAACCACTATCCAACTAGTTTGGACACCTTTATACTAGTCTTGAAACTTTTCAATTAGTTGAGATCTCATATTACCATGGTGGTATGGATGCCATATGACAAGGCCTAAGAGCCTTTGACCGTGGCTCCGAGTATAATGTAATGCTAATCTTTGTGCGAGTAAAGGAGGAAACTGCCGTGTGTCTGATGTAGTGGAAAGAATTCATGGCAATTTTTTTTGTAAGATTTATATCAGACAAGGTTCATATGTTGAGCTTGTGGAACGTACGAGAGTAGCGATGGAAAATTAAAAAGTTTTTCGATAGTGCATTTGGAGTAATCCTCTTTTCAGCCCATATGCCCTTGTGAGCAAGCACCCGTTAAAGAGAGAGGAGTCCATTGGGGCAAAAAGTGATCAAAATGGGTCATATAACGAATTCCAAGAGCCGTTAATCAAATAGAAGTTGAGCTGTCAAATCACTTGGGCATAGTGGTTTATTTAAAAGATATGTCACAAAAATATATCATTTATTTTTCTGTTTAAAGAAACCATGTAAAGTTCATGTGAGTTTATTATAAAGTGACATGTTTTCTTGAAGCTTGTGTAAATTTAATTCTTTGTATTTTGTGTGCTTTCTTGAATATGTGGAGGTCTATTAAAGCTCATCAAAAATATGTTTTTCTCTTTTCATGAATTCACGTGTCATCTATTCTTGGATTTTCATTTATGCAAAAGATGGATTCAAACATCGGTACTCTTCCAACACCTTCTTTTCGAATCACCCGAATAACCAATGCAAGAGACAAATTTCATATCAACATTTCTTTTCGAATCACTCGAATAACCAATGCAAGAGACAAATTTCATATCAACATTATGGTGACTCATGTGTATATAAAAACATAGAAGATGTATCAGAAAGCTCTGCAAATTGCAAAACTTCAAAGCTTCTCAAATGAAGGAAATAAGTATATTGATCTACGGACAAATAGAATTCTTTATCCATTAGATCTTAAAATTGATAATCCCCTTACTTTTTAGTATACTGCATTACCTTATTCACTCTCAATAACTCTCTCAGCATCCAATTGTACATATAATAATGAATTTTCAGCTACAAGTTGAGCTTGTGTCCTTCTATTTGCTATTAGGTATATCGGTATTGTGAATATTACCTACTTTGATTTGTGCCCTTGGGCCCGTGAAAGCTTTTATGCACATATCGATCCTCAAGTTTTGTCACTGCTTTTTACTTTACTTTTTTTTATCAGAAGAAAAAAGATCACTTATAATGAAGACGTAAAAAAGCAACAACAAAGAAAGAAAGAAAGAAAGAAAGAAAGACATGGAAAACCACCACATGAAAAGTTTCAAAAACTGGAGGTGCTTTGTAGAAACTTCCTTTCTACTACGGATCTTAATAAGAAGGGTATCGCAATATCAAGTGCTGATATTGAAATGACTACTGCCTCCTTAGAGGCAAGCGTGGATTGGGATTTCTCAACATGGCGAAAATTGCTCATAAGCTAGCTAAACAGTGATTGTTTAGGGATTGGCGTAAACACAGAGAATGTTTCCATAGAAACGTTCAGCTTCTTACATTCAAAGGTCCTCCACGATGGAAGGGCGATAGAATTTTCTTCGTCCTCTTTTCGCACTAGAAGATCCATAGTAAAGGTTCGGAGCTCGTGACCTCCTTTCTCGCAGTTGGCATCATCATTCTGACAACCTAAATAGCTCTAGTCAAGGGAGTTCAAGATATGGAAGAATCTATGGATTCGCAAGAGCAACATATGGATTTACCTTGACGTTGATACAAACGTCATATTAAATTTTGAAGACTTGTTGATATTTAGAAGATTTAAGTTTGTCCGGGGGAGGAGATATCAATTTTTTTGCAATATTATGCTGATTTCCATCCCAAATCCTTGTTGTGGAAGAAGGGTAATTTGATCAAGGAGGTACCTTGTGCCCATATACAGGTGATCATGCATCTTAAACTAAGACGAATACTTGATTGTTCTACAATGAGATGTCACATGACGTTCGAAAGATCATGATAGTCCCTTATTTAGCCAACAAATATAACATCCTCTAGCATTTCTTTTGTGGAGGAGCTTGGACAAATGCTAAAGCAACAAAGCTTACTTATCATAACCCCCTCCCCCCGACCATGATGCAATATATACAAAGCCAAAGGTGTCTCTTGTTTGACGCTTTCCTACTGATATCCGAACGTTTTGCATGACAGAAGATCAACTGATATCTCACCTTTGCCTGCAAGTATGATATGCATCTACCCCACTTCCTTCAAAGTAGACTATCATCTAGTTTTTAGATCAGGATAAAATCCCTTGATAGGATGGGTATGAAGTGCAAAGATGTGATTCGCCTCGGATTTTCTTTCATGAGGTATGCCTTTGGACTTCAAATTTTAATAGATGGTGTAGTATGACTAAGACACACGAATAAATACACAAACTGCTCTCATCTTGTGAGAATGATAAACAGTGCCCTTCAATGTAATCTAGGGTAGATTGTATGCACACGTGTATGCAATTAATCCACAAGAGCCTATGTATCCTATTCTCAACTCATGAAACCAGCATTTTCTTAAAGGAAGTTATAGCTTGATTTAATGGAACGTACAACAGTGAAGTGAATAGTGTAGCACCATGGGGCTTCTCAAATGCCACAAAAATAGTTTTCTTTTTAAATAAAGGAAGTTCAGCCTTAGCCTACTCCTCGGAACTTGTATTAATTAAAAGAGAAGTATAAGTGGAGGGAACTAGTGCCCACGGGACCCCTTGAATCCCACAGAGCAGGGGGAGATTTCACATAGTTTAGAGCTTAGATGCCATTACATAGAAGGTTAATCACCCTCTCATCACCTTCATGCAGGGCCCACTTGGGTTTAAGCTTTTCGTTGATCAAAAGAAGCACTTGATGATGCGTGAAGGGGGGGGGGATTTCTTATAGGTGGTGATTCTTTTGCCGAGGAGGAACAATGATTTCTCAATTGACCACTCCTTGGGGGAGTCGCCAAAGTTATAAGTTCATCTTTCCCGCGAGATCTTCCATAGGACCTACCCTCTGATGGCATTCTAGAGAGTGGTGGAGCAGTCGATCGCTTCTCCTAGGGTTTCCAACTGATATGTTTCTTGAGTCTAGTTTTCTTTTTGACAATCTGCCAAAGCATGTGGAGGTTGGGACAAGTAAAGAAGATGTGAGCAACATCTTCAATGGACCGATAGCAACGCTTGCTCCGAGGAGGCATCCCACAAATTCTGCTAGCCTTTAGGTTAGTCGAGATTCCACGATGAAGAATCTGCCATAAGAGGATAGACTTTCTAATTTCTATGAGAGGGTGCCAGATAGCCATGAACTTCATGTCCCACTGCACCCGCGTCCATGACATGCACCACTTCTTGTTGAGGTTGACCTCATAATCATTGGTTTCTTTGATGTTAGGGATTTTTGTTAGGCAATTCCCATTGTTCCATCTAAGACCAAGCGGGCTTGATGAATTTTTCCCCATGAGAAGACAAATTTTGGAATGGTCCTAGGAAAGACATCTGCTTTGCAAAGTATTCCATTCTTCATAGGTAATGTTGATGCTAGGGTCAATAACCTGGAAGTTGGTCCACTGGTTGGTGTCTTTTTTCTAGAGATGTTTGCATTTTGTGAAGCCTTTGTTCCATAGCCTCTTGGGGCTTTGAATGTTCCAAGATTCCACATTCCGAATGCCATAGCTCAGAAACTAGATAGAGTGATTTTGTTTGATACTAACTTCCCACTTCCAATCTTCACTCATTCTTATGAAGCTTTTTGACTTTATTCCAACTCTTCCATAGGGAGCACACAAGATTCAAGCCTTGCGAGATAACCGAGACCAAGGAAAACAAAAGGGTTAGAATTTCATGATTCTTCCAATTTGAGAACCCCACATAAGTCAATGCATTCTTATTTCTAAAGATCAGCTTGGCCCACGATGCTTCCACGTTTCACCATACCTTAATCATCCATTTTGTTGCAAGTTTGTTAGCCATGCACCCAATGTCCAGAATGCCAAGGCCCCCACTATCTCTTTGGCTAGTGCAGATGGTCCACTTGATTTTAGCTAGCCCTTTCTATTGTGGTTGCCTGTCCAAATGAAGCTTCTGTAAATACTATCCAGTTTGGATAGCTCTTGCTCTTTCCATCTCCAACACAAGAGGAAGTAAGTAGTCGACCAAATGAGGAACGTGTTGATAAACATTACGTGACTAGTGAGATTGATTTGCATACCTCTCCAATAGTTTAACTTGCTTTCGAGTCTGGCCAGGACCCAATCCCACCGATCCTCCAATGAGATACCAAATCCCAAGGGAATCCCAAGAAGCAAGAAAATTCAGCCTTGAGAAATGTTTTGACATCCATGGTCAAAGAGAAGTTCAGGCTGGATCTTGATGATAGCTCTGAAAGCGGTCTTTGAGTGGTTGATTTTGGATCGAAAGGCTTCACAAAAAGTATCCAGGCACCTCCAAAACATCTCAAGGCTCCTACTATCATTGTGGACAAATGCGTTCATATGATGGGCAGAAAGTCTCATGATGATATAGCGATGGTCTTGTGGAAATTGGAGGCCTTTGATATTACCCGCTTCCACTTGTTGTTCCACCAACTGGCTAAGCCCTTTTGTGGCAATGGCATAGAGAAGGGGAGTCAACGAACACCATTTTATAATTCATCTTTTTAGTTTCATCACCTTTGAAAGTTGGCCATTAACACTAATTTGAGTTGACGTGTTTCCCATAACGGTGAAGATCATCTTGGTGAGTTTCTGACTGCATATGAGCTCTTTAAGTGATTGCAAAATATAGTCCCATTCTAGCCTATCGTAAGATTTGTCCAAGTCGATCTTGAGAAAAACCACATCTTATCTTGATTCGTCTGCGAAGTCAAGACCTTCCCATATATCTATAATGGCTTCCAAAATTGATTGGGCTTTGACGAAACCTTTTTGATCCTCGCTTAACCACGCTCTCAGATGGTTGGAAATTCTATTGGCTATGACTTTGGCAATGATCGTATACCCCGTTTGAAGCATCATAATCGGAAGACGATTCTCAATTGTGTTTGTTTCCCCTTTTTGTGGATTAACTTGATGATGCAGTTGTTGAGGCATTTTGGAAGCACACCAAACTCGAGCGCCTCTTGCAAGACCAAATGAAAAGGGGTGGCAATCACCAACTTGAAGGACTTAAAGAACTCATTAGTGAGCCCGTCAGGCTCCAGGCTTTTACCAATAGGGAGGGCATCAATGACCTCAATGATTTCTTCTTCCGAGATAGGGGCATCTAGCAGGGAATGGAGGTTGTGTGGGATCCTATGAGAGGATACCCGAGATATGGCTGCCATGTAGTTCCGTCTATGGTGGGAGAGGGGGGTCCAGATCCCCACGAGTCTCGTAAAGTGCTCTTCAATGATAGCTAAATTTTCTTTTGTCGTATTGCATACATCACCATTTGAGTCTAGCAATAGGGGGATCGGTTCTCTCTTTTGTTTCCTTTTAAGGATGCTACACATCTCTTTCATGGGTTTGTCGGCTTTGCTAGCCCACCACTCCTTAAAGAATATTTGCAAGTTTTTCCTTTGAATTTCTTCCTCGTATCTCAACAGCGCTCTGATTCTTCATAGACCCTTCTAGGATTGAACTTTTCCTTTGTTAACGTCCTCCTCAAGTCTCCAGAGTCTATGATAAAGAGCTTCTCTATGTGCTTGCCGAATAGTCTAGAGCAACTTCTTGGTTGTTATCATGATCTGACGTGACTTTTCGACGACACAATTCCAACCCTTGGCTTCAGTAATTTCTTGATGGATGGAGGGGAGAGAAAAAGGAAGTCGAGTAGGCATGAAACTAAGGAGCCTTGCGGATTTTAGTAACAAGTTGGAAAGTGATAATGGTTGGGGTAGTGATCAGAGATGGCAAGGTCAATGCGTTGTGAGAGGGAAGGGCGACCCCACTAACGAATAATGTTCTAAGCAATGTAGCTTCTATCCAAACTAGCTTTCCTCAAGTCATCGCCTGCTTGGAGATTTGACCATGAAAATCCTTTTGAGTCTTTGAATTTGACCAGATCCAAGTGTAGTTTGGTTTTGTCCCAAATTTCTTTCTCACGACTATCGATGACCCGGCCTTTGTTGTTCCATCTGTCCGTAGGATCCTCCACCATGTTGAAGTCACCGCATATTAGAACACTGTACGGGAGCGAGTCCAATGAGGCCCAAGTGTCTATTCTCTCCCACTCCCCATGTGGGGTGTACATAGAAACTAACATGAATCAAAAGGGGACACCAAAGGAAGCCGCAATCCATCGATGGGTCTGATCTTCAATGGAGTACTCAAGCTAATCAAGCCTGAATCGGTTTAAACTAATTACCATCCCAGCGGATCCCCGAGGATGCTACGTCAAGATCTAGACATGGGTCTGAGAGACTTTTTTAAGATGCTTTTGGAGGTCTACTCCATCAATTTTAGTCTCTTGAATACATATAGATTCAGGGTTTAGGCTCATGTCACGAAGCCATTGACCAATGATGGTCGCTCTTGAGGGTTCAGCCAACCCCCTAGCATTTAACGAGATGATGATCATTGCCATTATTTGCCCTCTTTGCGGGAAGGAGTCTTATCCTTTCTCCTCTTGGATTCATCCTTCTTTTTCGTTGGGAGGGGGTCTCGATTAGTAACTTGTTTTTCCAAGGTAGCTCAATAGGATGTTTTCCCTAGCACGAGGTCTCTTGTTGAAATGAACAGGAGACCGTATTCAGAATAGTTGATCCAATGATGGAACTTTCACTATCCATGTTGTCTTGACTACTAGTGTTAAGGCCATCTTCTTTGCTTCTAGTGTAGCCCTCCTAATTGGATTCTTTGTTGTTAGGGAGCTTTAAGGCTTTTTTGCTGGTGTCCACCTCAATCTGGTTCCTATCTGGGTAATCAAGCCTATTAATCTCCTTTTCCACGTTGCAATACAAGCTGTTTGGGGGGGGGGGGCATCTGGAGTATGGTTACTCCCATGAGTCACCCTAGGACTTCTTTTCCTTCTTCTTCTGACTTCCTTGAACCTGTCTGAGTCTTATTCAAGGTTTTGGGAGCCCTTAACTTCCACTTTGCTCACCAAGGGATTCAAGGTCCCAGTGTTGTCTTGAGCCTTTTTGGGCGCTTCTTGTGCTTGTTTGCTTTTTTGTCTCAACAGGCACTCTTTGATACAATGGCCTTGGTGGCCACAACGAAAACACGTGTTTGGTAGATTTTTGTGATTGAAATCTTGTTCCCAGACCTCCCCTTTGCCCAAGTCCACTTTGATCTTTGAAGCAAGTGGTGTGCTGAGGTCAGCCTCGACGTAGATTTGAGGGTGCTAGCGAGCATTGAAAGAGTGCCTTGCACCTTCATAAATGACAACGTCAACATTCTCCCATGAAGCCAATGACTTGCTGATTGGAGAAATGATGTCCCACACGAAGTTGTACAAGAAGTAGGGTAGGTTAGTAAGCTTGACCTAGAGAGGGTAGTAGAGGGATTTTGATTCGTCGAGAATGAGATCGGGGGACCATTTGAAGAGACACAGGGTCGCTCGTCCAAGCTACCAAGTTCCAATACTAAGGTCTTGAAATGCCATACCTTCATTCTCAAAGACCAGCAACATATGACTAGCCGGTAGGAACTCACACTTTCTAACAATCAACCCACGAGGGAACCACTCTTTTCGAATCCAATGGTGCACACTTTCGAGCCGCGTGCTAAGGCTAAACACCTGTTTAATGAGACAAACTTTCTTGAGCTCTTCTTGCTTTGAGAGGATTGCCGCTCTACTAAGAAAGACTATGGGAGGCTCAACCCCCTTGATGTCCCTAAGAACGACACAAGATCCTCCCTCCAAAATAGGAGCCAGGTTGCCAATCACCTCCTTGGTCCGGGCAGGTTGCTTATCATGAGGGAGGGGGCCGTCGAAGCCATGCTAGGGACCCCGGATCATGTGCTCGAGATAAACTTCTTCTATCTGCTCTCCCAAAGATTGATCTCTTCTTCGACTTGTCCCTGCTAGCGTAGAAACATTTTTGCTTTCATCGAACGTTTTCTTTTGGAATCCTCTGAGTTAGTCAATCGCAATCACCTCCAGTTGGTCGCTCCTATCTAAGGCAAAAGCCTCCAATCAGTTCCTCCTCGTTGTGATGGACTAGCCCGAATTAAGCCATTAGTATCAAAGGTTCTCATGTTTTAGAAAGATGAGAACAAAGAAGACGGCACCACTCGTTAAAAGTCATAAATTATGTAGAAAAGAAGAGAGCACTCGATATAAGTTATAAATAAAAACTAAGAAAAAGACGTCATCCCTACTCGCGATGGACACACAGCGATGGACACGATAGCCTTCACAGTGATGGACATGGCCTTCACAGTGAAGGACATGGACACGGTACCATTCACCATATGAATGAATACTTAGGAAAGCACATCTATACATGCATCACCACAAAAATAGAGTTGAATGCTTATCACACACTAATAATGATAAGGATATGAACTTGGAAGGGATGTCTCTAAATCCATAAGTGGAGATTGGTTTGAACTGAAGTCAAACCTCCTGTAGAGAGCAAGACCATTACCACGATCGGCATTTTCCATTGAAAGCACCTGAGAGCCAATGATACCCCTGAAGGAGAGGTAGTTTGAAATCTTAGTATTTGGTGATCAAGAATGTTCTCACGGCACCCAAGAGAAATTGAAACCATGCCCCCGTCAAGAGAGGCGAAGACTCACTTGCTTAAGCTCGTGTAGTTAGACCATGAAACAAACAATGTGAAGAAACAAACATCGATCATATAATACACCTAGGGTTATAATTGATCTTTTTATGAATTATCTAAATATAAACAATCTATTTACATTAGAATTAGCAGCCACATATGTACCCCGAATGGTTTATACTTTGCTTCTCTACGATTTCTATAAAAATATTTTGAAAATATATGTAAAGACAATTTTGTTATGTATATCTGATTTGATTTTACAATACCCAAATTACCCATACGTAAAATAGAAAATCAACCGTACGCTATAGAGCACCTCATGATAGCATTGAATTCTTTATTTAATCGTGCATTTATAGCATTTGTTTTTTTTTTTTTTTACAGAATCTAGTTTTTGTTGTTTAGATTATCTTTTTTTTTTAATAAAGGAAGTTCGGCCTTAGCCTACTCTCCCGGACTTGAATTAAATAAAGGAAAAATACAAAAGAAGGGGATTAGTACCCACGGGATCCCCCAAACCCCACAGAGCGGGGGAAGCTTTTACAGGGTGTAGGTGGCTTTACAAGAATAGAGTTAATCGCCCACTCATCACCGTCATATGGGGCCCACATGGGTGAAGTGTGTTCTTGATCAAATGGAAAACTTGATGACTCCTAAAAAGAAAAGGGGGGGGGGGTTCTTACACTAGCGATCCTTTTGCCAAGGAGGAACAATGAATACTCAAACGACCAGAGTTTTGAGCGTTCTGGAGAGTCACAGTGCGACCACTCGCTTCTCCCAGCAGAGTTGGCTTCCAACTAATATATTTCTCATGACTAGTTTTCATTTCGATGATTTTCCATAGCCTTTGGGTTAGGCCTTGCAAGGCTTACATGGAGTTATGGAGGAGGTTGATGAACCTTGCATCCCCATCGTGTGGAGCCCACTTGGTTTTAAGCTTATTCTTGACATATTGTAGCTCTTTGTGATGTCTAAAGGGGGCAGTTTTCTTACAATTAGAAATTCTTTTGCCGAGAAAGAAAAGGGACTTCTCGATCCACCACTCCTTGGGGGTATTGCCATAGTTTTGAGCACATCTTTCTCGCCAAATCTTCCAAAGGATCTTCCCCCTAATCGCATTCCACAATCCCACAGAGCAACCAATCGCTTCACCAATGAGGGCTTGCTTCCAATTGATTTGTTCTTGGAGTCCCAAAGAAACCAAGGACCCTCCACAACTGAAGGGATTTAGGGCAAGCAAAGAACAGGTGACCAATATCCTCTTTACTATGGCAACATCTCTTGCACCAGGGCGGAACCCCACAGATCTTGTTAGCTTTTGCATTGGTCCATATTCCACGGTGTAGGATTTGCCATAGGAGAACTGAATTTTTGTTTTCAATGAGAGGATGCTAGATAGACATAAATTTCATATCCCATCAAAGTCGCATCCAATTGAGACACCATTTCTTGTTGAGACTGATGTGAACGTCATTGCAAGCTTCGACATATGGAAGCTTGGAGAGGCGATTACCGTTATACCATTTAAGGCCCATTGGGTTCGGAGAGTCTTGTCCCATAAGTAGTCAGATTTTAGATCGGTCCCAAGTGTGGTGTCTACTCAGTAAAAAATTCCATTCCTTGTATGTGACCGCAGTAGTAGGGTCAAGGTCCTCAAAGTCCACCCATCTATTCCTGTCCTATTTCCAGAGGTGCTTCCATTGTTTGAATCCCTTATTCTAGAGTCTCTTGGCACTCAAGACATTCCAAGGCTCCACGTTTCTCATGCCTTGGATCGGGAACCAAATAGAGTCATTTTATCTTATACCTGCAACCCACTTCCAATCTTCATTGATTCTGATGTCCAGTTTGAATGTGTTCCAACTCATCCACAAGGATCTAACCAGGATCGATTCTTTGGGTGATACCGGAATCAGAGAGAATAGGAGGGTGCATATGTCAAGGTTTTTCCATCCAGGGTAGCCTACCAAAGTAATTGCATTTTTGTTTCTGAAAATTAATGTGGCCCAAGAGGAATCTCTATTGCACCATGCCTTAATCATCCATTTAGTCGCAAGTTTATTGGCCATGCTGCCAATGTCCATAATACCCAGACCTCCATTCTCCTTTCGGCTAGTGCATATGGACAATTTGGTCTAAGGTACCCCCCTCCTGTTATGGTCCCGGGTCCAAAGAAAGTTCCTACAAGTACTTTCTAATTTGGCTAAATCTTGATTCTTTGGTCTCCAGCAAGAGAGAAAGTATATGATTGAGGATATGAGGAACATGTTGATCACCATGGCCCGGCTAGCAAGATTGATTTGTAGACCCCTCTAGTAGTTAAGTTTATTATTAAGTCTAGTGAGGACCCAAGCCCACCTTTGTTCCAGAGTAGCACCGAATCCCAAGGGGATACCAAGAATACAAATGACCTGACCTGATTGAATGCTTTGGCATCCTTGCACAGTGAGGAGATTGGGTTGATTCCCTTTGATAGCTGTGAATGCAGTCTTGGTATGGTTAATTCTCGATCCAGAGGGTTTCCAAGCTGGTATCATCATTATGAACAAAGGCATTCGTGTCATCCGTAAAAAGCCTCATGGCCATTTGCCCATAGTTATGTGGCAAAGTGATGCCTCTTATGTGACCAAGCTCCATCTGTTGTTCCACAAGTCGGCTTAGTCCTTCGGTGCCCATGGCAAAGAGCAGCGGGGCCAACGGGCAACCTTGCCTGATGGATCGTTTCAGTTTGATTGCCTTTGAAAGTTGTCCGTTGACATTGACTTTGGTCAAAGCATTACCTAGGAGAGTGGAAATCATCCTGAGGAATCTCTGACTACACCCGAGGTCTTTTAGCAATTGTAAAATATAGTCCCACTCCAATCTGTCATAGGCTTTGTCAAAGTCGATCTTGAGAAAGACAATGTCCTGATTCGATTCTTCAGTGTAGTCCAGACCTTCCCAGATAGCAATGATGGCTTCCAATATTGACCTTCCCTTAATGAAGCCTTTTTGGTCTTTGCTAAGCCACTAGTCTAAGTGATAAGATATCCTATTGGCAATGACTTTAGCAAGAATCTTATATCCAGTTTGAAGCATTGTGATAGGTCTCCAGTTCTCGATTTTGTTCCTTTCCCCTTTTTTATGTATAAGTTTGATGATGCCGTTGGTGAGACAAGTGGGAAGGGCACCGAACTCGAGTGCCACAAGCCAAAAAAGATGCAAGGGGGTGGCCACCACATATGTGAATGATTTAAAGAACTCATTAGTGAGCCCATCATGCCCCCGGCTCTTGCCATTCGGAAGCGAATCGATAACTTCCAGGATCTCTTGTTCGGAAATGGAGGCATCAAGCAGAGCACTCAAATTGCATGGGATTCTATGCCGGGAAGTCCGAGAGATGGTGGCCATGCAATCTCGCCTATGGGGGGAGAGGGGACAAGCACTACCCAAGAGACTTGTGAAATGTGCTTCTATAATGCCAATGTTTTCTTCCACTGTTTTACATTTTGCCCCATCCTTGTCAAGCAGAAGCGGGATCTCCTCTCTAATTTGTTTTCTTCTGAGAAAATTGCACATCTCTTTGGAAGGTATGTTTGCCTTACAAGCCCACCATTCCTTAAAATAAATCTAAAGATTTCTCCTTTTGATCTCCTCCTCGTATCTTAATCTTCCTCTGATATTTTGGAGTCCCTTTTGAGATTGAAACTTCCCTTTATTAACTTCTTCTTGAAGTCTCCAGAGCTGGCGGTATAGGTTTTCTCTCCGTCTTCGGCAGATGGTTTTGAGAGCCTTCGTGGTCCTAATCAAGATTTGATGAGACTTTTCCACCGCGTTTCTCCAACACTTGGCTGGAGAGGTGCAGACGGCAAAGGCCTCAAGCCACACGTTAGTGATTTCATGGCGGGTAGAGGGGAGCAAAAACACAAACGGGTTGGCATGAAACCAAGGTGCCTTGCGACTTTTAGAAGGAGGGGGGAAGGTGAGCACCATTGGGCAATGATCTGAGATGGTGAGGTCAATACGTTGCGTTAGGGTGGGAGGACCCCATTGATCAACGAGATTCTGTGAAATGTAGCTTTTGTCAAGTCTTGCTTTCCTCAAATCCTCACCCAATTGAAGATTGGACGAAGAAAAGCCATTCGGGTCCTTCACTTCGACCAGATCCAAAAACAATTTGGTTTGGTCCCATGTGTCTTTCTCTTGACCATCAATGATACGGCCCTTGTTTTTCCACCTATCAGAGGGGTCCTCCACCATATTGAAGTCACCGCAAATCATGACATTATGAGAAAACAAGTCCAAGGAGGACCAAGTATCGATCCTTGCAGCATCCTCATTTGGAGCATACATAGAGATTAGGGAGAATTGAAAGGGGGTGCTGAATGTAGCCACCAACCACCTATGGTTTCTGTCTTCACTCGTGTAGTCAAGTTTATTAGCCTAGAGGTGATGGATACCAATGGCAGTTCCACCAAAACCAGATGGGGTGTGGAAAATCACACATGGGACTGAGAGACGCCCTTAAGTCTTTTCTGAAGGTCTTCTCCTTCAATTTTAATCTCTTGAAGATAGATGAAGTCCGGGTTTAAACTTATGTCATGGAGCCATTGACCAATAATGGTGGCTCTTATGGGGTCAATTAGCCCCCTAGTGTTTAGTGAAGCGATGATCATTTTCTTGCACTTCCCTCATTCCGAGGGTGTGACTTCTCTTTTTTCCTCTTGGAGTCTTCTTTCTTTCTTGAGGGGGGATGGTCCCGACCATGCGTCTTTGATTTGAGGGGGCTTTTCCAAGGCATACCTACCAACTGTTTTCCCTTGCGGGAAGCCTCCTATGGGGGAGAAGGAGAGGCCGTTTTTGGTATTGTTGTTCCAATGATGGAACTTTCACTATCCATATTGTCCTCATTACTTGTGGTGAATCCATCTTCTTTGCTAGTTGTGCAATCCTCTTGATTAACCGCATTGGAGGGGGGGCACTCTAAGGGTAAGTTACTTATGCTTGCTAGGTCTTGGGTTCCACCCGTATAATGAAGCTCATTAACCTCCTTCTCGAGGTTGCAATATAAGTTATTGAGTGACTTTTTTGGTGTTTGGGACTTCTGTAAAAGTCTCCTTGGGCTTGAGCTTCTCTTAGGGCTAGCTTTCGTTCTTCTTCTAACCTCTGTAAACCCTTCTGAGTTAGTTTCTGGGATCCGGTCATCCTTGTCTTTCTCTTCAACTAATGGGCTGACCTGCTTCCCCTTGAGTGTTTGGGCTTTGTTGGCTGCTTCTTGCTTACTCTTTTGCTTCAAGGGGCAATCTTTTATTCGATGGCCTTGTTGACCACATTGAAAGCATGCATTGGGCAGATTTTTATAAGAGATCTCCTAAACCCAAGATTCCCCTTCGCCCAAATCTACAATAATCTTCGAGGGGAGAGGCCTGCTGAGGTCTACTTCCACACACATTTGAGGATGCCACCAGGCATTAAATGCATGTTTTGAGCCCTCATAAATGAAGCCCCCAACATCTCCGCGCGAGGCCAGCGGCTTGCCAATCCGAGAGACAATATTCCACACAAAGCCGTAGAGGAAGTAAGGGAGATTGGGGAGCTCAACCCAGAGAGGGTACCGAAGGGGTTTAGAGTTGTCAAGCATGAAATCGGGGGCCCATTTAAAGAGGCACAGAGTGGTGCACCCGACTTGCCAAAACCCAACACTAAGAGCCTGGAGTGCCATTTCTTCGTTCGCAAAGACAACCAAGAGGTGTCTGGCTGGAAGGAATTGGCACTTACTCACAACTATGCCACACGAGAACCACTCTTTGCGAAACCACTGGTGCACAGAATCCAGTAGGGGCTTGGGACCGAACAAGTGGCCAACAAGGCAAGTTCTCTTGAGTTCTTCTTGCATTGAAAGGATCGCCTCATGATTTAGAGCAACCCGGGGGGCCACCACAGTCTCTGATGAGCTAGGGGCAGCGTTAGCCTCACCTGTGACAACTGGAGGTAGATTACTCATAGTGAAGGAAGGGACCCCCACATCCATACTGGCTGTGTCAGAGAGAAAAGAGCAAAGACTCCTTAAAGTCGAAGAGACAAGTGCACGAGGACCATCAAAACTCCTTTGGTTGCTTGATTTCCATTTGCTTGCTGAGAATAATATGAGGTGGCACAAGCCTCTTTCCTCTTCAAAACTTTAATGCTAAAATTCAAGGTGAACGCTAGCGTTTTAGTTCAACTTCTATTGCTAAAGTTGAGCGGATAAAGCCGAGAAGCTCTCCAATCACTCAAAACATCCGAAAACCCTTTCTCTGAACACAGAGAACTGAAAAAAAACTCCAAAGCGCTCTGGAAATGAAGAAAAAAAAGTTTGGGAATCGCGATAGATGCCACCAGACACGAGTCCCACCAATTGCGATAGCTACCACGTCCCACTACAGACAGCTGGGATAGATGCCGCTCCACCAGAGCCTTAAAATCCACGAAAAACAAGTGAAGTTTTCCGCTGGACGGAAAGCCACTGAAGCCACATGCGAGGTTCGTCGGTTTAGCTGCTCCGCAATTGACGGTATCTTCAACTCAAGAAACGCGATAGGTGTTTTTTTTTTTTTTTTTAAATTTATAAAAGGAAGTTCGGCCTTAGCCTATTCTCCCGGACTTTAATTAAAGTAAAGAAGAAAAGTTACAATTGAGTGGGACTAGTGCCCATGGGACCCCCCAAATCCCACAATGCAGGGGACGAGTGTGGCAAGCTAGAGGGCATTACAAATGAGGTGGATAAATCTATCATCACCCTCATGTGGGACCCATTTGGGTTTCAACTTGTTGTTTTCGAGGAGATAAATACAATGATGTCTAAACGGTGGAGATCTCTTATCTCGGGAGATTCTTTTACCTAGAAGAAACAATGATTTCTCGATCGACTATTCCTTAGGAGTTTGGTCAAAATTGATAGCACATCGCTCCCTCCAAATCTTCCAAAGAGTCTCACCTCTGATGGCATTCCACAGCCTCGAAGAACAACCGATCGCCTCACCCAACAGCACCTGTTGCCAATTGATTTGGTGTGTGAGTCTCAAAACCTGTGTCACGTGATGCTAGATAATACGGGACTTGGGGCAATCGAAGAACAGGTGAGCTAAATCTTCGATGCATCGATGGCAACGTTTGCACCATGGTGGCACACCACATATTTTATTCGCCCTTGAATTGGACCAGATTCCCTTATGCAAGATCTGCCACATGAGAACAGACTTTTTGGTCTCAATTAGGGGGTGCCAAATAGACATGAACTTTAGTTCCCATCGAAGTTTGGTCCAAGAAAGGCACCACCTCTTGTTGAGGATGTGATGAACATCTAAGTTCTCTTTGAAGTTGGGTATTCTGGATATTCTCTTACCATTGCTCCATTTGAGGCCCTCAAGGCAAGGAAGATCCTGTATGGAGAGAAGGCGAGAAGTTGAGCGGTCCCACGCCAAACATCTGCCTTGAAGAAGAATCCATTCCTCGAGGGTAACTCTATGTCTCGGGTCTAAGTCTTCGAACCTTATCCACTGGTTGGTCTCTTGTTTCCAGAGCTGTTTCCACTGTTTGAACCCCTTGTTCCATAACCGCTTTGCAGTTTGGAGGTTCCAAGGCTCCACTCCTCTAATGCCATTGATCGGGAACCAGATAGAGTCATTTTGTCTTATCCCAGCTGCCCACTTCCACTCATCACAGATTCTGATGAATTGTTTGGCCTTGTTCCAACTCTTCCAAGAAGAACACACGAGGCTAGAGCCTTTAGGGGACATTGGAAGGGGGGAGAAAAAAAGTGTGAGAATCCCTAAGTCCTTCGAGCCAGGGTGGCCAACAAAGGTAAGGTCTTTCAAGTTTTTGAATATCAATTTAGCCCAAGAGGACTCACTATTGCTCCAGGCCTTGATAAACCACTTAACTGCCAGCTTGTCAGCCAAATCCACGATATCCAAAATACCTAAGCCCCCTGAGTCTTACGAGCTAGTGCAAGTTTCCCAATTGATTTTGGGGATCCCCCTCCTGTTGGGGTCCCCAGTCCAGAGGAAGTTTCTGTAGATTCTTTCCACTTTGGCCAACTCTTTCTCCTTCGGTCTCCAACACGAGATAAAGTAAATAGTCGTTGAAAGCATAAATGTGTTAACAACCATAGCACGCCCTGCCAAGTTGACTTGCATACCTTTCCAATAATTTAGTTTGCTATCCAGCTTGGCCAGCACCCAGTTCCATCGTTGTTCATTGTGATGTCGAAGCCCATCGGGATGCCGAGGAGACGGAAGACTTGACCTCTAGGCATAACTTGACACCCCTGATCTAACAACAATTGGGGTGGGGGTCAACGGATTGCTCTGAAAGCAGTTTTAGCATGGTTGATTTTTGAGCCTGATGCCACACAAAAGGTGTCAAGGCAACTCCAGAACACCTCAATGTTGTTCATATCGTTATCCACAAACGCATTCATATCATCGGAAAAGAGTCTAGCAATCATTTGGCCATGATTTAGAGGTAGGGAAAGACCCATGAGATTGCCAGAGTTGATGTGATGCTTTAATAGGCGACTAAGGCTATTCGAGGCAATAGCGAAGAGTAGAGGAGCCAGAGGGCAGCGTTGCCTGATAGATCTTTTTAAACGTATGGGCTCGAAGAGTTTACCATTTATATTTATTCTAGTTGAAGCATTTTCGAGAAGAGTAGAAACCATTTTTGTGAACTTTTGGCTGCATCCAAGGTCTTTCAGTGATTGGAGAATAAAGTCCCATTCCAATTTGTCATATGCTTTGTCGAAGTCGATCTTAATGAATACCAGATCTTGTGCAGATTCCTCAGCAAATGTAAGGCCTTCCCAAATGTCGACAATTGCTTCAAGTATAGATCTACCTTTGACAAAACCTTTTTGCTCCTCACAAAGCCATGACTTTAAATGACAAGAGATTCTGTTGGCAATAACTTTGGCAATTATCTTGTATCTAGTTTGGAGCATGGTAATCCGCCGCCAGTTTTCAATTTTGTTCTTATCTCCCCTTTTGTGAATTAACTTGATGAAGCCATTATTAAGACACTCAGGAAGAGCACCGAAGGACAGAGCCTCGAGCCACACCAAACGTAGTGGGGTGGCTAACACATGATTGAAGGACTTGAAAAACTCATTGGTGAGGCCATAAGGACCTAGACTTTTTCCACTTGGAAGGGCATCAATAACCTCGATAATTTCGTTCTCAGAAATGTTAGCTTCTAGAAGAGAACTCATGTTCTGAGGGATTCTAGAATGAGCTACCCTTGAGATGGTAGCCATGCAGTCCCGCCTGTGTGGGGAAAGAGGAGTCGAGATCCCGAGGAGATGGGTAAAGTGCTCGACGATGATAGATCTGTTCTCAACTTTCGTGCTACATTCGATCCCATTGTTATCAACCAAGAAGGGGATGGATTCCCTAACTTGTTTCTTTTTGAGGATGTTACACATCTCTTTCGAAGGTTTGTCGGCCTTCCCCGCCCACTAGTCTTTGAAGAATATCTGAAGATTTTTCCTTTGAATCTCCTCCTTGAATCTTAGTCTTCCCCTGATTTTCAGAAGACCTTGCTGGCATTGCAAGTTACCTTTGTTCACTTCTTCTTCAAGTCGTGAGAGTCTCCGGTATACCTTTTCTCTTCTTTTTTTCCTGATATCTCTTATGGCCTTATGAGTCCTGATCAGAATTTGACGAGTCCTTTCCACCGCGCTTCTCCAGCACTTAGCCGGTTCATTACAGCAGGCAAAGGCCTCCATCCAAACTACGGAAATTTCTCGGTGGACAGAGGGGAGTGAAAATGACATCTGACAAGCGTGGAACCAAGGAGCTTTCCAGAGCGTGGAAATCGGTTTGAAAGAAAGAGTAATCGGGTAGTGGTCCGAGATAGTCAGGTCCATGTGTTGGGAAATCGAAGGAATACCCCACTGGAGGATGGTGTTTTGGTCGATGTAACATCTATCAAGTCTTGCTTTCCTCAGAGAGTCCCCCAGTTGGAGGTTAGACCATGAGAACCCCTTCATATCTTTTACCTCGACCAAGTCGAGATGAAGCTTGATTTTATCCCATATCTCTCTCTCATGACCGTCAATAATTTTCCCCTTGTTGTTCCAACGGTCCTCAGGAAATTCAACCATGTTGAAGTCCCCACAGAGCAAAACATTGCGTGAGAGGGAGTCGAGCGAAGTCCAAGTGTTTATTCTATCCGTCTCACCATTAGGGGCATAAAGTGAGACCACGGTGAATTGTTTAGGGAGCCCGAAAGAGGCAGCAATCCAACGATGGTTTCGATCTTCACAAGTCGAGGTCAACCTGCTGGACCAGGAGTGACTAATACCAATTGCAGCGCCGCCCGTGCCCCTAGGGTGCGAAGTGGAGAGCCAAAGGTGGTTTGGAGAAATGCGTTTAAGTCGTTTCTGGAGATCCTCTGTGTCGATTTTAATCTCTTGTAAGCAGATAAAGTCGGGGTTGAGGCACTTGTCTTTGAACCATTGGCCCAGAATCGCCGCTCTTGAGGGGTCGGACAACCCCCTGACGTTAAGCGAGGTGATTTTCATTATTGATGGTTTCCCTCTTTGAGGGGAGGGACCCGATCCTTTTTTTTTCTTTTGATCTTCTTTTTTATCCCCAACTTCTTTACTCAGGATCCTACTCTTGAGGGGGCTCTTCCGAGGCATGCCTGACGGTTGTTTCCCTTTAAGCTTTGACTTTTGTTGCGGTAGGCTTGGTAGGCATACTGGAGGAGTAGGTCCGAGGAAGGAGCTTTCACTGTCTTGATTGTCTTCGTTGCTAGTGGTGAATCCATCCTCTTTACTGGTGGTGTAACCTTCTTGGTTATCTTCTTTGCAGGTAGAGCATCCAAGGGAATTGTCAGCAGGGTCTTCTTCATAAAGGTTGTCCCCTGGGAGGTCGAACTCATTAATCTCCTTTTCTAGGTTGCAGTACATGTTATTCGAAGGGGCAATGGTCAAAACATTCCTTGCTATTGCTCTTCGAGGGCTGACTTTCCTCCTATGTCTTACTTCGGTGAACCCTTCTGACTCCGTCTCTGCAACCCGAGTGTCCGCTTCTTCCTCCACCGAAGAGGGATGGCCCCTAGTGCCAACTTGAGGGAAAGGATCCGGGGCCCCACCTGGTTTAGGCTTATTTTTCTTGGTATTTTGCTTCGAGGGGCAGTCTTTGATCCTGTGACCTTGGAGCCCGCAATGGAAGCATGCATTGGGCAAATTCTTATAGGTAATCTCCTGAACCCACATCATACCATCGCCACAGTTTATGGAGATCTTCGCTGGGAGGACCTGGTTCAAGTCCGCTTCAACACAAATTTGTGGGTGCCAGCGTGCGTTGAAAGAGTATTGAGTACCCTCGTATATTAATCCCCCAACATCCTCTCTTGAGGCCATCGGGTGACCGATCGGTGAAACGATTTCTCGAAGAAATCCATACAGGAAATAGGATAGATTGGGAAGCTCCACCCAGAGCAGGTAACGAAGAGGCTTTGACTTGTTTGGAACAAAGTCTGGGGTCCACTTAAAAAGGCATAAGGTTGACCGGCCCACCAGCCAGGAGCCGGCTTGCAGGGCCTAGAAGGCCATCTCTTCATTCTCAAACACTACTGGTGGTGTAACCTTCTTGGTTATCTTCTTTGCAGGTAGAGCATCCAAGGGAATTGTCAGCAGGGTCTTCTTCATAAAGGTTGTCCCCTGGGAGGTCGAACTCATTAATCTCCTTTTCTAGGTTGCAGTACATGTTATTCGAAGGGGCAATGGTCGAAACATTCCTTGCTATTGCTCTTCGAGGGCTGACTTTCCTCCTATGTCTTACTTCGGTGAACCCTTCTGACTCCGTCTCTACAACCCGAGTGCCCGCTTCTTCCTCCACCGAAGAGGGATGGCCCCTAGTGCCAACTTGAGGGAAAGGATCCGGGGCCCCACCTGGTTTAGGCTTATTTTTCTTGGTATTTTGCTTCGAGGGGCAGTCTTTGATCCTGTGACCTTGGAGCCTGCAATGGAAGCATGCATTGGGCAAATTCTTATAGGTAATCTCCTGAACCCACATCATACCATCGCCACAGTTTATGGAGATCTTCGCTGGGAGGACCTGGTTCAAGTCCGCTTCAACACAAATTTGTGGGTGCCATCGTGCGTTGAAAGAGTATTGAGTACCCTCGTATATTAATCCCCCAACATCCTCTCTTGAGGCCATCGGGCGACCGATCGGTGAAACGATTTCTCGAAGAAATCCATACAGGAAATAGGGTAGATTGGGAAGCTCCACCCAGAGCGGGTAACGAAGAGGCTTTGACTTGTTTGGAACAAAGTCTGGGGTCCACTTAAAAAGGCATAAGGTTGACCGGCCCACCAGCCAGGAGCCGGCTTGCAGGGCCTAGAAGGCCATCTCTTCATTCTCAAACACTAGCAGTAGGTGATTCGCCGGAAAGAATTGACATTTGCACACAATTATACCACGCGGGAACCACTCCTTACACAACCAAGTTCTCACATTCTCTAGAGGGGGCCTAGGGCCAAAAACTTGGCCGATGAGACACGTTTTCATCAATACTTCTTGCTTTGCCGCCACCGATTCCTTGCACAAAGAGACCACCGGAGGTGCAACGTCTGAGGGGACAAAGTCCACCTCAGGGGGGCACGCGGACTGGGGGGGAGCCACATTGCTCAAGACCAAAGATGGAATGACGATAGACATGGAAGCGAATTCACCAAGCCTTTTCAATCGCAAGATCTCTTGCTAGCCCACGGTCATCCCATCTTAAAGGGTAGCTCTTTTTATTTTCTTTTCCCTTCTTTTTCTTCGAATGTTTTGACTCTTTTCTTCTCTTTTTTTTTTCTTTTTCTACCCTTTTTTTCTTTTTTTTTTCTTCTCCCTTTTTTCTTTACTTTTTTCTTCAAGATGCAGCACGGCAAGCTCCAAACCCACGAGCAGCCCCTTGAATGGGCTTAACTCAAAAACTTAAAAGCTTTAATTCTGTTTTTCCACGGGCAACCACTTAGGTGTACATTTCTGAAATTTCTGATCTCTTTTACCCTTCTTTTGCTTCTGCTTGTTTTCCACTTTTAATTATAATAATTTCTAAGAACTGAAGAGCTCACGGCCCGAAGTTTCAGAGAGAGAAGACAAAGTTCATGAACGGAAAAACAAGAGAGACAGTGAAGGCGTCGCGATAGTCCGCTCATGTGTGTGTCGCGATAGTCCCCTCACGCGTGTGTCACGATAGTCCACCCAAGGTGTCGCGGAATTATAATAATTTCTAAGAACTGAAGAGCTCACGGCCCGAAGTTTCAGAGAGAGAAGACAAAGTTCGTGAACGGAAAAACAAGAGAGACAGTGAAGGCGTCGCGATAGTCCCCTCATGTGTGTGTCGCGATAGTCCCCTCACGCGTGTGTCACGATAGTCCACCCAAGGTGTCGCGATGGGCAGGCCAGAGTGTGTCGCGATAGTCTAGGCTCCACCATCACCCTCTCGCGGTTTCTTTGCTGCCACTGTTGCTGCTGTCGGCGATGTCAATATTCCTCTTCATCCACAAGAACTGCGTGCAGAGCAGAGCTTAAGCCGAAACTTCAGAGTTGCCAATGCCGTAGTGCGGAGGTGGAGGTCTATAGTCGTCTTCCTGGCGGCCGTCTGCAATCCAAGTAGATTCGATTGCTTCCGATGGCTACCGATGGCGCTTATACCGTGTGATCTTGCGTATTAAATCTTTATTTCCATTTAATGTCTCATAGCATGTACTATCTGGTAAGACATTATTCCTAGATATGCTCTATTTGTGGTTTGGCATTACCAAATAGTTAAGAACAACTCATTATGAGATTATTCACTCACGATACGAACACCCTCTTATGGAATGACTTGGATTTCATTGTCTCCTTTAGGCACTTCTAAACACCTTTTGTACTACTTTTGGCTTTAAGATCAACAATGCGAAAACCACATTTAGGGCGGCTACTGGTCTCCAACCATATTTGCTTTCTTTGTTGTACCAATGGGCATAGATGGGATTGGGTTCTTGCTAAGATTGATAGAAAGTTGGGATATTGGCAGGGTATGGTAGGTCGTGCCATGGTGATCAAAAGGTTCCTCATGGCCTCGATAATTTATTTAATATCATGTATCTTCAAAATAGTATTGAGGTATTGTTTAGACAAGAAAAAGTGGGGTGTTCTTGGCATTCTGGACATTGTGGGTTTGGCCAACAAGCTCGTGATCAAGTGGCTATTAAATGACATTGCTCTTGCTAACTTGCCTAGATGGAAGGAGATCAATCTTCTTGCTCTATTGTTTTCCCCCTTCCCTATGTGTCCAAAAGGATCTCCAGTTATCTGCTTTTTTTGGAAAAGTTGAAACAAAATGAGACCTCACCTTAAGATAAATGAAGATTGAAATTGGGCTCCCGATATCAAACCAGATGACTCAATTTGGTTCCCAATCAAGGGTGTCAGAGCAATTGCCTTCGACATTCTTCATCGAGCTGGGATATTATGGACTAAAGGATTTCATCAATGGAAAGATTTATGGAACCAGAAGAGCAGAAACTGGATCGCTAGTCCCGATTGGCGAATCAATTATGAGGGTTGGTGTCTTTTAAGGAACAGAATCTTAGCATGGGACTCACTAATGTTTGGCCTCTTGCAAGACAATGAGCCCACTCACATACAAGGTATAAAATGGAAAAACGGCAACAACCTGGATAAGGTTCCGTGTATTGAGAGGAGTCTCGATCTTCACTTTATGCTTAATAGAAATGCTGTGGAGATTCAAAAATGTTGTGGTTAATGTGCTTTTCTCAAAATCATTGGCCAATAATAGGCACCTTGGAGAGATTAGTAAGCCTTTAGACACTGAAGTAAATTAAGAGCATTTTTTTTCTAGGTTGGACTATTTGGATTGATGTTTTATCCATATTTTTTCCACCTCTTCTTTTTTCATAGTGCCAAGAGTGCAATGAGAGGGAAATCTTCCTTAGGGCTCTTCCATGGGGGTTCTAGTTGGAGATCGCCATCACACTGCGCACATGTTCTCAACACTGGAAACTTGATAGATTAATTAAGATATGGCCTAGAAGATATATGTTTCTGATACGTTGATGAAGATAAGGACTAGAAGATGAATGTGTATGCATAGAAGATATGTATGTATGGAAACTAATCTTGCTAAACTTCCACTTTCGAGTCTGGGATAAGGAAACATGAAGGCTCAATCTATCTTGGATGAGCCTTATGGTATCTTAAACATCACTTTGTGAAGAGTAGACCTGAACCTAGTTTTAGTTAGAGGTAGTAAGCGAATGGGATGGGTGGGGATCTAGTGAAATAGTTGATGTATTATCTCACACTAGCTTCCACCGAGATCTTCAATCTGATTTAGCTCACCATGTTCGAAAGGGCATTAATTCTTTGGCTTCCAAGATCCCTACTTCCATGATAGGGTTGAGAATCCATCAATGATAGGTGATCAAGAATCCCACTGACAAAAGATCATCCACACCATTAACAAGCAATGGGGTATGAAAATCCATCTTTGATATTATTCTCATGGGCCAAGTAAAAACTAAACAATGATCACTTAGGAAAAATCCACCAAACCATGGCAAGCGTGTCCTTTCTTGATGGGATCAAGGACAAGCTTCTATGATAGAGTGAAGTGCACCCTCTCTCGATAGGGTTGGTGCCTCCTTCTCTGATAGGATCTCATGTTTGCATCGCCAAAATGCTTGTATCTCCATCTTTATGATAGGATTTACGTATGCTATGGATCATTTCGAGGTTCTTAGAATTCCAGAACTTCAAATAGATGAAAAATGCAATAGAAATGGCTAAAGAGCATTGACAAGCCTGCATAAAATCCTCCTTCACTTGCTTTGATCACTTAAACAAGTGTATAATGATGAAATAATGCTTCAAAATGATAAAAACATGATAGATAATACTTTAGCACACTTTAAACTTGTGGCGCACCCACAATCAAGTAAAATACACACTCAAAATGTAGGTCAGTACGAAAACATGAGTTTGTAAGAAGAAAGATCTCACCACTTCACTTGACAGAGACTTTTTCCAAATGAGCATCTTGGCCTTTTTATAGTCGCTCCCTCAAGACCACTCCTTTTGCTATTTCACAAATTCCTACAAAAATAAAAGATTCTACCCAAAAATAGCTCCTCTCTTGCGAGGTTTTGAGGAAAGACTCTCCCTTCTTATAGGAACACTGCGCTAGAATTATGGACAACTCTTTTCTTTTACAAAATTTGATCGAAGCAAGTGCAAACAACTTAGTGTATTTCAATTTCAGTATACTTTCCAATTTCCTTGTACCCTCAAAAAAAAAAAAAAAAAAAAAAAAAAAAAAAAAAAAAAAAAAAAAAAAAACAACTTAGTGCATTTTCTCGAACGTGTAACACTTCGTCCCCTCCTAGTCCTTTTTGTCCTTAACAAGACATTGTGTGTGTGGGGGGGGGGGGGGGGGGGAGGGTTTGTCGCTGGTCTTCAAGTGTGGGGGGGGGGGGGGGGGGGGGGGGGTTCTCGCTGGTCTTCAAGTGTGCAGTCTTTGGCCTTTGTCCTTCATTCTAGGTCTTGATGTTTTTGAATAGTGGCTCTTAACCATCTATGTGTCGACTTAATTTAATTCCCTTTTTGCAAGTGATTTTGTATATCTCTGAATATTCTCTGTTACCTTAAAAATTTGGATACAAAGACTATAATAAAACTACATGATTGAATTTTTTTTATCTTGCTTTCTCTCATATTTAAAAATCAGGAAAAATACATGAAAAATACAAGGGCTACTTGGATATGTATTGAATCAGATTTTGCTAAGTCGAAAGCTGTTATAAGCTGTTATAGTCAGATGTTACCTGAAAGTCATGTCTGTCATTGTATTCTTTTTAGTGGATTGATATTTTCTATTTAAAAGAGAGGAAGCTCTATGTTTTAGAATGTGGGGGGAGGGGGGCACGAAGAGAAGAAAGAGAGAAGAATGACTGTATGAGGATTTTCTCCGTAATTTATCAATATCTATGGTATTTCCAGTTTTGTCTTGTCACTCTCATTATTCTTCCATTTTTAGTAGCTCTTGTTCTATTCAATTTGTTCTCTATCACGACGTGTTTGAAAAGTCTAATATTCGAAGTAGTGGTCGTAGTAGTGGACGTGTTGTTCATAAGTGCATGTTGGGGCCTCTCAATAATATCAAAGTTCAGGTGCACAATGTGGAGGATTTGCACAAAGATGTGTTGAGAGTTCCATGCTCCACCCTTTTGTCCCAACTTACTTTCATTCTCATGCAAGCTCATTTATCCCACATGCAAGGAAATCCTCCCAAAATCCATATAAGCAAGGCCTCCCTTCACTCCTCTCAAGTCATCCACTCAAGCCCTTGGCAAGAGTGTCCTCACTCTCCTCATGGAGTCCTCATGCTCATAAAGCATCTTATGTAAGTGATTTCCATTTTATTTAACTCATCATGTTTTGTTATCTTTTGTTCCTTCCTCCATAGCTAGTTAGATGTGTGTGTGCGAGTAGAGTAGGAGTTGTCTTTTCAATTTCATCATGGTATTAGAGCATAGGTTTTAGTATTGCTTCTATTTTCAATCTATGATCCTAGTCATTGTTGTTTCCATTTTAGCTCGTATAGAAATTCATCATCATCATATACCCTCCTTTTCTCATCATTAGTCTATTTTTTCTTATTATATAGAGTAGAATAATAAAGTGCTTTCAGCACTATCATCTGCAATAATTCCATGTATTTCTCATCGAGAAGCCAAGGCACATCTAACGACATGATCAGTGGTTGCTCATGAGAGAAAAATCTGGCAATTTTCCCATCTTGCGCAATCAATCAAATTGGTGTGATGATGGACATGTCTCTTGAAGTTGAAATGTAGGAGTTGCATGTATCTGTACTCAAATCGAGGAAGGTGCAGAGGTTCAGTGCATTTTGTTGTGCCTCTAACAGAGCATTTCATACACTCTAGGCGGCAGGTAAAAGAAGCTGACGAAGGATTTGCAAGAACTGCCTCAGTGAACAAACTGATTCCGGTCTCCAAGTCAATCTGCCATAGCTTCCATTGCCTTGCCTTTTGCAATTAGAGCATTGTCATGCATTTCTTCAGCCACTTCCAGAGATGGATCTCCTATCTTTTGACGTAGATCATTATCAGAAACGGCAATTGATCTCGATTTGGATGTACCATACTGCTCTTCAACTTCTCGCACATCTTCATCACTTTCTTCCATTGTCATCGAACGTACTCTCTTCACAAAGCTCATCCTGATTGGCCCTCTGCACAAAGTTCAACCTCATCAGCTATCTTCTAAGCACCTAAATGAAGCAGCGACAACATATGCGGGCATATCATTTTGATTCATAGTGTGCTACAACATCCCAGAGATTCGTGCGCACTCTCTCAAGTGAGGCAAGAGAGGTACAGCAGCCTGAAGATACATAGAAACATGGAGCAAAAGATTAGTTCAGTTAAGTCTGGGCACTAATAAGCTATCAAAGGCACAGTAGCTAAATGAAATATGTGTGCTTGGAGCAGGCCGACAAAGAGCTGACAACTCCATGCAAGATCGTTACTATCTCAAGCTTATAATGCGCAAGAGTAGGGGAGATAAAAATACGTACAAAAGCTAAGCACAAGAGTCTTAAACACAGACTACATGCTGCCATTGCTCCGGGCCGTAGATGAGCTCAGGTGAGATGCAACTCGAAACAGAGAAAGAATGTTGGCGCCTTCCATTTGAGAGGATGTCTGTGTGCATTCACAGAGTGAGACAGAGAACAAGACAACAGTAGCACCAGAACGTTTCTGCATCAGCTTCTATACTCAAAATGAAGCGCAATGCAACATGTGCACTATGTTCCTATTAAGAGAGAGATGGCGACATTGCCTGCCTGCGCTCAATTCAGAATGTGTTTAGCCTCAGCAAGCTGAAGAGAATGCTCCAACAGAAGTTGCGACAGAGTCATCTTAACCATGAAGGACTGAGATAGTTGCAAGAAATTGCGTGTATTTTTGGCTTTGAATGAAGAACGTCATCGATGATTTCATCGAGGTCCACACGGTCAGAAAAAGCTTTCCTCTAGTCGACTGCCATACTCAGAAAAAGTTGAAGGATGCGCAGTACTCTCTTATAATCACTCATGTCATAGCACGTCTTCGGTTCACTCACTCTCACGCATTCAGTATGCAAAGTACTCTCTTATAATCACTCATGTCATAGCACGTCTTCAGTTCACTCACTCTCACGCATTCAGTATGCAAAAATTTAAAATTCTTGTGGCAACAATGTTCTTTTGAAAAACTCGAGTATACATGATAGATTGTTGCATAGTTGCATAAGCACCTTTCAATAATGGAACACCCATTTGTTATGCTCACGTTGATTGTAATTTGTAAACATGCCCTATGAGATACGTGGAAGTGAGGCGATCTAAAAAATCATTTGACACTTTCTTTTCATTACAATCAAAGGCTCTTTGTAAGGGGATTAGACACTACCACCTTAAGAGTGGTAAGACCTTCCCCAAATGCATATTTTGCCTCATATGTACATCATCGTTAAGTTCTCTCCTGAGTCGCACAAAGGATACATCTCTCGATATGCCTTTTCATACATATGACATACAAAGCCCACTATATGGCCAAAGCTAATGTAAAAAAAAAAGATGTCACTATAGTGATGACAAGGAGGACAAGTCTACAACAACAGCAAAGGGGGACTACATGAGAGGATCCCATCAATGGATCCTAGTAAGGCTATAAACAAAGGATGAAGAGGAGGGGCCCACATAGAAACCCAACAATAGATCACAACAACAAGGCAAAAGGTGTCGTCAAGAAGAATATGCAAATGGATCAAGCAAACACTACCTACCCCATGATGTAAAACCTTCATATGTCTAAGGGATCCCATATGTCCCTAGAGCCTCACAAATGCACCATGGATCCCATATGTCCATGGAACTAAAAGTCAAGGGATGCCATATGTCCCACACTTAATGGATCCCATATGTCCAAGTTATGTCTAAGGATCCCACATGACCTTAGATCCTAAAAAAAAAACCAACAGATTAAGTGATCCCATATGTCACTAGTCCCCCATATTAAAAACAAAAGGGTCATCACATGGAGGGGGGGTGTTGAGAGTTCCATGCTCCACCCTTTTTTCCCAACTTAATTTCATTCTCATGCAAGCTCATTTATCCCACATGCAAGGAAATCCTCCCAAACTCCAAGAAAGTAAGTGAGCTTCCCTAAGTCATTGATCTTAAGTTCCTCCTCCATTTATACCTTTTTCATCATTACTTCTGAGGATGATGTCCTCTACATATACACAAAGATATGTGTCTTCACCACAGGATCTCTTGATAAAGAGAGAAGGATACACTTTGCTCACTACAAACCCTTCCTCTTGTAAATAAGCCATAATTCTATGATTCTAAGCTCTTGGAGCCTGCGTCAACCCATATAAGGATTTCCTTAAATTGTATACATGATCATGACAATGTGAGTCTTCAAACCTAGGGAGTTGAGCCATGAATACCTCTTTAGTAACCCATCCACTCGGAAATGCATTCTGCACATCTATCTTATATGTGTATCAGAGCAACTAGCCCAATGAGAGCTAGAAAAAACATTTAAATTTGTTGGTAGTGATCTCCCCTTGGGATATAGCAATCCAAGTGGCCGGGTGCGACTCAAGTAGCAAAAGATGTGCTTAACTACGTGCCAATGCATGACACATGGGCAATGCAAAAACCTCCTCATTCGAGAGACAAAAAAATGAATATGAGGTCAGGTAATGCATAAGTAAATAAAGCATCGAGTACTCCGTTGATAGAGAACAACATCAAATGCATCTCAAGCATCATGAAGACTGAAACGTAAACTTGTTTCCATATGAGTGGTAATAGGTTTGCAGTCTTCAAGGCCAAATGGCTACAATAATGTGTCAATATATTTTGTTTCACACAAAGGTATTCCATCATCAACCTGATTAGACTAAATGCAAAATAATCATGTAAATGCCCCAAATCTAACATCTCAAATGAGGCATATGAATTAGCCTTAAAAAGAGCAATATGCTTCTCAATAGTACTAGTGAGTAACATGTCATCAACATAGAAAACAATTGTTAGAAGCACATAGTTTGCATGCTTAACATGTAAGGTGCTCTCATTTTTATTGTTCTCAAAACCATGTGCAATCAAGTAGGCATGTATCTTTTCATACCAAGCACATGGAGCTTGCTTCAAACCATATAATGACTTTTTAAACCTTCACACTTTGTTTTCATGCCCTTTGTACATAAAACCACAAGGCTGGAATACATACACTTCTTCATGTAAATCACTATTCAAAAATGCAGTTTTAATGTCTAATTGATCTACATTCCAACCATGATGAGTTGCAAGTGCACAAATGCTATGAATGGTAGTCATTCAGTATGTGGGTGCAAGGGTCTTATCAAAATCAAAGCCTCTTTCCTGAGCCTAACCTTTTGCAATAATCTTAGCCTTACACCTGTCAACTGTTATATCAGGCTTACATTTCATCTTGTATATCCATTTAGTGCCAATAGTATTTTAGCTTAGAGGCAAATCACATAAAGAACAAGTATCATTCTTCATAATAACATCATATTCTGATTGCATGGAAGCCATCTATTTTTTTTTTGAATTTTGTGGTTCATCAAAAGGAAATAGGCTCATTCTCATCACAAAGTGTACAGGCAACCATAAGGTAGCAATCTGATGCAAAAGAAGCACTATGACAGCAACAAAGGTGCATCAAATTTGCTATCTCACAAAGTATGCACTAGCCATTTAGGCATGGTTTTTACCTCATCTATATCAACCCTCTCATCAGCAAGCGCATCATGTAAATTTGCATTGAAACAGAATGATCTGCATCATCATGTGAAACTTATAAAGGCTTAGAAATTGCCTCATTTGGACTAGCACTTTATTATCCACCTATAAAAAGAGGCAGCAAAGCATCATACACATTTTTTGGAGATAATTGATTTCTCCTCAGTAAATGAAAGTAATGGCTGAATTGCATCTTTCATAAAAACAACATTACAGCTAACCAAAATGATTTTAGTCTATGGATGATATAGATGATAGCCTTTGCTTCGGAAGTGTACCCAACATAGATATATTTTATTAGTTTATCATCAAATTTTTTTCTATTTTTGTTTAGGCACTAATGCATACGCCACACAACTAAAGACATATAGATGAGCATTAGATGGCTTGCAAACATGCAGAGCCTCATATGGAGTGATAGATTGCAATGCTTTGGTGGGATACCTGTCAAGTACATATGCTTCACACATAACAACCTCAAGCCAGAAGCTATGTGGTAAAGCCTGACTTTTTACCATACACCTCAACATCTCCATGAGTGACCTATTCCTTATTTCAGCAACTCCAATATGTTGAGGTGCATATGACATTGTACACGGATTGTTTATCCCACCTTCAACCAAAAATGCATTAAAATCACAAGACATGTATTACCCGCTTGATTAGAATGGAAGTGCCCATTTTTAGATGTTGATAGATTTTTTAGCCAAAAACAAAAACTATTTGAAGTGCATAAACACTTTGGACTTTGCTTCTAGAGGATATACCCATGCATGCCTGGAAAATTCATCAATAAAATTCATGAAGTAAAGGTAGTTCCCAAAAGAGGGAGAGTTCATAGGACCACATACATAACTATAAATAAGTTGCAATTTCTCAATAGCTCTAACTGAACCTTCTTTTGGGAAGGAGGAATGCTGCATTTTGGCCAAAGTATAGCCTTGACAGACATCTTTACTAGGTGCCTCAAGTTTGGGTAGAGAGGACACCATTTCATATTTTTGTAGGTGTAGCAAACTAGCAAAATTCAGATGACCAAAGCTTGCATGCCAAAGCTTTGCATATGAGATAGGCTAAGAATCGTGAGCTACACATGCCAATTCATTAATAGATTTTTCATAATCTATGAGGTTATAAAGCCCATGACATAAAATTTTAGAAGCAATAATAACATTTCCATTTGATAGATCATTATTTATGCATATTTCATCAATAAATTTCACAACCAAGATAAACTTGGATAATTCTAGATCGATAAGAGATTCTTCTTGATCCGTGGCACACAAAAAGCATCCAAAAATGTGAAAGAACTACCATCAACAGTAGCCAGAATGATATTATTGACTCCCACTATAGGATAAGAGGAGTTGTTAGCACATGTGATAGCATTCCTTATATGCATAGGCTCGAGGGAATTGAGGAAACTGCCCTGCGAGGTAGTATGTTTGGTTGTCGCATTGTCAAAGAACCAAACATCTAAATCTACTGTAGAGAAAGATGGGTCGTAATTCCAAACAATAGTAAATGCCCATTCTTCATTCAGCACAAGATTAGTAGGCTGCATTTTAGGTGTAGAGGCCTCTGCAACAATCATTCAAACCTCTTTTTTCTTTGCCTCTTATGTAGCCAGCTTTGGACAACTCTTTGTGACATGATCATTTCCTTTACAATATTTGCAAAACAATTTTTGCTTTTTTGTTTTCTTCTCTTCTTTGTCTTCCTTTTTTGACTCTCCACAATTAGTAGATTTTTGCTTACTAGTACATGAGATCTATTTACCTTTGCCCTTTTGACAGACTAAGAAATCTTGATCTGCTACATACATTATGGACCTATTCAATCTGGATTGATCTTATTGCAACAAAACAAAGACTCACTCCTCAAATGTTAAGGCATTTGGATTGACTTTCATCATCAGTTGAAGTGTGGAAGCAAAAATGTGATATGAATTTGGAAGACCATTCAAAACACTCCATAAAAGTGAATTATCTATCAAGACCTCATCAGTAAAAATCAATTGTTGTTTCAAATCTTTGATCTTTGTAAAACAATTGTCCATAGAATCTCCTTCATTCATATGCTCACTCTCCAATTGTTTTTGAAGTTAAGCAACACAAGCCTCATTTCTTGCCTCGTAATGGCACGTTTGATAGACAAGGCTATCTGTGCATGTGCCTAAGCATCTCTTCCATCCCAACAAAGTTGCTCTATAGTAGGTGCAACAAGAACCACAACACGAACAAGAACATGAAGATCATAATCTAAAATGCCATGTGCATCACCTTCAATAACCATATTTGCAGGTGTATTAGGTTCTTTTTCAACACCTTGCACAATATTCCATAGTCCTTTTATGACCAATATGATGCATCATATATGCCCATAATGGGTAATTGGTACCATCCAACTTATCCTCAACAACCAACGCATGGGATACATCATTGCTTTCAGCCATGGCCAGTGACTAAGATACTTAGATACAGAAAAATGACTATATCTTGAAAATTTGAACAAAACTACCATGTAGAGTACTGCAAAACCTGTAGCAAACTTTGAGATGCTTGTATTAGTGAACTGAAATGTGTATATATGTTTGGCACAAAGAGATGAATTTTCCTACATATGCATTGTGATAATGCATTTGGAGGTCAAAAAAAGCTCATTTGAAATTTTGATACCACAGAGCAAAGCCGTTTTGAATTCCTAATCAATCTCACTATGTTCACCAATTTTGGTAGGATTTTGAGATTGTGAGCAAAGGGGTGTCAATGACCCCTAGATAAAGCAACGATCTCCTTTGATACCAATTGTTGGAGTTTGAGGTCGCTGGAAGCACATAAACAATAGAAGAAAAAAGAAGAAGCTTGAAGCAAAGCATGCAATACTGAATGTATTACCAAGTGTGTCCACGCACATCACTACCAAAATATATCAACAAAATATAGAAAAAAATTAATATTGTGAGAGTCCTTTTCTATGTCTCATTGTAAACATAATTTCTTTTCACGTAAATTGTACATACCATGTATCATGAATGGCATGATTCTCAACTTCATAGGTAAAATTTCCGATTACATATCATTCTCTTCAGCATTTAAGATACAGTATTAGGTATAATATTTCTTGTTCATGTATTTCTAACACACTTTCTTCTTATTTATATCTAAATTAAATTTACTCTCGAAATACTTGGAACCCATTGTTGGATTCTGATATTCCCCAATACCTTATACCTCTTCCGTCCCATGTTTATTGCCATCAACACCATTCAGAGCATCCTCCTACCTCTTTTTTTTTTAATATAAAGGAAGTTCGGCATTAGCCTACTCTCCCGGACTTGAATTAAATAAAGAAAAGTACAAGAGAAGGGGACTAGTGCCCACGGGACCCCCCAAATCCCACAAAGCAGGGGAAGCTTTTATAGAGCTTAGATGACATTACAAAGAAGGTTAATTACCCTCTCATCACCCTCATGTGGGGCCCACTTGGGTTTAAGCTTGTTATCGATCAAAAGGAGTACTTGATGATGCCTAAAGGGGGGGGATTTTTTATACTTGACAATCCTTTTGCCAAGGAGGAACAGCGATTTCTCAATTGACCACTCCTTGGGAGAGTCACCGAAGTTGAAAGCACATCTTTCCCGCCAGATTTTCCATAGAACCTCCCCTCTGATGGCGTTCCAGAGAGCCGGGGAGCAGCCGATCGCTTCTCCCAGCATGGCTTGCTGCCAACTGAGACGTTTTTTAAGTCCAATTCTCTTTCCAACCACCTGCCAGAGTCTGTTGGAGTTGGGGCAGGTAAAGAAGATGTGTGAAACATCTTTGATAGACCGGTAGCAGCGTTTGCACTAGGGAGGGATCCCACAAATTTTGCTAGCCTTAAGGTTGGTCCAGATTCCATGATGGAGAATTTGCCATAAGAGGACAGACTTTTTGATTTCTATGAGGGGGTGCCAGATAGCCATGAACTTCATGTCCCACGGAAGCCACGTCCATGACAGGCACCACTTTTTGTTGAGGTTAACCTGATAGTCGATCGTTTCTTTGATGTTCGCGATTTTTGATAGGCTATTCCCATTGTGCCATTTGAGACCAAGCGAGCTCGACATGTCGTGTCCCATGAGAAGGCGAACTTTGTGATGGTCCCAGGCGAGACATCTGCTTTGCAAAGTGTTCCATTCTTCATGCGAAATGTTGATGCTAGGGTCAATATCCTCAAAGTTGATCCAGCGGTTGGTGTCTTGTTTCCAGAGATGTTTCCATTTTTTGAAGCCTTTGTTCCATAGCTTCTTGGCATTTTGAATGTTCCAAGATTCCACACTCCGGATGCCATGGACCGGAAACCAGATAGAGTCGTTTTGTCTGATACCGGCAGCCCACTTCCAGTCTTCACTGATTCTTGTGAAGCTTTTGACTTTATTCCAACTCTTCCAAAGGGAGCACACCAGATTAGAGCCTTTCGGGAAGACGGGGATCGGGGAAAACAGCAAGGTCAAGATGTCAAGATTCTTCCAATTTGGGAAACCCATGAGCGCCAACTCATTCTTGTTTCTGAAGATCAACTTGGCCCACGAGGCCTCCCCGTTGCACCAAGCCTTAACCATCCATTTCGCCGACAGTTTGTTAGCCATGCACCCGATGTCCAAGATACCAAGTCCCCCACTATCTCTACGGCTGGTGCAGATGGACCATTTGATTTTAGGCACCCCCCGCCTATTGTGGTCGCCCGTCCAAAGGAAGTTTCTACAAATACTATCCAGTTTGGAGAGATCTTGCTCTTTCGGTCTCTAACAAGAAAGGAAATAAATGGTAGATGATAAGAGGAACGTGTTGGTAACCATAGCACGACCAGCAAGATTGATTTGCATACCTCTCCAATAGTTAAGCTTGTTTTCGAGCTTGGCAAGCACCTAGTTCCACCGCTGTTCCATAGAGACGCCAAACCCCAAAGGAATCCCAAGAAGCCGAAAAATTTGGCCTTGCGGAATGATTTGACAGCCATGATCAATGAGAAGGTCGGGCTGTGATCCACCAATAGCTCTAAAGGCGGTCTTAGAGTGGTTGATTATGGATCCAGAGGCTTCACAAAAGGTAGCAAGACACTTCCAGAACGTCTCGAGGCTGGTACTATCATTGTGAACAAAAGCGTTCATATCATCGGCAAAAAGTCTCATGGTGATCTGACTCTGGTCATGCGGCAAACGAAGGCCTTTAATGTTACCAGCTTCCACCTGATGCTCCACCAGCCTGCTAAGCCCTTCCGTGGCAATGGCAAAGAGAAGGGGAGCCAATGGGCACCCTTGTCTGATAGATCTTTTAAGTTTGATCACCTTTGAAAGTTTTCCATTAATGTTAATTTGGGTCGATGCGTTTCCGAGAAGGGTCGCGATCATCTTGGTGAATTTCTGACTACATCCAAGATCTTGTAGCGACTGTAGAATATAGTCCCATTCTAGCCTGTCGTAGGCTTTATCAAAGTCGATCTTGAGGAATACTACTTCTTGTTTAGACTCATTTGCAAATTCAAGACCTTCCCAGATATCTATAATGGTTTCCAAAATTGACCTGCCTTTGATGAAACCTTTTTGGTCCTCGCTTAACCACACTCTCAAGTGGCAAGAGTATTTCCTTCGTGAGCTTCTTAGTTAATTTTGTACCTACCTTGTCTTCTTTTGAAACGTCCTTCATGTCTCTTTTTTAGCTCTATTTGTGTTTAATATTCACTTCTAGATTAGCATCGAAGTAAGTCGCTGAAATTTAATCTCATCTGATCGTAAGTGATATTCGTCATTGAAAGCTTCGTAACTCTTCTATCAATGATGTGGTGGATTTGTCCCTCTTCTGAATATAACGCGTTTTATTCAAGGTGCAGATTGCGAGATAATGATCATTCAAGATACACCCAAAAAAGCCTAAGAAAGTTACACATTTTCTGAACTTTGATATAATCATCTTTTATAGCTATTAAATGCACATTGATATCAAATTTTGAACTTCTACGGATATCAATTGCAGTATTCATAAGGCCTTCTCAACTTTATTGGAGTTCCAGAATAGTCCATTTGTTTCGATTATGATGATCTTATTGGAGCTTGATGAAGCTTCTCCAACGTTAACATACAAAGTTTTGTGTCATCTTCTTCATCCTTCCTGAGAAAATAATTTTACAATAGAGCAATCATTACATTATGACCTAAGGTAGGCCATGAATCAACATGCTAAAATTCCATATTGAGATGAATAATTGCTAGTTACCAACAAGCAATAGCCCACCCATATGCATGTACAATTTCTGAGCAATGTGGGGGATATTGTCTCCTTGTTTCTTACTCTTCCATACCCTAAGGTGCTGACCATTCATTATGTAGACTAATTTATCACCCCGTCAAACACATGTATCTGTTTCACCTACTATCATAGACATGTCTATATGGAGAAAGAAATCATATTCCTACCTTTCTCAGAGGAGGAAGGATTATTTTTCCTTGTTTAAAAGCTCCAGTTGGAAAACTCAAATATTAAAAAGAGAACGTTTGTAATAGAAGGGTTTTAGGTGCGGATGTGCTTTAGAAAACGCTTTTCAATTCATGGATGGAAATAATGAAAGACGTGAAATAAGAAGGTACCAAATATATATGCTAAGATCTCATTATTAATGTAAATTGAAAACTAGTCGTGATTGAGAGTGTAAAATCGATTTGATGGTAATTGCAAATCTTTATCAATACTATTGGAATATCAAAGGATAAAGTCAACTCCTTATCATTGATAATATGAATAGGAAAAAATTAAATCAATCAAAATAGTAATATATTGTCGTTTTAATTTCTTATGGATGTGAGCATTTTTTAGGACATAAAAAGTTCATTTCCTAAAGGATGCGTCGAAGTATTTTTATATGTTTCGCTATTGAAAGTTAAGGTTATTTTTCTCAATGTACTATGGAAAATCATATAACTGATATTTAATCCATGTATAACAATTGAAACATCTCAAGATCTGGTGTGTGGCATTAAAGGGTTTCTTTGATTGAAGCTAATCCTCGAACAAAACAACTTTAATGTGACATGCGAGCAACATATGACTAAGATTGAGGAGATTTGAAAGGCTCAATCAATCTAATTTTTTTTTTCAAAGTAATTGTATGTCCCTTGAACTTGTTCATGTCCAAAAGAGAAATATAAAATAATTAACTTACGTGATTCAATCAACAGGTCCTCTATCTTTGTCCTCAATGTTGCTACCCTTATTGTCAAAAACACACTCTGTTCATGCTCAATCCCAACACTCTTCTTACCATAAACATAGAAATTTAGGTTTTTATATATATATAAAGGAAGTTCGGCCTTAGCCTACTCTCTTGGACTTGTATTAATTAAAAGAAAAGTACAAGTGAAGGGCACTAGTGCCCACGGGACCCCTCGAATCCCACAAAGCAAAGGTAGACTTTATAGAGTTTAGATGGCATTACAGAGAAGGTCAATCACCCTCTCATCACCCTCATGTGGGGCCCACTTAGGGTTTAAGCTTGTTGTTGATTAGAAGGAGCACTTGATTATGCCTGATAGGGGGGGGGTGTTTCTTATAGTTAGCGATTCTTTTGTCGAGGAGGAACAGTGATTTCTCAATCGAACACTCTTTGGGGAGTCACCAAAGTTATAAGCACATCTTTCCCACCATATCTTCCATAGGACCTCCCCTCTGATGGTGTTCTAGAGAGTCATGGACCATCGCTTCTCCTAGTACAGCTTGTTTTATAGCTGATATGTTTCTGAAGTCTAGTTTTCTTTTTGACAATCTGCCAGAGCTTGTTGGATTTAGGACAAGTAAAGAAGATGTGAGGAACATCTTCAATGGACCGGTAACAGTGCTTGCACTAGTGAGGCACCCCAAAAATTTCTCTAGCCGTCAAGATGGTTCAGATTCCTCAATGAGGAATTTTCCATAAGAGGACAGACTTTTTGATTTATATGAGAGGATGCCAGATGGCCATGAACTTCATATCCCATCGAAGCCGCGTCCACGATAGGCACCACTTCTTGTTGAGGTTGACCTAATAATGAATGATTTCTTTGATGTTCGAGATTTTTTTAGGCAATTACCATTGTGCCATCTAAGACCAAGCGAGCATGGTGGGTCGTACCCCATGAGAAGATGAACTTTAGAGTGGTCCCAGCCAAGACATCGGCTTTGTAAAGTATTCCATTCTTCATAGGTAATGTTGACCCTAGGGTCAATATCCTCAAATTTGGTGATGTTTCCATTTTTTGAAGCCTTTGTTCGATAACCTCTTTGTGTTTTGAATGTTCCAAGATTCCACGTTTTGGATGCCTTGGATCGAAAACTAGATAGAATCATTTTGTTTGATACTGGCTACCCACTTCCAATCTTCACTGATTCTTATGAAACTTTTGAATTTATTCCAACTCTTCCATAGCGAGCACAATAGCTTTGAAAGTGATCTTTGAGTGGTTGATTTTGGATCCAAAGGCTTCGCAAAAATTCTAGGCACCACCAAAACGTCTCTAGGCTAGTACTATGGTTGTGGACAAACGTGTTCATATCATCGGCAAAGAGTCTCATGGTGATCTGGCCTTTGTCATGGGGCAAGCGGAGGCCTTTGATATTACCTACTTCCACGTATTGTTCCACAATCCGGCTAAACCCTTCCTTGGCAATAGCGAAGAGAAGGGGAGCCAATGGGCACCCTTGTCTAATCGATCTTTTTAGTTTGATCACCTTCAAAAGTTGGCCATTAACATGAATTTGAGTCGACGCGTTTCCCCAAAGGGTCGAGATCATCTTGGTGAATTTTTGGCTACATCTGAGATCTTTAAGTGACTAGATAATATAGTCCCACTGGAGCCTATCATAAGCTTTGTCAAAGTCGATCTTGAGCAAAACCACATCTTGAGGAAAACCACATAGAGATTTACCTGATTAGAGACACGAAACGATGCACTAATTTAACACTTTATGGTAATAGTTCTCTTTCGTGCCATCAATGATTTATTTCCCATAATTGCAGATATACGCATGCATTCCTCTTTGTCATATAATCCTAGTATGAGATGGTTGAACCATACCTTAAGAGGGAGGATTGGGAAGTAGTCCTCAATCATGGCTTTTGGGGCAAGTGGTTAGCCCATCGCATTCCTAATTGTGAGGTTGTGAGTTCAATACCCAACATGGGTATCAGAGCCAAGTTGAGGAACTTGGGCAAGATGGAGGTAAGGTGCCTCATTTGGTGGGCACTTGGAAAAAGCATTTGTCCTTGGTTAGAGAGAAACTAGCCTTAGATGAAGGTGCATGGGCATGTGGGCACCCAGAGAGGGTGGGATAGGTCCAAATTTGGTCTGAGCACTAGAGTTTGAGGTTGGTGGAAATACTCACACATGGAAAGAGGGTTTAAGAGAGTCTGAAGGGTCCACAAGTGAGCATTTAGGACAATGCTCAATCTAAGGGCGAAGGAATATCAGATAATCCTAGTAGGAGATGGTTGAACCATGCCCTAAGAGAGGATTAGGAAGTAATCCTCAACCATGGCTTTTGGGGCAAGTGGTTAACCCATCGCATCCCTAGCAGGGAGGTTGTGAATTCAATTCCCAACAACCTTTCAAAAAAAAATTCTTTTTCTGGAATATTTGATACAATAACTTCTTCTGCTAATGTGGAGAGTAGGAAGTACTAGCAATCTGTCCTCTAGCTTGGCACCAACTAGCATATGCACATTGGTTCAATCAAATGATTCCTCCAACTAGCACATGCACATTGGTGCCAAACAAATGATTCCTCTTTCTTTCTTAACTTCTCTCAAGTTATTGTTAGCAAAACTTGAGGGAAGCTACTAGAAATATAATTGAGGGTTCTGTAGGAAAAGCGGGCATAACCAGCTAGAGCGTTCGCGCTTATCACATATGGTCAGATTTGTCTTCTGCCTTTCACTCTTTTTTCTTCTCCAGTTTGTGATACAAAAATCTTTTGAAACTTATTAGAAACAGCAGGAAAAATCTCAAATCAGAACTCAAGTTGTACATTAATTCAGTTACTACAAATGTCATTTAAATAGAAACAATACAGATATTTAAAGGAGAATCCACCGAATACTCATCAACAATATATATATATATATATATATATATATATTATATATATATATATATATATATATATATAGAGAGAGAGAGAGAGAGAGAGAGACCATCCTCTCCGTGCCGTGATTTCTCTTAACTTGATGCGCACATTATCTCCCTTACTTCGCATTACCTTTTATGTATTTCTTGCAGCATCTCCATCTGCAACTCTTGCTCTGTGTGCTCTTTCTTTGTGTGCTCGTTATCTTCGTGTTGGTCGGTCGTACGTCCTAACCTCTGTATTTCCTCGTCCACATACGCATGGAGGCGTACAACGTGCTCTCATAACTCAGCATGCAACCGGTACTCTATCACCATATTGCACAAAGAAAAACCAAGCTATCACCTGCGCGTAGTGTTGCAAACAGCCGCCATGTTACCACCATGTCGCACAAACAAGGCCAAAGGTCTGGACTGTGCGGGGTTTCTTGTTTGTCGCCTTCCTGTTGATATCCTGTTGTTGTGCATGACAGAAGATCAACTGATATATCACTTTCGTCTGCAAGTGCCATATGCATCTACCCCGTACATACTTCAAAGTAGCCTACCATCACGTTTTAAAATCAAGAGCTCCACGAATTCCCATAAAATCCCTTGAAAGGATGGGCATGAACTGCCATGATATGATATCTTCTTTGCCTTTGATTTTATTTCATGAAGCATGCCTTTGGACATCACGTTTTAATAGATGATGTAGTATGACTTAGACACACGAATAAAGATACAAACTATCCTGCTGTTGTCAAAATGATAAAGAGTGTCCTTCAATGTAACCTGGGCTTGATTGTACACACATCTGTTTTTCTTTAAAGGAAGTTCGAACTTACAATCTACTCTTTTTGATAGCTTGAATTAATGGAAAGTACAAGAGTAAAGGGCATAGGACCATAGGACCCTCCAATCGGACACAAGAAAAGGTAGAATACTTAGCATAAACTAAAAATGATAAAGCTTGTAAGGCTCTCAAGGATATGATAGAAAATATGATGCTAAGGTCAGATGACCATACTAATTTGAATCAAAGTCAATTCTATCGTAGTAAGCATGACCCTTTCAATTGTCAACATTGTTCATCGAGAGTGCTCAAAGTCCAACCATTTTCCCAGGAAGAGAGTAGCTTTCACATGTTCTCATATCACTATGAAGGGTGTCCTAAGAGCATCCAAGAGAGATTGAACTCACTCCTCCAAAGAGGAGACAAAACTCACCCGCTTAAGCTAGTAATGCTAGATAATGAAAGAAAAATTGATCATATGAAAACTATTGGGAATTGAACTCACAACCTCTTGGTTAGCAGTGTGATGAGCTAACCACTTGCCCCAAGAGGCATGGTTGAAGATTACTTCCTAATCCTCTCTCTTAAGGCATGGTTCAACCATCTCCTACTAGGATTATGTGACGTTCCTCCCCCCTTAGATTGAGCATTGTCCTCAATGCTCACATGTGGAGCCTTCTACCTAAGTTGGGCCCTTTTCCATGTTTGAGCGCCTCCATTAGCCTCAGATTTCAATGCAGGGACCTATTTTGGACCTATGCAACTCTCCATTGGTTCCCAAATGCCCATGCGCCTTCCTTCTTGGCTAGTTCGAGACTCGCCCATGGTCAAACACTTCCGAGGTGCCCATGAATAAGGCTTCTTACCTCCATCTTGCCCAAGTTCATCAATTAGGCCGTAATACCACTATTGTCAATCTCTGATGAACCCCCCTTTTTCCTTGAACTCTAGCAAAATTCCCAATGCAAAAGAAGCACTCAGATGCTTGAATTAGCCTAGTTGCCTAATCGCGTACCAATTTGATTAATTCCCTATATATCTTGCTATTCAAAGGAGTCTCCAAATGTCCTCTCACATGGATCTCATGTGTGAGCTCATTGAAATAAAGCTTACAAGTGGTTCACAACCTCCTCCCTTAACATACTCCATATAAAAAAAATGCAAACATTGATCATATAATACAGCTAAGATAAGATTATAAAGGAACATTTTTAAGAATCATATAAATATAAATAATCTAATTAGATTACAAATATCAGTAAGACATATGTGCCTAAAAGCTTTACGCTTGCTCTTTAAGACTTGTGCAAAAATCTTTTAAGAACATATGTATAAACAATTTTACTATACCGATCTTATATTAGTTGGAAATGCACATATTGCCCATATTTAAAGTAGAAATTGTATGCTCTAGAGATTCTCACGGTATCTTTAAATGAAAATATGTTCCTGGCTACACATTTTTTGTTAATATAAAGGAAGTTGAGTCTTTGCCAACTCTCATGGACTTGTATTAAATAAAAAAAAAAAAGAAAAGTACAAGTGAAAGGGACTAGCGCCCAAGGGACCCCCCAAGTCCCACAAAGGAGGGGTAGATCTTAAAGAGTTTAGATGGAATTACGAAGAAGGCTAATCACCCTCTCATCACCCTCATTTGGGGCCCACTAGGGTTTAAGCTTGTTATTGATCAGAAGGAGCGCTTTATGATGCTTGAGAGGGGGAATTTCTTACAGTTGTTGATTCTTTTACTGAGGAGGAACAATGATCTCTCGATCGAGCACTTTTTGCGGGATTCACCAAAGTTCTAAGCACATCTTTCCTCCTAGACCTTCATGAGGACTTCCCCTTTGATGAGATTCTAAAGGGTTGTTGAGCAGGCAATTGCTTCTCCATGTAGGGCTTGTTTTCACCTGATATGCTTTTGAAGTCTTCCAACAATCTACAAGAGCCTGTTGAAGTTGGGACAAGTGAAGAAGATGTGACCAACATCTTCAATGGGCCAGTAATAGTGCTTGCACCATGGAGGCACCTTGCAAATTTTGCTAGCCTTTAGGTTGGTCTAGATTCCCCGAAGAAGAATTTGTCATAGGAGGACATACTTTTTGTTTTCTATAATAGAGTTCTAGATAGCCATGAACTTCATATCCCACAGTAGTCGCGTCCATGACAGACACCACTTCTTGTTGAGGTTGACCTAGTAATCAATGTTTCCTTTCATATTCTAGATTTTTGTTAGGCAATTTTCATTATGCCATCTATGGCCTAGTGGGCATGGAAAGTCGTCTCCCATGATAAGATGGACTTTAGAGCGGTCCCAAGCACAACCTCTACTTTCTAAATATTCCATTCTTCATAGGTATTATTAGCGCTAGGGTTAATACCCTCAAAGTTGATCCGTTGATTGGTGTCTTGTTTCCAAAGATGTTTCGAGTTTTTGAAGCCCTTGTTCCAGAGCCTCTTGGCACTTCGAATGTTCCAAGATTCCACATTCCTGATGCCATGGATCGGAAACCAGATAAAGTCTTTCTGTTTGATACCGGCCATGCACTTCTAATCTTCACTGATTCTTATGAAGCTCTTGACTTTATTTCAGCTTTTCCAGTGGGAGCACACTAGATTCAAGCCTTTCGAGAAAACCAGGATCAGGGAAAACAAAAGGGTTAGAATGTCAAGATTCTCCTAGTTTGGGAATCCCACAAAAGTCAACGCATTCTTGTTTCTGAAGATCAACTTGGCCTACAAAGTCTCCCTGTTGCACCATGCCTTAACCGTCCATTTTGCTGCAAGTTTGTTAGCCATGCACCCAATGTCCAGAATACCAAGGCCCCCACTATCCCTTTGTCTAGTGCAAATGGACCATTTGATTTTACGCATCCCCTCCTGTTGGGGTCGCCTGTCGAAAGGAAGTTTCTACAAATACTTTCTAGTTGGGATAGCTCTTTCTCTTGTAGTCTCCGACTAGAGAGGAAGTAAATGGTCAACCAAATGAGGAATGTGTTAATAACCATTGTACAAACTGCAAGATTGATTTGCATACCTCTCCAATAGTTTGGCTTGCTTTGGAGTCTGGCCAGGACCTAGTTCCACCACTGCTCTAATGAGATACCAAAGCATAAGGGAATCCTAAGAAGCCGAACAATCTAGATTGGAGGAATGTATTGACAATCATGTTCAAATAGAAGGTCGGGTTGGATCTTGACCATAGCTCTTAAAGCGGTCTTTAAGTGGTTGATTTTGCAGCAAAAGATTTGCAGAAAGTATCGAGGCACCTCTAAAACATCTCCAAGCTGGTACAGTCGTGGGCAAACGTGTTCATATCGCTGACAAAAAGTCTCATGGTGATCTGGCCTTGGTTACAGGCCAACAAGAGGCCTTTGATATTACCAACGTCCACATGTTGTGTCTGTAGCCGACTAAGACCTTCCATGGCAATGTCAAAGAGAAGGGGTGCCAAAGGGCATGCTTGTCTAATCAATCATTTTAATTTGATCGCCTTCAAAAGATGGCCATTAACATTAATTTGGGTCGATGCATTTCCCAATAGGGTTGAGATCATCTTTGTGAATTTCTGGTTGCAACTGAGATCTTTAAGTGATTGCAAATTATAGTCCCATTACAGCCTATTGTAAGCTTCATCAAAGTCGATCTTGCGGAAAGCCACATCTTTTCTTGATTCATCCGTGAAGTTGAGACCTTCCCAAATATGAATTATGGCTTCCAATATTGACCTAACTTTGACAAAATAGTTTTGGCCCTCGCTAAGCCAAACTCTCAAATGGTCAGAAATTCTTTTGACTATGACTTTATCAATGATCTAATATCGCATTTGAAACATCATAATCGGATGTGAGTTCTCAAATCTATTCTTTTCCCCTTTTTGTGCATAAACTTAATGATGCTATTGTTGAGACAATTTCGAAGCATGCCAAAATCGAGTGCCTCTTGCCAGACCAAGCACAGAAGGGTGTACATCACCACCTTGAAGGACTTAAAGAAATCATTGGTGAGCCCACTGAGCCTTGAGCTTTTCCCACTAGGAAGGGCATCAATGAATTCAATGATTTCTTTTTTCGAGATAGGGGCATCAAACAAGGATTGAAGATTGTGTGGGATCTTGTGAGAGGATACCCTAGAGATGGCCACCATGCAGTCCCCTCTATGAGGCGAAAGGGGAGTCGAGATCCCTAGGAGTCTCGTAAAATGTTCTTCAATGATTCTCATATTTTCTTCTTGCATTTTGCATACATTGCCAATTGACTCTAGCAATAAGAGGATCAATTCGCAGTTTAAGAATATTTCACATCTCTTTGGTGGGCATGCCGACTTTGCTAGCCCACCACTCATTAAAGAATATTTGAAAATTTTTCCTTTGTATTTATTCCTCGTATCTCAAGAGTGCTCTGAAGACACTTCTGGGATTAAGCTTTTCCTTTGTTCACTTCCTCCTCAAGTATCCAGATTCTATGATATAGAGCTTCTCTATGACCATGCCAAATTCTCTAGAGCATCTTCCTCGTTCTTATCCAAGTCGGGACTTGTCAATTGCACATCTCCAACTCTTCATGGGGGACGAACAAGTGGTGAATGCCTTCTTTGAGACTTCAACAATTTCTTAATGGATAGAGGGGAGAGAGAAAGAAGTCGAGTAGGTGTGAAACCAAGGAGCCTTACTGGTTTTGATGAGAGGTTGGAATGAGATAATGATCGGGTAGTGATCAAAGATGGCGAGGTCAATGCATTATGAGAGGGAAGGACGGCCTCACTGATGAATGATGCTCTGAGCAATGTAGCTTTTCATTGCTCATGGGATCATTTTATGACAGCGTGATCCTCCATATCAAATCTTCACTAAGGGTCCATTTAAAGAATTCGATTTTCTACATCTGTTTTATTTTTCATTTCATCTAATTATAAATGCACCACCTCAACGATTCTTTCTCTTCTATTCTAACGAGAGATCCGCAACCTTCCTTTTTTGTACTTCTTTTTCTATACAGAATGAGAGATTATAAAGTTCGAAGAACAAATATGTAACGCAGAAAACACAACGAAATAAACTGCATGTGTTTGAAACTCACATCTTCCTCAATAAAGATATTCCGAATGTAACGTGATCACTCTTTTATTTATTGATCTTTTTTAATACAATGCCTGATTCGAAACACTACAAATTGATCATGATCTCATAGAAAAGAACGAAATGGTACATATCGAAGCAATCAATATCTTAGCATTCATAAATCTCTATTTAATGTCTCATTCTGTATGTCACTTATTTTTGGATGTTTATTGATTGGAGACTTCTACAAAATAGCTTCACGACACCGAGTAGAAAAAGGCTTAATATGGTCAATGTCGGAAACAACAATGTTAAAGCTACACACAAACTTGGATTACTCAAAGGAGATTGACGCTTGGAGAAGGCGGATAAAAGGAAGAAAAATGGGTTTAAAATATATTGTCTCGATGATCATCATAATTGGAATTACTAATCTGATTGGGATGACAAAAAATTGATTGAAACTTGGAGAAGGTGATTTTACAAAGACAAATCTGTGTCAAATATATTGTCTTAGGTTTATCCACACATGATGAAGATAGTAAATCTTGGAGTAATATGGAAGCACCTCCTGTGGGATGGGGTTACCATTACCAGCAATTTTATGTGTAACTTAAACTATGATCGAATTGAAATTCATTTTTATCGTTATACTTATCTTGCAACTAGCATCAAAACTTGGCTCTAGAAAGAGGATTCGAGGAAATCTTTTAGTAAAAAAACTAAGTAGAGTTGGTAAAGCTAGTTCAAGGAAGAAATGTGCAGTAGAGGGTCGGAAAATGTAAATATCTCTTTGCTCCAATGGGGTCAATGTATGCGGGAGACGCATACTTAGAATTTCTTGGATGCAATGCACGTGTGTTAGGTCAATTGGTTGCGTCCATAGCCTCCCAATTGGTTCAGCTCGTGTGGGTTGCGGTTGGATACCGGTCACTACTTGGGTGGTCAGTTTTCAACCAACTCTTTTGGGGGTTCCGTTGAGCCTTTGGGCTACCTATTTCAAACCAATCATTTTCTCTAGCTTTAGTTCGGTATAGGTAGTTTAAGAAAGCATTGTGGACCAGAAGGTTGGAATATGTAAAAAGATCCTTGTCAATGGGGACAATGTATGGGAGAGGTGCATAGTAAGAATCCTTCGATGTAGACGATTTTCCAACCCTAGCTAAAGAATGCACATTTAATACAGTACGTGCTCACAAAAGTAATTCAAGTAGCAATGTATTAGCATAGATCATTTAGATCTAGGCACTGACTCCCACAGACTTCCACCCAGTAATTATAAGCAAAAGAACATTCATGAAGCAAGCACACATGGTGTTACCGTGTATTATAGGTACACGGTATGGTTAGGCTAAACTCAGCTTCAACCACGCAATATCTTACAATACGAAGCGGGTTAAGAAAAAAAAACACACAGAATTTCAAAATGAAGAACGGGTGAAATTCTACCTACCTTCAGATACATAGAAAGGACAATTAAGATTATTGATTGTTTAATGGTTTTCAAATAGAAGTACTTCCGATACTTAAATCACTTCTTTTATCGAAAACAATTGCAAACCATAGGTCTTTTTACCATATGTGAAAAATATTATAGTGGAATCCAATAGTTTCAAGTACTGATGTCATTTGAGCAAGCTGATAACCCTAAAATTGTATAAAACTCTTAAAATTATGTTTATAAGTCCAAAATACCATTTTCTTACATAATGCTTATTTTCATTTTCTGAATATTCGTATATGCTAAGTTGAACTCAGCTTCCACCACGTAATATCTTACACTAAGAAACGGGTAGAAAAAAGAAGAAAACACACAGAATTTGAAAATGAAAAATAGGCGGAATCCTACCTACCTTCAGATACAGAGAAAGAACAATTAAGATTATTGATTGTTTGATGGTTTCTAAATAGAAATACTTCCGATATTGAAGTCAATTCTTATGTTGAAAAAATTGCAAACCATTAGTATTTCTACCATATTTAAAAAATAATCTAGTGGACTCAAGTAGTTTCAAGTACTGATATCATTTGAGCAAGCTCAACACCCTAAAGTTGTATAAAAATCTTAAAATTATGTTTCTAAGTCCAAAATATATTTTCTTACAGAACGCTTATTTACATTAGAAATCAAAGGCTTATTAATAGTTTTTGAAAATTCATACATCACACCTAGATACGATTTTCTTTTAAGTTATCCTTATTCTTCCTTAATTTGAATATCTATAATTCCTCCATTTCTGTTTTTAATTTCTCCATTATGTTTCCCTAACACAATATTTTTCCAGAATATTTTCTTTGTTTTTAGAGAGCCCAATCAATACTTTCAATGAACATTTCTATTCACCTTATGGGATATATATTATTTTTATTAAAGGCTTTTAAATGAACATTTCTTATCATCTTATGGGATATAACTTCTATTTATCAAAGGCTTTCAAATGAACATTTCTTCTCATCTTATGGGATATAACGTTTTTATCAATGGCTGATTATATTGTTTTGAAATGTAAGAAACAATAATAAAATTAGTTTAATGGATAAGGTGTGCAGGACATCTAGAACTCAAATACTGGATCACGTTTTTCTCAATTATTAGAAAATAATCACTTAATATTATGTGCCTAAATATTATGCCATCATTAGTTTATTTTCAATTAATCCATATTTCTGTTATCACTTCTCAACTAGTTGCGATCTCATATTACCATGGTTTTATTAATGCCACATGACAAGGCTTAGGAGCCTTTGACCGTTTCTTAGAGGATAATGTTATGCTTATCTTTGTGTGAGTGAAGGAGGAGTCTAGACTGTGCATGATGTAGTAGAAAGAACGCAGAACAAAAGGTGTTATTAGAAGATTGATAATTTGATGCTTATCTTTGTGTGAGTGAAGGAGGTCCTTGTCTGTGTATGATGCATTGGAAAGAATTCATGGCAAAAGGTGTTATTATAAGATTCATACCAGATAATGTTTAGAGTTTGCGCTTGTGGAACGTATGAGAGTAGTGATGGCAGACTAACAAAAGTATCGATAGTGCATTTGGAGTACTCCTCATTTCAGCCCATATGAGCTTGTGAGGAGCTACCCAAAAATGATGAAAATGGGCCATGTGAGAAATTCCATGAGCTGTTAATTAAATAGAAGTTAAGTTGTCAATCACTTCGCCGTGGTGGTTTATTTAAAAGATATCTCACAAAACTATATCATATTTTGTTATCTTTAGAAAACCATCTAAAGTGCATGTGAGTTTATTGTAAAATGACACTTTTTCTTGAAGTTTGAGTAAATTTGAAATTTTTGTGCTTTTCTTGAATATATCAATTTTATTGCGCCTCATTTTTTTGATTATATTGAAAATCACTGTCTCGTTCAATTTTATTGCGCCTCAATTTTTTGATTATATTGAATATATATATATATATATATATATATATATATATATTTTGTTATATTTTTTATTCTCTCTCTCTCTCTCTATATATATATATATATATATATATATATATATATATATATATATATATATATATATATATATATATATGGAGAGAGAGAGTTGTAGAATACGTATCGCATGTGTGTATTGTACATTTTACGTATTTCTTGCACCATCTCTGTCTCCACCTCTTTCTCTGTGTGCTCGTCATATTCGTGTTGGTCGGGCATACATCCTAACTTTTGTATTTCCTCGTCCCAATAGTTCTGAAAAGTGACTATAAAAAGTAGGCTTGCACCTCGTATTTTATCACCATCTCGCACAAAGGACCAGTCGCCATGCTACCACCATGTCGCACAATCAAAGCCGAAGGTCTGGACTGTGCGGTGTGTCTTGTTTGTCGCTTTCTTGCTGATATCCTAACGTTATGCATGACAGAAGATCGACTGATATCTCACCTCTAAGTATGATATACATCTACCCTAATTACTTCAAAGTAGGCTATCATCTGTTCTTTAATCAGGATCTCCACAAATTCCCATAAAGTCCCTTGAAAGGATTGGCATAAAGTACAACGATATGATTCGCCTCGGATTTTATTTCATGAGGCTTGCCTTTGGACTTGACATTTTAATAGATGGTGTAGTGTGACTAAGACACACGAATAAAGACACAAACTGCACTCAACCTGTGAAAATGATAAAAATTTCCCTTTAATGTAATTTAGGGTAGATTCTATGCACACATGTATGCACGTGATCCATAGGAGCCTATCTTGTTTTAATGGAAATTAGAATAGTGAAGGGTGTAGCACCCATGGGACTTTTCCAATCTCACAAAAATAGTTGTTGAATGCTTATCATGCACTAATAATGATAGAGTTCAAATGTTTACTAAGGGTAGGAACTCGAAAGGGATGGCTCTAAAGCCAATCGCTCTAAAGCCATAAGCAAAGATTCGTTTGAACTAAAGTCAACCCTCCTATAGCGAGCAAGAATTTTGCCACTATCGACATTTTCCATTGAAAGCACCTGAGAGCAAATGATTCCCCTAAAAGAGAGCTAGGTTGACATCTCATCATATCATAATCAAGAATGTCCTTAGTGCACCGAAGAGGATTTGAGCCCGTGCCCCCCCTAAAGAGAAGCCAAAGATTCACTTGCTTAAGCTCGTGTAGTTAGACCATGAAACAAACAATATAAAGAAGCAAACATGGATCATATAATACATCTAGGGTCATAATGGAACAATCTATTTAGATTAGGATTAGCGGCCATACATATGTACCCAGAAAGGTTCATACTTCGTTCTTTACGATTTCCATACAAATATTTTGAAAATATATGTGTAAACAATTTTGTTATGTCCATCTTATTTGATTTTACAATACCCAAATTACCCATATGTAAAGTAGAAAATCAACCCGTACGCTCTAGAGCACCTCATGATTTCATTTTCAGAAAATATGATCCTAGTTACACATGGAGTTTTTTACTTAATCGTGCACTTTTAGCATTTCCTTTTTTTCTTGAAAAAAAATCTAGTTTTTGTTGTTTATGGCATCTTTTTATGAACGTGATCTTGCGTATTAGATCTTCATTTAATGTCCATTCAATGTCTGATGCCCTGTGCTGTCTTGTAAAACATTAGGCCTAGTTAGAATCAATTTTTGGTTTGGTGTTACCAAATAATCAAGAACAAATGATTATGAGATTATTCATGGATGATACGAACACCCTCTTATGAAGTGATTAGGACTGATACCTTTTGTAATGCTTTTGGATCCAAGATTAACAATGCTAAAACTGCATTTAAGGCAGATAGAGGTCTCCAACCATAGTTCCTTTTAGAACATGGCTGTCAAGATATTTCGAGTGGTCAAATATCCTATCTTCTTGGAATACCTTTGGTATTTGACGTGACAATGGGTATAGATGGATTGGGTTCTTGATAAGATCGATAGAAAGTTGGGATATTGGAAAGGTATGCAAATTAACATGGCAGGTGGTGCCATGGTGGTCAAAACCTTCCTCATTGCCTGGATAATTAATTTTATATCATGTTGTAGACCAAAAGCATTGAAAGGTATGCAAAGTTACATGGCAGGTTGTGCCATGTTGGTCAAAACATTCCTCATTGCCTTGATAATTTATTTTATATCATGTTGTAGACCAAAAGACACTGAATTGGATAAGTTGGCAAGAACCTATATAAATTTCTTTGCACCAGTGACCATAACAAAAGAGATATGTTCAAAATAATATTAAGCTTTTGTTTCAAAAAGAAAAAGTGGGCTGATCTTGGCATTCTGGTGGGTTTGGCCAACAAGCTCGTGATCAAGTGGCTATTAAGATCTTGGAACAATATGGAAACCCCGTGTGGCATGCGGAATTTTAAGAATAAAAATGGCATTGCTCTTGTTGGCATGCCTAAATGGAAGGGGATCATTCTTCTTACTCTGCTATTTTTCCCCTTTCCTCTTTCCCCAAAAGGATCTCTAGTTATCTGCTCACTTTGGAGATCAATGAAGATTGAATCTGCTATTTTTCCCCTAAAATAGTCCAAAACTCTGAGAATTATGTTTCTAAGCCCAAAAAACCATTTCCTTTGATTTATTCATAATTTGGTTATTTCCTCAAGCAACATACATGATCGTTTTCAAGATATCGATGTTTATTGATCAGTATATCTAAATTAATGGACCTAGATTAAATATGTTACATTTTTTTGATAATTCATGTATCATCTTATGGGATTTAAGTTCTTTTAATCAAAGTGTTATTATATTTTCAAAGGAGAATGTAAGAAGAAGCATAGAGTTAGTTATGTGGATAAAGTTGAAAGACATCTAGAACCCAAACCTTGTAATTTATCATGCTGTTTCCAAAAGAAGACCAAAAAAAGGGAAAACAATATTAAAACTCTTGCTAGATCTCATTCGAGTCTATCATAAGATTTTTTTAAAACCAACCTTGAGGAAGATGATGTTTTCGGAAAACTCCTTCATGTAATCAATGGCCTCCCAGATATCAATGTTGACTTCAAGGATGGATCTACCTTTGAAGGGATAAGCAAGCGCTTAGACATTGAAGTAGAATAAGACCATTTTTTACTTGGTTGGTCTTTTTGTATCGATGTTTTATGCATATTTTGTCCACCTTCCTTTTTTCTTAGTTCCAAGAGTGCAATGAGAGGGGAAATTTTCTTTGATAGAGATTTTCCATGCGAATTCTAGTGGGAGATCGCCTTTAAGGGTACTTGATTTTTTGAGATACGAATCTGGAATAGTGGAAAACCACTAATAAGGCTCTCACTATTCGGATGAGATTATCTAATCGTTTTCTAGTGGTACAGTATTCTTGGTTTTTCTACTCATGTGTGGCGTTGTCCTATGCAGATTTTCCATCATCAACATCTTTGATTTGACTTATCCCTTCACCATAGTCTAAGAGTTTGACCTCCTTTTCTAATTTGCTAATCTCTTTGATATTCAAATTCCTATTAAAGCACGATGGCTCAACACCATGACAACGATTGGGACTTCTCTTACATCGTCTATGGACCTCGATGAAGCCATAAGAGTTAGTCTCAATGAAAGAAAGCATTTGATATATTCTTGAAGATAACCACTTGCTCCAAACGGTCTGCTTCACCTATGCCAATGCTGATCTTGGAAGGGAGATCTTTGATGAGATTAACTTCATCACAAATCTACGGATGTCACCATCTCTAGAAACTGGTCCCTGAATAGAAAGACCTAATCGATCACTTCTGTATGGAGCTCAACACTTTCTAGATCGTCAATCATTGATTTTCCCTTTTGTCTCCAAAGCAAACACAAAGAAATCATTTATTTGATGCTTGAATAAAGGGTAAGTATGTTCCCTCTTTTTTGTTTAAAAGAATCCAAGAGCGAAAGACAAAGTCCTTATCTTTGAAGCCAGACGTGACTAGAGGGAGTGGTCGCTTACTTCGAAATACACAAAACCAAAACTAGACTTTATAAAAAAAATTTCAACAGAGTTTAGTTGAAGTCTAATCTTGCTTTGCTTGAATTGATTGAAAGAACAATTGTACAAGTAAACATGCATAGTACCCATGGGACCCTGTATCTCACAAAGCAAGGGCTAAACTTGAAATAATTCTATGAGGTCTTTCTTTAAGGTACTTAAAGAAAGGCCTCATAGACAGTGCTTTAACATCATTCATCGAGAGTGCCCACAGTCCAACGATTTCCCACAAAGAGAGTAGCTTTAACATCTTATCATATCACTTTGAGGGGTTTCCAGACTGCATCTAAGATAAATTGAACTCACCCCTCAAAACAGGAGAAAGAACTCACCGCTCAAGCTAGTACTCCTAGATAATGGAACAAACATTGATCATATGAAAACGAAAACATTGATCATATAATAAACCTAAGATTATGAAGGAACCTTTTTTATAATCATCTAAATATAAATAATCTAATTAGATTACAATTAGCAGTAATACATATGCCCGTGCAAGGTTTACGCTTGGTTCTTTAAGACTCGTACAAAAATCTTTTGAGAATAGATGTATAAAAAGTTTTACTATACCGATCTTATATTAGTTGGCAATGCACATATTGCCCATATGTAAAGTAGAAAATATATCGTATGCTCTAGAGCACCTCACTTCTTCATTGAATTACTCATTCAATCATGCATTATAGTATTTAACTTTTACTATATCTAGTTTTTGTTGAGAATGTCGTCATTTTATGACAGCCTGGGTGTCAAATCTTCACTTAATGTCCATATTAAGAATTTAATTTTCTACGTCTGCTTTATTATTCTTTTCATGTACTTATAAATGCATTGCCTTAACGATGTTTTTTAAATTCTAACGAGAAATTCGGAATCTTCCTTTTTTGTACTTCTTTCTCTATACAGAATGGGAGATTATTAAGTTCTAAGTACAGATATGTAGAGCGGAAATCATAAGGAAATAAACTGCGTGTGTTTGAAACTAATTCTCTATTTAATGTCTCATTCTGTATGTCATTTTTAAGTTTGGATGTTCATTGATTGGAGACTTCTACAAAATAGCTTGAAGACACCGAGTAGAAAAAGGCTAAATATGATCAATGTCGGAAACAACAATGTCAAAGCTACAGACAAAGTTGGATTACTCAAAGAAGATGACGCTTGGAGAAGACTGAGAAAACGAAGAAAAATGAGTTTAAGATATGTTAATGTCTGGATGATCATCCTAATTAGAGTGACTAATCTGTTTGGGAGGACAGAAATGTGATTGAAACTTGGAGACGTGTGATTTTAGAAAGACAAATGTTTGTCAAATATATTGTCTTAGGTTTATCTACACATGATGAAGACAGTAAATCTTGGACTAATATTGAAGCACCTCCTGTCGGATGGTGTTAGCATTACCAGAAAGTTTATGTCTAAGTTAAGCTATAATCAAATTCAAATTCGTTTTCATTGTTATGTTTATCTTGCAACTAGGATGAAAGCTTCCAAGTTTTAATGATGCTTTCATATAAGTTCTAGTGGCATAACAATACGCGTAGATGCTAGATGAAGGTGCATATATAAAATAGAACTTGGCTTCTTTTCTATAAAGTGGCTCTGACGAGACCTTTTAGTAAGAAAACTAAGTAGAGTTGATATAGCTAGTTCAAGGAAGCAATGTGCAGTAGACGGTTGGAAAATCTAAATAACTCTTGTTTCAATGGGGTCAATGTATGCGGGAGGTGCATACTTGGAATCCTTCGATGGAATCCACGTGTGGTAGCTCAATTGGTTGGGCCTTATCCTTTCAATGTTGAAGGCAAGGGTTCAACTTGTGTGGGTTGTAGTTGGATACCTATCAACACTTAGGTGGTGAGTTGATACCTATCACCACCTGCGTCGTGAGTTGTCAAACCACTCCTTTTGGGGGGACCATTGAGCCTTTGGGCTAAATGTTTCAAACCAATCATTTTATCTAGCTTTAGCTTCGTATATCTAGTTCAACAAATCACGATGGTCCAGAAGGTTGGAATCTGTAAAAAACTCCTTTTCGATGGGGTCAATATATGTGAGGGTGCATAGTATGAATCCTTAGGTACATACGACACATGTGCACACTATGATGGCAGCCCCATAGCATAGATCATTAAACTATAGGCATTGAATCCCATTGACTTCCACCTAGTAACTATAAGAAAAAGAACATTCATCAAGCAAGCACACATGGTGTTACCGTGTATTATAGGTACTTGGTATGGCTAGGCTAAACTCAGTTTCAACCACAAAATATCTTACAATACGAAACGGGTAGAAAAAACATAGAATTTCAAAATGAAAAATAGGTGAAATCCTACCTAGCTTCAGATACATAGAAAGTGTTGATATATTTACATAGTGATATGTGTGAACACGTTAGGACGACTCTGGTAGTTTTTTCCCTCATTAGGAGGTGTTTTCCCTGACTTGTATATATGTGTATTATCCTCATGGGTTACTTATCTTTGTACCTTCTGTTGGTAATACATTCAGTATTGCATGTTATGCTCCAAGTTTCTTCTTCTTCCTTGTGCTATTCGTGTGCTTCCATACAGCTCAAACTCCAACAATTGGTTTAAGAGCCGGTCGTCGCGTCACCTAGATAATCGTGGACACCCCCTCCAGTCACAGTCTCAGAATCACACAAAAATTTAAGGGCATACTCAAGATGATTAGGAGATGAAGACAAATTCACCTAGTTTGTGTTGAAATTGAGATTTGAGCTTGTTTTGGCCTCCAAATGCACTATCATAGTGCTTTTGAAGGAAATTTCATATTTTTGTGCCGAAGATATATACAACTTTGAGTTCGCTAGTAAAGGCATCTCTATGACTGCTACAGGTTTAGCAAAAGTTGACAAGCTAGTTCTGTTCAACATTTTGAGATACAATAGAAGAACAATCATTTTTCTACATCAGGCTATTTTAGTTAGTGGCCATGGCTGAAAGAAGTGATCTATTGTGTTTGTTGGTTGTTGAGGATAATTTGGATGGTACCAATCACCCATTATGGGCTTATATGATGCGTCATGTATTGGTTGCATAAGGATTGTTGAATAATGTGCACCGTGTTGAAAAGTGTCCTATTAGAGCTGCAAACACAGTTGTTGAAGGTGATGTAGACAACATTGAAGATGATGAGTTTTTTCATGTTCCTATTCATGTTGTGGTTCTTGCTACACCTACTATATAGCATATTCATTGGGATGGTAGAGATGCTCAGGCACATGCATTGATAGCGTTGTCTATCAAACATGCCATTATTCCTCACATTTGCTCTTCTAGAATAGCTAAGGATGGTTGGGATACACTTACCACTTTATACTAGGCAATGAATGAGGCTCATGCTGCTTACCTTTGAGAACATTTGGAGAGTGAGCACATGAATGAAGGAGATTCTATGGATAGCTTTTTGACAAAGATTAAAGATTTGGAGCAGTTGATTTCTGCTGATGAAGTCTTGCCTGATAGTTCACTTTTGTAGACCGTTTTGAATGGTCTTCTAGATTGATATCATAATTTTTCTTCTACTCTTCATTTGATGAAGAAACCAATCCAAATGCCTCAAAATTCGATGATTTTGTCTCTGTTCTATTGCCGAAAGATCACTCTAGGAAGAACAGGCCCATTATGTGTGTTGTAGATCAAGCTTTCATGCCTAGTGATAAGGGCAAATGTAAATGGAGATCTTCTATTACTAAGAAAAAATCTGATTATTTTCCATAATCAAAGAAGGATGACAAAGATGAGAAGAAAATAGAATAGCAAAAATTGTTTTGCAAATACTCTAAAGGAAATGATCATGTGAGAATGAGTTGTCCAAAACTAGCTACTAAAGAGGCAATGAAGAAAGAGGCTGGAATGGTTGTTGCACAGGCCTCTACACCTAGAATAGATTCTACTAATCTTGTGCAGAATAAAGAATGGGCATTTACCACTATTTGTAGTTATGACCCATCTTCTCATGAACAATGTATGTGTGCACTAGACTCAAATGCTTGGTACTTTGATAGTGGGGCAACCAAACATATTACCTCGTAGTGTAGTTTCTACTCTTCACTCGTGCCTACCCCTATAGGGAATACTATCAAATGAGCTAGCAAATTCTCTTATCTTTTCATGGGAATTGGTAAGATTATTGTGACTACTATTGATGGTAGTTCTTTTACATTGTGAGATGCTTTATTTATGCCACGGATCAAGAAGATCTATTAATAGTTTGAGCTTTAGCCAGGATTGGATTAGTTGTGAAATCTATTGATGATAGATGTACAATTCATGATCTATCAAATGGGGATATCATTATTTGCTTCTAGCATTTTATGTCATGGGTTTTATAAGCTAATGGACTATGAAAAATCTCTAAATGATTTTGTATGTGTAGTACATGATTCTCAAGCTATGTCAGATGCAAAGCTTTGGCATGCACGCTTTGGCATGCACACTTTGGTCATCTGAATTTTACTAGTTTGCTACACCTACAAAAATGTGAAATGGTATCCTCTCTGCCCAGACTTGAGGCACATGATAAACATGTTTATGATAGCTATATTTTGGGCAAAATGTAGCATTCCTCATTCCCAAAAGATGATTTAGTCTGAGCTAATAAAAAATAAGAAAGCAAAGTCTGAAGTGTTTATGTGCTTCAAATAGTTTTTAGTTTTGGCTAAAAATCTATGAGCATGTAAAATGGGCACCCTCTGCTCTGATCGAGGGGGGAATATATGTCTTCAAGTTTTAATGCATTTTTGGCTGAACATGGGATAAAACATCAGTGTATAGTGCCATATACACCTCAATAAAATAGAGTTGCTAAATGGAAGCACATGTCACTCATGGAGATGGCAAGGTGTACGGTCAAGAGTTAGCCTTTACCACATAGTTTCTAGCTTGAGGCTGTTATGTGTGCACGATATGTACTCAATAGGTATCCCACTAAAGCAATTCTATCTATCACTCCATATGAGGCATGGCGTGGTTGCAAGCTATTTGTTGGTCACTTGTGTGCCTTTACTTGTCTTACACATGCATTAGTGCCAGAACAAAATGTAGGAAATTGAATGATAAAGTAGTAAAATGTATTTTTGTTGCTTATAGTTCTAAAAGCAAAGGCTATGGTTTGTATAATCCACAAAATAGATGCATTCAAGTTAGCTATGGTGTTTTTTTGGGACGATGCTATTTAGTCATTACTTTCATTTACAAAGGAGACATTTGTTAGCTCCAAAGATGTGTATGATACTTTGCTATCTCTTTTTACAATTGGAGAGTCTAGTGATGATCGAAATAAGGCAATTTCTTAGCCTTTATAGGTTTCATAGGATGATGTAGATCATTCCATTTCTGATGAAGAGTTACATGATGAACTTGTTGATGAGAGAGTTGATATTGAGGAGAACAAAAACCAAGCCAAAATGGCTAGTGTAAACTTTGCGTGATAGCAAATTAGATGCACCTCTATCATATCATACTTGTTCAGGCTCTCTTAGTGCTTCTTTTGCATCAGATTCCTATGCTATGGCTACTTTTCTCTCTAATGAGAATGAGCCTGTTTCATTTGATGAAGCACAAAATTCTGAAAAATTAGATAGATGCTATGCAATTAATATATGATTCTATTATGAAACATGGTACCTCATCTTTATGTAACTTGCCTTTTAGCAAGAAGGCCATTGGCACTAAGTGGGTATCCAAGTTGAAGTGTAATCTTGAAGGAATAGTTGATAGGTATAAGGCCACGCTCGTTGCAAAGGGTTATGCTGAAGAAAGAGGCATTGATTTTGATGAGATCTTTGCTCCTACATGTTTATTTTTCATAGCATGTGTGCACTTGCAGCTGATCATGGTTTGAATGTACATCAATTGGACATTAAAACTACATTTCTAAATGTTGACTTGCATGAAGAAGTATATGTTTTTTAGCCTTGTGGCTTTGTGTAGAAATGGCATGAAAATAAAGTGTGCAGGTTTAAAAAGGCTTTATATGGTTTGAAGGAAGCACCACATGCTTGGTATGAAAAGATACATGCCTACTTGAGTGCACAAGGTTTTGAGAACAATCCAACTAAGAGCACCTTATATGTTAAGCATGCAAATGATGTGCTTCTGATTATTGTTGTGTATGGAGATGACATGCTACTCACTAGTCCTCGTGAGAAGCATATTGTTGATTTTAAGACTGATTTGCATTCCTCATTTGAGATGTAAAATTTGGAGCATTTGCATCATTATTTGAGCATTCAGTTTACACAAGTTGATGGTAGAATAGCTTTGTGTCAAATAAAATATATTGACACATTATTGCAACATTTTGGCCTTGAAGATTGTAAACCTATTGCTACTCTTATGGAGTCAAGTCCACAGTTGAGTCTTCATGATGCTAGAGATGCATTTGATGTTGTTCTCTATTATTAGGTTGTTGGATGCTTGATTTACTCATGCATTACTCAGCCATATACTCAGTTTGCTATATAAAAGATGAGCAAGTTTATGCATTGCCTAGGTGTCAAGCATTGGCATGCAGTTAAGTGCATCTTTTGATACTTGAGTGGTACCCAGCTACTTGGATTGTTTTATCCCCAAGGGGGGGATCACTACCACCAAATTTACATGCTTTCTTTGACTCTGACTAGGTTGGTTGTTATGACATTTATGTGTCCACTGGGTGCTTTTGCTTCATGCTTGGTGTCTCATGTATATCTTGGTTGAGCAAGAAGCAACCTACTATAGCCACTTCCAATTGTGAGGCTAAGTATAGAGCAGCTTTCACAATGACTATTGAGTGTGTGTGCCTTATGATTGATTTGGGTGTTGTTACATCTTCTACCACAACCATCTTCACTGACAGTTAGAGTGCATTGGGAGTTCTAAGGAACCCTGTGTTCCATGATTTCACTAAGCACATTGAGATGCACTATCATTATGTCAAGGAGAAGTTCTCAGCTGGGGAGATCAATTTAGCAAAGGCTCTGCCTACAAAGAAGTTTGAAGCTCTCCAAAAATCTTTGGGCTTACTTCCTTTTGTGGATAGATTCCACATAGCTTGGCAATTCCTTATACATAAGTGCTAGCTGCTCGTTCACCGCATCACTCCCAAGGGGGGATTTGTTGATATATTTAGGAAGTGATGTGTGTGAACACTCTAGGATGGCCGGGGCACTTTTTCCCCTCATGAGATTTTTTTCCCTCGCTTGTATAAATTCCTATTACCCAAATGGGTTGCTTACATTTGTACATTCTCTTGGTAATACATTCAGTATTCTATGTTGTTCTCCAAGATTCTTCTTCTTCATTGTGGTGGTTGCATGCTTCCGTAGACCTCAAACTCCAATAGAACGAACAATTAAGATTATTGATTGTCTGATGATTTACAAATAGGAATACTTCTGATACTTAAATCAATTCATTTATAAAAAAAAATTGCAAACAATAAGTATTTCTACCATATTTGGAAAATAATCTAGTCGAATCGAATAGTTTCAAGTACTAATATCATTTGAGAATGTTCAAAACCCTAAAATAGTATAAAACTCTTAACATTGTAATTCCAAAATACCATTTTGCTACATAGTGCTTATTTACATTAGACATCATAGGCTTATTTAGATTTTTTTGAAAATTCAGATATCACACCTAGATACAATTTTCGGGTAAAGTTATTCTTATTCTACATTAATTTGAATATATATGATTTCTCCATCACTACAACATATGAGGGGCATACCAATGCTACCTATACCGATGGTCATTCTCGCCATCCGCATAAACGTTGGAAAAATGCACTTAAGTATACTGATGGTCACTTGACCGTTGCTATGACCATTTAAAACAGCTTGTCGGTATGTTTTGTGACCGTTGGTATAGGTGTCTGTATGGGCGTTGGTTTGAGCATCGGAATAAGCATAGGTATAAGCATCAGTAATTTACTGGGAAGTAACAATGCTCATATCGATGCCCATACCACCACCGCCTATATGGAGGCCGTGTTTTAAACATAGCGAGAACCCAAGAGCAAAACTCAACATTTTGTGTGTGTTTTACACTGAGTACTACTTGCTTCTCCGGAACTTGCACGCGCGAACCCAATTGTGACGTGCATTCTCTTGTGCACACATACACAAACACAAATATCTCTCTCTACACACTCTCTCTCTCTCTCTCTTTAGATCTCACATCCTAGTAAGTGATGTGCGTACTCTTACCCTTTGTCTTTCTCTATGCTTTAAGTTTTATAATTTCTCTTCTCTTTGATTTTGTAAAAGTTTTTTGGCATCGATTCTTTGGAATTTGATGGTAGATGACATACATTATGCTTTGATGCCAATGACAAAAAAGAGGGACATGCCTATAAGTGATTTTTTTATTCTCTATTGATAGAGAGAGTTAGAGAGAGAAAGAGAGAGAAAGACAGAGAGAGAGATAAAATATGAAAGAGAGGAAGATAGAGAAAGATATAAAGAGAGATGAAAGAGAGAAAAATAGAGAGAGAGATAAAGAGGGATGAACAAGAGAAAGATAGAGAGAGAGAGAGACAAAGAGAGAGATATAGAAATACATACACACATACATACATGCATATACACACACACATATACACACATGCATACACATACTTATGCATACATACATATGCATACATACATACACACATATACACACATGCATGCATACATACACACACATGTACACACATGCATACATACACACAGACGCATACATACACACACACATGTGAACACATATACACACATGCATAGATACAGAGACATATACACACACATATACACACATGCATACATACACACACATACACATATACACACATGCATACATACACACACATACATACACACACACATGTACACACATGAATACATACACACACACACATGTACACACATGCATACATGCATACATGCATACATATACCCACATCCATGCATACATACACACACATATACACACATGCATGCATGCACACATGCATACATACACACACACATGTACACACATGCATACATACACACATACACACATACACACATACACACATACACACATACACACATACACACATACACACATACACACATACACACATACACACATACACACATACACACATACACACATACACACATACACACACATGCATGAATACATACACACACATATACACACATGCATGCATACACACACATGCATACATACACACATATGTACACACATGCATACATACACACATATACAAACATGCATACATACACACACATACATACACACACATATACACACATGCATACATACACACACACACGCATACATACACACACACATGTACACACATGCATACATACACACACAAATATAGACACATGCATACATATACACACATATAGACACACACATACATACACACACATATACACACATGCATACATACACACACACGCATATACACACATGCATACATACACACACACATACATACACACATGCACACATATACACACACAAATATGATTTCAGTATAGATAAATAAATATGAAAATATCTAGTGTTTTAATTAAATATATATAATTAAATATATAAAACTACGATATTTAAGGTTTTTTGAGCTCTAGATCGTTAGGATTAGGGTTTTAGGATTTTACACACACACACACACACACACACACACACACACACACATATATATATATATATATATATATATATATATATATATATATATATATATATATATATATATATATATATATATATGTATATATATACACATACACATATAATACATATGTACATGTATATACACATGCATACACAAATATACATATTTTAGGTCTAGATCTTTAGGATTAGGGTTTTAGGATTTTTGCATACATATAATTGAATTAATTTTATATGAGGAAGAAATAAAGGAAAATTTAAGAAAAAATCTGAATATATAAAAAAAATAAAATATAAAATAGAATAATTATATAGATAAATAAATATGAGAAGAGCTAGTGTTTTAAATAAAACAATTAAATATATAAAAATAGGATTTTAAGGTTTTTTATCAAAGTAAATATATATACACAAACACATACACATATACATATATACACACACATACACATAAATGTACACATGGATGCAGAAATATACATAGTTTAGGTTGAGATCTTTAAGATTAGTGTTTTAGGGTTCCTACATACATATAATTCAATTAAATTTATGTAATCAAAAAATAAAGGAAAAAATAAGGAAAAATTTTGAATATATAAATAAATATTAATATAAAATAGCATAATTGTATAGATAAATAAAGATAAAAAAGTCTAGTGTTTTAAATAAAAAAATTAAGTATATATACTTAAATATATAATAATAGGATTTTAAGGTTTTTTATCAAATTAGATATATATAAACATACACATAAATATACATACATACATACATACATACATACATACATACATACACACACACACACACACACATATATATATATATATATATATATATATATATATATATATATATATATATATATATATATATATATATATATATATATATATATATATATATATATATATATATATTTATATACAGATACACACACACACATATATATATATATATATATATATATATATATATATATATATATATATATATATATATATATATATATATATATATATATATATATATATATATATATATATATATATATATATATATATATATATATATATATATATATATATATATATATATATATATACATACACACATATATACACATGCATACACACATATACATGTTTTAGGTCTAGATGTTTACAATTAGGGTTTTAGGGTTTTTACACATGCATAACATATATACACACATACACATATACATATAATACATGTGCACATGTATATACACATGCATACACAAATATACATATTTTAGGTTCAGATCTTTAGGATTATGGTTTTAGGGTTTCTACATACATATAACTCAATTAAACTTATATAAGGAAAAAATAGAGGAGAAATTAAGAATATATATATATATATATATATATATATATATATATATATATATATATATATATATATATATATATATATATATATATATATATATATATATATATATATATATATATATATATATATATATATATATATATATATATATATATATATATATATATATATATATATATATATATATATATATATATATATATATAATAGGATAATTGTATAGATAAATACATATGAAAAGAGCTAGTGTTTTAAATAAATAAATTAAATGTATATAATTCAATATATAAAAATAAGATTTTAAGGTTTTCTATCAAAGTAAATATATATACAGATACATACCCACACACACACACACACACACACACACATATATATATATATATTTACATATATATATATATATATATATATATATATATATATATATATATATATATATATATATATATATATATATATATATATATATATATATATATATATATATATATATATATATATATATATATATATAAGATGTATTGTCTTAAATAGATAAATTAAATATATATAATTAAATATATAAAAATAGGATTTTAAGGTCTTTTATCAAATTAAATATATAAAAATTGTATTTTAAGGTTTTTATCAAATTAATTATATATAATTAATATATAAAAAATTTAAGAAATTTTTATCAAATTAAATATAAATAATTCATTATATAAAGAAAGGTCTTCAAGATTAGGGTTTTAGGTCTTTTTTAGGTCTATAGGTCTTTAGGATTAGGGTTTTCGATTTAATAAATCTATATATATTTCAAGTTTAATTAAGTCTATATATATTTTAGGTTTAATTAAATCTATATATATTTAAGGTTTCAGTCTTTAGGATTATGGTGTTTAGGTTTAATAAAATAACTCAAAGGTAAAAAAATGTCCATATTATATCAGATGGATAGTTTGGATCCGGAGGAGAGAATGGCATGTCCTTGGACTTAGTGCAAGTACCAAATTGATTGGAAATGACAAATTTGTATTGCACATGTTAGAGAGTATGGATCCTTTGATAAAATTGGACTACAAAATCCACGCTACCATTCGCATGGTCCCCCATGTGAGCAAATGGACCCAAATGACATTGCATCGGTAACCTTTTGTGGACAAAAGAGAACAAAAGACGAGTTAGAAGTACAATGTACTAATAGCATTATACGGAATCATCACATGGAAGAAATGCTCGAAGCATTTTATGAGATGGACGAAGATCATGTGGTGGAGAAGATGTTGAGAGTTTCATGGACACAACAGAATTTCCAGGATCACAAGCCGATGAAGAATACGAAAACATGTGAAGACTATCTCCTTTACCATTGTACAATGGAGCAAAGATATCTGTGCTATGTGCATCACTCGTGATGCTCAGTCTGCATTATTAAAATAAACTTTCATTGTTGTATCAAAGTAACTTTATTTACTAATATCGTTTTAATTGTTTCTTGCAAGCTTCTTAAAGATTAATTTTTTTTAGAGGGAAATGACATGCCTTCAACACGTGGAGATGAAAAGAAACTTATATAATCCATTGGAATGGACGACACTAAGATTCATGCTTGTCCGAATGATTGCATCCTCTTTCGGAACGAGTATGAGCATCTCCACATATGTCCAAAGTGTGGAGAAAATAGATTTAGACAAGACCTTCTAGGCGAAGCAATCACCGCTAAAGTTCTTCGCCAGTTGCTATTGATCCATCATTTGGTAGACCCTATGCATATTTTTAAGAATGTGGGAGAGATTCTCTAGAAGACTTTGATAAAAAAGAAAGAAAGCAAAGCACAAAGGCGTCAGGGGAGCACTAGATTGTGTTCTCTGACTACACTAGACAAGACTTCAGAAATACGCTTATGATTACAAGAACAACCACATAGGGAAAACATAGAGATGATACAAGAGATCCCACAACCCGGGATTGTAGGTATGGAACAAGATATCTCGATTACAAGAATTCCCTTCTGGAAGATGAACTAGATACAAGAAATAAATAAAAAGGATCTCGTACTACGAGATTACAAGAGGATAAGAAAGGATGTCTAAGATACAAGACTAGACAAGACTAGAGCAAGAGATAAGACTAGAACTTGAACTGGAACTTGAAAGTACTTACTTGGTGATTACAACCCCTTGAGCTCCCAAGACCTGCATTGGCAAGACTGAGAATGAATGTGGCCAACCCCTCCTTTTATAGGTGTTCAAAGGCAGTGCTATATGGCGGTTACGATTTGATGATATCATCATGATGTTATCGGCTTGAAACAAGACCTTCCGGTATCAGAATTCAGCAAATACAGAGTCGATCTTGGGGTTTTGGCACGTTCAAGATGCAATGGTAGCATTACTTCCTCCAAAATCTAAATCAATCATGAGATATGTAAAGTCACATGGAATCTGAGGTTTAGGATGGTTTCCTTTGTGTCCATGACATCACCTCCCCCTCAAGCGATGAGTTCCACGAGGAGGGGCCATGTTCTCTAGCTTGGGTTTCATTAGATTCTTCCTACGGAACTCATGAACCTTGATTTTTTCTCTAGGAATATTTTCTGTAAGTTGCCAAGTACGATCAATGATGTCATATGCTTTCCAATGAATAAAGCATTCCAATCTTCCTTGAGAGATCCTTGAATCCAATACATGCATGACCTTGAATTCTTCATGATTCTCAATCATGATAGGTGGTGAAGGATTGAGTGTCTCTCAAGCTTCCTTGGGTTCTTCATGCGATAGATCTTTTGAGCTTCTAGTGGAATGTTGTGTTTCCAAGATCTTTGATGGAGAGCGTTGAGTAAGCATACCTCCTTGACTGAGCTTGAACCCCTCCTTGTCCTTTGTCTTCCTGATATCTTCATAACATGTATAGTGCATATCACTTGTAATAAGTTTTGGGCTTCAAAGATTCTTGATTCAGATTCTTGAGGAATAGTGCCTTCATTATTCAAGACTTTTGACTCTTGGACTTGGCTTTCTTTTAACAACTGATTCTCACACTAAATTGCTTGATTGATAACATTCTCCAAGGTATTTGCTTGAAGGATGGATAGCAAGAGATATTTGACTTCAAGATTGAGGCCACTTCGAAACTGATTGACCATGTAGTCTTCTTGATATGTATTTCCACGAAACAACATCTTGATATTCAAGGCATAGTTTGAAATTGATCATTCATCTTGTCGTAGCAATCTTTTCATCTTTTGGTCATGTTCAATCAAGTTCTTTATGGTAGATTGGATCTCCTTGCATAGGGAATCCATGGTGCCTGGTCCTGATGAAGGTAGTCTTGCCAAAATGTCAGGGGAGCACTAGATTGTGTTCTCTGACTACACTAGACAAGATTTCCAAAATACACTTATGATTACAAGAACACCCACATAGGATAAAGAATACAAGAACACGTTATCGATACAAGATGTCCCACAAGCTGGGACCGATAGATATGGAAAACTTGACTAGAGATGATACAAAAGATCTCACAACTCGGGATCGTAGGTATGGAACAAGATATATCGATTAGAAGAATTCCCTTCTTGAAGATGAACTAGATACAAGAAATAAATAAAAAGGATCTTGTACTACGAGATTACAAGAGCACTAGAAAGGGTGTCAAAGATACAAGACTAGACAAGACTGGAGCAAGAGATAAGACTAGAACTTGAACTGGAACTTGAAAGTACTTACTTGGTGATCACAAACCCTTGAGCTCCCAAGACTCACATTGGCAAGACTGAGAATGAATGTGGCCAACCCCTCCTTTTATAGTGTTGAAAGGCAATGCTATATGGCGGTTACGATTTGATGATATCATCATGATGTTATCAGCTTGAAACAAGACCTCCCGGTGTTAGAATTGAGCAAATAGACAGTCAATCTTGGGTTTTCGGCACGTTGTGGATGCAATGGTAGCAATAGTTCCTCAAAACTATAAACCAATCATGAGATATGTAAAGTCACATGGAATCTGAGGTTTAGGATGGTTTCCTTTGTGTCCATGACAAAAGGGAGGACTTAGAAGAGCGAGGTCATATGCAAGAGTTCTGGGCAATTACTAAGCTCAACAAAACAATATTGTTACCAAGAGATCCTTGGATGATTTGCAAGATGACAGAGCATCAAGTGAAGAAAATAGTTTCAGAGTTTTGGACACCTACTGGATGCATGAGGTGTTTAAAGACTGCTTTCACATGAAAAGATGATCTTGGAGGGCTCAAGTCTCATGATTGCCACACGTTTTTATAGCTTGTGATCCCTGTAGCTTTAAAAGATTATTCTTCGAAGGATGTGCAAACAACCATTTATAAAATTAGTTCCTTAGTATGGTGGATCTCTTCTAAAGAGATAAATAGAGATACCATAGAGAGTGCGAAACTCAATGCTATCGACGTTGTTTGTATGGTAGAGAACTACTTTCCCACAAGTATTCTCACTATTCAGCTTCATTTACTGGTTCATGTGATAGATGTAGTTGCAAAAGCAAGAACTATCCGTAGTCAATGGATGTTATTTTTAGAGCCCTTTATGAAGACATTAAAAGGGTTTTCTCGACAGAGAGCATGTCTGGAGGGTAGCATGGCAGAGGGATGGCTTGTACAAGAGTCTCTTGTATTCATAACTGAGTTTTTACGTATGTCGGATCCAGAAATGCCTCGCTTATGGAGGGATGATGAAGATGTTCAAAGTAGTCACCTCTAGAAGAAACACAATAGTGAGGCGGGATAAAAGTGGTTTGCTTCAAGTCGAATCCACAAAACTATGGACTTATGAAACAGATACATTTGTACTTCTGGAATACTGTGAGCATTTAAACCAGATTTCGAAAGAACTAGAGTGGCTATTTGTTTTACAAGTATCCCCATGTAGTAGAAAAATTTGTGAGAACATAGATGTAGAAGAAAGTCCATCTGTAGTGGATTCTAAGATGCATTCAATAATCAACGAGGAAGAGATCCCTATTCGAGAAGAAGAGGTCCTTGAAGAAGACGCGATATAGGATGAAGCAATAGATGATAATCAAGAAGAAGCTATCATGCCATGTGATTTACAAGTTGCCAATATAGACGTAGATATTCTCTGTGCATCGGATCTCCAAGAGGTTGATAGATTAGAGTTGTTTTGAATCAAACACTTGTACGTACTAATTTTTGTTAATTTTTTTGCTATCTTCTTTTGTACACTATCATTTACCTATATTAACTTTATTATCATATGATAAATATTTGAGTTTATTTTTTATAGAGCACGATGGGAGACACTTCTCCATTCACTGCACATTCCATGAAAGAGGAGCAATTCTTAAAGTTCATATCTCAGGTACCTCTTGCATATATGGTCGTTGTGTCACACTACTAGATCCCTCAAGGTGGCACTCCCCCCGGCCTCACTGCTACCTGCCTCACTCCTGTCGGTCTCACTCCTCCGGGTCTCACTCTTACAGGCCTCACTCCCATCGATGTCACTCCTGTGAGTGTCACTCCTATCGGTGTCACTCCTGTGGGTGATGCTACTCCCACTAGAGGTATGTAAGCTAGATTTATGACTCCATCACGACCATCTTTTTAGCCCTCCCCTACTGGCTCTAGTAGTTGACATATGCGTTCAACACCTCATCGTGATACATGTGTTGGCCCCTCTCGTAAGTCAAGGTCACGCTCTAGAGCAAGAGGTTCTAGGAGTGGATCTACAAGTAGGTCTTAAGGACGTGGCTGTTATGGAGGTAGTGTTACTCACATTGTGTTATCCACTTCTACTCCTATAGCGAGTACCTGAGATGTAGGTATGCCACGTGGTACACCACATCGAATACCACGTACACCTTGGGGTGCTCATGACCAAGATGATTCTAAGGTGTATAGTATCCGTGATGGAGCTCCGGTGATGGATGCGGTCAGAAAGGCGATGCATGCTCGTATACGAGAGCTTTGCTCCATACAGGTTAGAGCAATCTATCATGTTGAAATGAAGTGAACAAGATAAAGATAGGATAAGTTATATCATAGAGATGATTTATCGGAAGTTCCGGCGAGCACATCAACAGCCTCTTGTCAGTTCAGAGTGGATTCTGCACACTGCACGTGAAGTTATGTCCCATCGACGATCTGAGGCTCATGATGGTTTTAGAGTAGGCTTACCAAAGCCTGTATGGTTAGATGCTGAGGAGTGGAATATGATTCACGAGGAGTAGCAAAAAAGTCTTGACTGATATTGCTAATAGTAAGATGCGGCAGCCACACGTTTAGATATGATTGGACGATCACATTTGGGTAGCAACTGATATGAAATGATGCGACACGAGTTTGTAATTAGTAATTGATTTACTAAATTTGTTTGTGTTAATCTTGTCATGTATGTTCCTCTAATGTTTTGTATATTTTTTGCAAGAGCTGGCAGTGGGTCGTCTTATAAATATCTTCATGGATTGACTGCACTATTTGAGGACTTGGAGGGACGCATTGCGATCGTTTCATGGGAGCACTTGGGATGAGATGATGAATCTATAAACTTGGTTTTTACTTGTTGTTTGCAAATCGCCTATGAATATATCTCATTTCATGAATGTTTTGTGTTGTAGGACTATTGATATGGATGTTTTGATCATTCTGTGCATGTGTATGATAGTGGTGTGCCACAATTTTGTATTTGGCTCGTATATGGCAGTGGTGCACCAGAATTTTGTATTTGATTGTTCTATGGTAGTGCTTTGCCACATTTTACATTTCCCACATATATGATAGTTGTTTTCCACACTCTTGTACATGCATCATTTATGAAATATATAATTTTTTTTGTACGTGGTTCATGGTGCATGGTTCATTCTGATTCTCTCTTTCGTGTCTAATAGTATTTTGTTTTATGAAATCATATTTTGGTTTCCAATACACATCATATGTACTTGGTATTTTGTTTTGGACAGAGTGTATTCTCTTTTGCTAAACAACATCATGGTAATGTTGCTGTAGAAAAAGACAACACACCCTGTCCGAAAAAGATTTTGCAAATATGGTCATCCGTACAAGCGATGGTACACCTAGTAGTGTCATTGATATAAGCGACGGTACACCCAGCGAGCACCGGTATGTGTGACGGTACACCCTGCGGGCGTCTGTATAGGCACCGATATGCCACTAGTATAAGCATCAAAAATACCGATGCTTATACCGATGCTCATACTGAGGCTTATATCGATGCCTATACCGGCACTTTAATACCGATGCATATACCAAATATTACCTGACATTGGGGCAAAAATGCACCCATTCAATTTCTTTAATAATAGCCTTGGTATACGACCCATATGTTGTAGTGCATATCTCTTTTTAATGTTTCCATTTCTCCAGTATGTTCCCCTTAAACTACATTTTTTCATAGTATTTTCTTTGTCCTTAGAGAGCCGAGCACAAGAGTTTCAATGAACATTTCTTATCATCTTATGGGATATAACTTCATTTTATCAAAGGATTTCAAATGAACATTTCTTGTCATATCATGGGATATAACGTTTTTATCAAAGGCAGATTATATTATTTCGAAATGTAAGAAAAAAGAGGAAACGTAGTTTAATGGATACTATGTGCAAGACATCTAGAACTCAAATACTATACCGTGTCACGCTTTTATCAAAAGAAAACCATTGATAAGGAAAGCGATATAATAAATTTATTAATGAAGTCATTTATTAGAAAATAATCACGTAATATTATGTGCCTAAATATTATGACATCATGAATTTATTTAAAAATAATCCAGTTTTTTGGTTAGCTTTAGAAATTTATAAGGAGTACAACCACTATCCAGCCAGTTTAGAAACATTTAGACTAGTCTTGAAACTTTTCAACCAGTTGAGATCTCATATTACCATGGTGGTATGGATGCTACATGACGAGGCTTAAGAGCCTTTCACCGTGGCTCAGAGGATAATGTGATGCTTATCTTTGTGTTAGTGAACGAGGAATCTGTCGTGTGTATGATGTAGTGGAAAGAATTAATGGAAAAAAGTTTATATTGTAAGACTGATAATGTGATGCTTATCTTTGTGTGAGTGAAGGAGGAATCTGTCTTGTGTATGACGTAGTGGAAAGAGTTCATGGGAAAAGGTGTTATTGTAAGATTCATAATATGATGCTTAGCTTTGTGTCAGTGAAGAAGGAGTCTGTATTGTGTATGATGTAGTGGAAAGAGTTCATGGAAAAAGCTTTTATCTTTGTGTGAGTGAAGGAGGAGTCTTTCTTGTGTATGACGTAGTGGAAAGAGTTCATGGGAAAAGGTGTTATTGTAAGATTCATAATATGATGCTTATCTTTGTGTGAGTGAAGAAGGAGTCTGTATTGTGTATGATGTAGTGGAAAGAGTTCATGGAAAAAGCTTTTATCTTTGTATGAGTGAAGGAGGAGTCTTTCTTGTGTATGATGTAGTGGAAAGAGTTCATGGCAAAAGTTTCAGAGGTTGAGCTTGTGGAATGTACGAGAGTAGGGATGGCAGACTAACGTGTGTCGATAGTGCATTTGGAGATAGTCTTCACTCACCCATATGATCTTGTGAGCAGGCACCCATGAAAAAGGGACAAGTCCATAGGGCCAAAAATGATGAAAACGGGCCATGTAAAAAATTCCATGAGCTGTCAATTCAATAGAAGTTAAGTCGTCAAATCACTTGGCCGTGGTGGTTTATTTAAAAGATATAGCACGAAAATATAATTGTTATTTTTAAAGAAACCATTTTAAGTTCATATGATTTTATTGTAAAGTGAAACTTTGTCTTGAAGTTTGTGTAACTTTGAATTTTTTGTATTTTTTGTGATTTTCTTGAATATGTGGAGGTCTATAAAAGCTCATAAAAAATATGTTTTTTCTCTTTTCGTGAATTCACGTATCACCTATTCTTGGAGTTTCATTTATGCAAAAGATGGAGTCAAACATCGGTACTCATCCAACATCTTCTTTCCGAATCACTCGAATAACCAGTGCAAGATACAAATTTCATATCAACATTATGGTGACTCATGTGTACGCATCAACAAAGAAGATGCATCAGAAAGCTAACCAATGCAAGATACAAATTTCATATCAACATTATGGTGAATCATTATACCAACAAGGAAGATGTATCAGAAAGCTGTGCAACTTGCAAAACTTGAAAGCTTTTCAAATGAAGGAAAGAAGTACATCGATCTATGGATAAATAGAACTCTTTATCCATTGGATCTTGCAATTGATAAGCCCCCTATTTTTTTGTATACTATATGATGTTGGTCAATCTCAATAACTCTTTCATCATCCAATTGTACTTATAATAATGAATTTTCAGCTATTGAGCTTGTGTCTTTCTATCTGCAGGTATGTATTAGGTATATCGGTATCCTCAACATTACCTACTTTGATTTGCGCCTTTGGGCCCGTGAAAGGTTTTATGAACATATCGATCCTCAAGATTTATCACTGCTTTTTACTTTAATTTTTTTATTATAAGAAAAAAGATAACTTTAATGAGAATGTAAAAAGAAATAACAAAGAAAGAAAAGAAAAAATGAAAGCTTATCCAAGAAGCTTGAAGCGTTCGATCGGTAATTCAATTCACTTAATGTGGACGTTAGTTTCAGAACTGTAATAGCCTTTGCAGCGATACTGTATGCTTACATTTACCCTTCGCTTTTTCTTTTTGCTTTAAAAAGGAAAAAATTATGCGAAGGAAAAGCTAAATTCACGCAATATTTTGTTCTCCACTGAGCTTGGCTCTTACGGTTAACTCTTACTTTGCACTTTCTGTTTGTTCATCCTCACACTACCTACTTCGCTTCGCGCCCATATGCAGTTGAAGCGTCTATGTGCATTTATCATTAATAGATCTTATCACAGAGAATTGAACAAAGCGAGAACATAGGAACCATGTTCTGCTTCTCATGGATTTCCTCTTCGTTGATCAGTTATTCACCTCCAATGAACGTGCATGCAGGAGAAGATGTATCCAGAATGAGGACTTAATTCGTTTTCAGATACCATAAAAGAAGCGAGGCATAACCAGCTAGAGTGTTCGTGCTTATGACATATGCTCAGATTTGTTTTGTGCTTTTTGCTTGCTTTTCTCCAATTAGCAGTACAAAAATCGTTTGAAACTTTTTGGAAACAATAGGAAAAATGTCAAAGCAGAGCTCATTTTTTCCTTACATTTTTTTTTAAATAAAGGAAGTTCGGCCTTAGCCGACTCTCTCGGACTTGAATTAATTAAAAGAAAAGTACAAGAAAAGGGGATTAGTCCCCACGAGATCCCCCGAATCCCACAGAGGGGGGTAGCTTTTACATAGTTTAGATGGCATTACACCGACGGGAGATCACCCACAAGTGGGGCCACTCGGGTTTTAGCTCATTGTACAAGATGAAACCTGAAGGGGGGGGGGGGGGTTTAATAATAATCTAAGGAGGGACAGTGGTCTCTCAATCGATCAAAGATACAAGCACATCTTTCTCGCCAGAGCATCCCTAGGTCCTTCCCTCTAATGGCATTCGAGAGAGAGGCAAAGCAACGGAATATCTTTCATGAAGTTATAGAGGAGGTTGATAAACCTGGCATCCCCTTTGTGTGGAGCCCACTTGGTTTTAAGCTTATTGTTGACATATTGTAGCTCTTTGTGATATCTGAAGGGAGGGGGTTTTCTTAGAGTTCGCAATTCTTTTGCCGAGAAGGAATAGGGACTTCTCGATTGACCACTCCTTGGGGGTATTACCAAATTTGTGAGCACATCTTTCCCGCCAAATCTTCCAAAGGATCTCTCCCCTGATCATGTTCCACAGCCGATCGCTTCACCTATAAGTGCTCGCTTCCAATTGATTTGTTCTTGGAGTCCTAGAGAGCGACCAAGGACCATCCATGACCGAAGGGATTTAGGACAAGCAAAGAATAGGTGACCAATATCCTCTTTGCTATGACAACATCACTTGCACCAGGGCGAAACACCACAGATCTTGTTAGCTTTTGCATTGTTCCAAATTCTACGGTGCAAGATTTTCCATAGGAGGAACGACTTTTTGTTTTCAATGAGAAGGTGCCAGATAGACATGAATTTCAAATCCCAATGAAGGCGGGTCTAGTTGAGACACCATTTCTTGTTGAGACTAATATGAATGTCATTGTGCGCTTCCACATATGGAAGCTTGGAGAGGTGATTACCATTATGCCATTTAAGGACCTTTAGGTCCGGAGTGTCCTATCTCATAAATAGTCGAATTTTAGAGTGGTCCCAAGCATGGCGTCTACTCAATAAGACATTACCTTCCTCGAATGTGAGTGCATTAATATGATCGAGGTCCTCAAAGTCTACCCATCTGTTTGTGTCCTATTTCCAGAGGTGCTTCCATTGTTTGAATCCCTTATTTGAGAGTCTCTTGGCACTTAAGACATTCCGGAACTCCACGTTTTCCATGCCTTGGATCGGGAACCAGATAGATTCATTTTGTCTTATACCCATAGCCCACTTCCAATCTTCACTGATTCTAATGTGGGGTATGAATTTGTTCCCACTCAACCACAAGGATCTTACCAAGCGCAATCCTTTGGGTGAGATAGGAATGGGAGAGAATAAGAGGGTGAGGGTGTCGAGGTTTTTCCATCCAAGGTATCCCACCAGAGAGATCGCATTCGTGTTTCTAAAAATTAATGTGGCCCAAGAGGAATCTCTGTTGCACCATGCCTTAATCATCCACTTTGCGGCAAGTTTATTGGCCATGCTGCTAATGTCCATAATACCCAGACCTCCCCTCTCCTTACGACTAGTGCATATGGACCATTTGATTTTAGGTACTCCCCTCCTGTTATGGTCTCCAGTCCATAGAAAAGTTCCTACAATTACTTTCCAATTTGCCTAATTCTTGATCTTTTGGTCTCCAGCAAGAGAGAAAGTATATGATTGAGGGTATGAGGAACGTGTTGATCACCATGGCATGGCCAGCTTGTTATTAAGTCTCGCGAGGACCTAGGCCCACCTTTGTTCCATAGTAGCATTGAATGATACCAAGAATTCGAACGGCGTGACCCGAATCAATGCTTTGGCATCATTGCACATTGAGGAGATTGGGTTGGTTCCCTTTGATAACCCTCAACATAGTCTTGGAATGGCTAATTCTGGACCCACAGGCCGCACAAAAAGTGTCATTCCCAAGACTCGCATTGGAAAGACTGAGAATGAATGTGGCCAACCCCTCCTTTTATAGGTGTTCAAAGGTAGTGCTATATGGCAGTTACGACTTGATGATATCATCATGATGTTATCAACTTGAAAGAAGACCTCCCAGTGTCAGAATTCAGCAAATAGACTGTCGATCTTGGGGTTTCGGCACGTTGCCCATGCAATGGTAGCATTAGTTCGTCCAAACTCTAAACCAATCATGAGATATGTAAAGTCACATGGAATCTCAGGTTTAGGATGGTTTCCTTTGTGTCCATGACAAAAGGGAGGACTTAGAAGAGGGAGGTCATATGCAAGAGTTCTGGGCAATTACTAAGCTCAACAGAACAATATTTTTACCAAGAGATCCTTGGGTGCTTTGCAAGATGAAAGAGCATCAAGTGAAGAAAATAGTTTCAGAGTTTCGGACACCTACTGGATGCATGAGGTGTTTAAAGACTGCTTTCACACGAAAAGATGATCTTGGAGGGCTCAAGTCTCATGATTGGAAGAATTTTTTATAGCTTGTGCTCCCTGTAGCTTTAAAAGATTGTCCTTCGGAGGATGTGCAAACAACCATTTATAAAATTAGTTCCTTAGTATGGTGGATCTCTTCTAAAGAGATAAATAGAGATACCATAGAGAGTGTGAAACTCAATGCTATCGAGGTTGTTTGTATGGTAGAGAAATACTTTCCCACAAGTATTCTCACTATTCAGCTTCATTTACTGGTTCATGTGATAGATGAACTTGCAATAGCAAGAACTATCCATAGTCAATGGATGTTATTTTTAGAGCACTTTATGAAGACATTAAAAGGGTTTTCTCGAGAGAGAGCACATCTAAAGGGTAGCATGGCAGAGGTATCTCGTACAAGCGTCTCTTGTATTCATAATTGAGTTTTTACGTATGTCGGATACAGAAATGCCTCGCTTATTGAGCGATGATGAAGATGTTCAAAGTAGTCACCTCTAGAAGAAACACAATAGTGAGGTGGGATAAAAGTGGTTTGCATCAAGTCGAATCCACAAAATTATGAACGGATGAAACAGATACATATGTACTTCCGAAACACTGTGAGCATTTGAACGAGATTCGAAAGAACTAGAGTGGCTATTTGTTTTACAAGTATCCCCACGTAGTAGACAAATTTGTGAGAACATAGATGTAGAAGAAAGTCCATCTATAGTGGATTCTAAGATTCATTCAGTAATCGATGAGGAAGACATCATTGTTCAAGAAGAAGAGGTCCTTGAAGAAGACACGATACAGGATGATGCAATAGATGATAATCAAGAAGAAGCTATCATACCATGTGATTTACAAGTTGCCAATATAGAGGTAGATATTCTCTGTGCATCAGATCTCCAAGAGCATGATAGAATAGAGGAGTTTTGAATCAAACACTTGTAGGTACTAGTTTTTGTTAATTTTTTTGTTATATTCTTTTGTACACCATCATTTATCTATATTAACTTTATTACCATATGATAAATATTTGAGTTGATTTGTTATAGAGCACGATGGGAGACAGTTCTCCATTCACTCCACATTCCATGAAAGAGGAGCCGTTCCTATAGTTCATATCTCAGGTACCTCCTACATATATGGTCGTTGTGTCACACTATTGGATCCCTCAAGGTGGCACTCCCCCCAGCCTCACTGCTACTAGCCTCACGCCTGTTGGTCTCACTCCTGCAGGTCTCACTCTTGCAGGCCTCACTCCCATCTATGTCACTCCTGTGAGTGTCACTCCTATCGTTGTCACTCTTGCGGGTGGTGCTACTCCCGCCGGAGGTATGTAACCTAGCTTTATGACTCCACCACGACCATCTTTTCAGCCCTCCCCTACTGGCTCTAGTAGTAGAGGTATGTGTTCAACACCTCATTGCGATATAGGTGTTGGTCCATCTCTTAAGTCGAGGTCATGCTCTAGAGCAAGAGGTTCTAGGAGTGGATCTACAAGTAGGTCTTAACGAGATGGCTATTATGGAGGTAGTGTTACTCACATTGTGTTACCCACTTCTACTCCTATAGCGACTACCTAAGATGTAGGTACGCCACGTGGTACACCACATGGAATATGACGTACACCTTGGGGTGCTTAGGACCAAGATGATTCCAAGGTGTATAGTATCCGTGATGGAGCTCCGGTGGTGGATGCGGTTAGAAAGGCCATGCATGCTTGTATACGAGAGCTTTGCTCCATACAGTTTAGAGCACTCTATCATGTTGAAATGGATAAAGATAGGAAAAATTATATCACAGAGATGATATCCGAAGTTCCTGCCTGCACATCAGCAGCCTCTTGTCTGTTCAAAGTGGATTTTGCACACCGCACGTGAAGTTATGTCCCATCGACATTCCAAAGCTCATGATGGTTTCAAAGCAGGCTTACCAAAGCCTGTATGGTTAGATGTTGAGGAGTGGAATATGATTCACGAGTAGCAACAAGATCTTGACTGATATTGCTAGTAGCGAGATGCCGCAGCCACACGTTTAGATATGATTGGAAAGTCACCTTTGGGTAGCAACTGATATGACATGATGCGACACGAGTGTGTAAGTATTAATGGTTTACTGAATTTGTTCCTGTTAATCTTGTCATGTATGTTCCTCTAATGTTTTGTATATTTGTTGCAAGAGCTAGCAGTGGATCCTCCTCCAACACAAACAGAGGAGTCTTATAAATATCTTGATGGATTGACTGCACTATTGGAGGACTTGGAGGGACGCATTGCAATCGTTTCATGGGAGCATTTGGGATGAGATGATGAATCTATAAACTTGGTTTTTACTTGTCGTTTGCAAATCGACTGTGAATATATCTCATTTCATGAATGATCTTTGTTGCAAGACTATTGATATGGATCTTTTGATCATTCTGTGCATGTGTATGATAGTGGTGTGCCACAATTTTGTATTTGGCTAGTATATGGCAGTGATGCACCAGAATTTTATATTTGATTCTTCTATGGCAGTGCTTTGCCACATTTTACATTTCCCACATATATGATAGTTGTTTTCCACACTCTTATACATGCATCATTTATGAACTATATAATTTTTTTGTACGTGGTTCATGGTTCATTCTGATTCTCTCTTTCGTGTCTAATAGTATTTTGTTTTATGAAATCATATTTTGGTTGCAATTACACATCACATTTACCTGGTCTTTTTTTTTGGGCAGAGTGTATTGTCTTTTGCTAAACAACATCATGGTAATGTTGTTGTAGCAAAAGACAACACACCCTGTCCAAAAGAAATTTTGCAAATATGGTCATCGATATAAGTGATGGTACACCTAGTAGTGTCATCGGTATAAGCAACGGTACACCCAGCCAGCACCGGTATGTGTGATGGTACACCCTACGGGCGTCCATATAGGCACTGATATGCTGCTAGTATGAGCATCAAAAATACCAATGCTTATACTGATGCTCATACTGAGGCTTATATTGATGCCTATATCGGCACTTTAATACCGACGCGTATACCAAATATTATCGCGACATTGCGACAAAAATGCACCCATTCAATTTCTTTAATAATAGCCTCGGTATATGCCCCATATGTTGTAGTGCATTTCTCTTTTTAATTTTTCCATTTATCCAGTATGTTCCCCTTAAACTATATTTTTTCATAGTATTTTCTTTGTCCTTAAGGAGCCGAGCACAAGACTTTCAATGACTATTTCTTATCATCTTACGGGATATAACTTCATTTTACCAAAGGATTTCAAATGAACATTTCTTGTCATATCATGGGATATAACGTTTTTATCAAAGGCAGATTATATTATTTCGAAATGTCAGAAAAAAGAGTAAACTTAGTTTAATGGATTCTATGTGCAAGACATCTAGAACTCAAATACTATATCGTGTCACGCTTTTACCAAAAGAAAACCATTGATAAGGAAAGTGATAGAATAAATTTATTAACGACGTCATTTATTAGAAAATAATCACGTAATATGATGTGCCTAAATATTATGACATCATGAATTTATTTTAAAATAATCCAGTTTTTCTGGTTAGCTTTAGAAATTTATAAGGAGTACAACCACTGTCCAGCCAGTTTAGAAACATTTAGACTAGTCTTGAAACTTTTCAACCAGTTTAGATCTCATATTACCATGGTGGTATGGATGCTACATGACGAGGCTTAAGAGCCTTTCACCGTGGCTCGGAGGATAATGTGATGCTTATCTTTGTGTCAGTGAAGGAGGAATCTGTCGTGTATATGATGTAGTGGAAAGAATTAATGGAAAAAAGGTCGTATTGTAAGACTGATAATGTGATGCGTATCTTTGTGTGAGTGAAGGAGGAATCTGTCTTGTGTATGACGTAGTGGAAAGAGTTCATGGGAAAAGGTGTTATTGTTAGATTCATAATATGATGCTTATCTTTGTGTGAGTGAAGAAGGAGTCTGTATTGTGTATGATGTAGTGGAAAGAGTTCATGGAAAAAGCCTTTATCTTTGTGTGAGTGAAGGAGGAGTCTTTCTTGTGTATGATGTAGTGGAAAGAGTTCATGGCAAAAGTTTCAGAGGTTGAGCTTGTGGAATGTACGAGAGTAGGGATGGCAGACCAACGTGTGTCGATAGTGCATTTGGAGATAGTCTTCAGTCACGCATATGATCTTGTGAGCAGGCACCCATGAAAAAGGGACGAGTCCATAGGGCCAAAAATGATGAAAATGGGCCATGTAAAAAATTCCATGAGCTGTCAATTCAATAGAAGTTAAGTCGTCAAATCACTTGGTCGTGGTGGTTTATCTAAAAGATATAGCACGAAAATATATCATATTTTGTTATTTTTAAAGAAACCATTTTAAGTTCATATGATTTTATTGTAAAGTGAAACTTTGTCTTGAAGTTTGTGTAACTTTGAATTTTTTGTATTTTTTGTGATTTTCTTGAATATGTGGAGGTCTATAAAAGCTCATAAAAAATATGTTTTCCTCTTTTCATGAATCCACGTATCACCTATTCTTGGAGTTTCATTTATGCAAAAGATGGAGTCAAACATCGGTACTCATCCAACATCTTCTTTCCGAATCACTCGAATAACCAGTGCAAGACACAAATTTCATATCAACATTATGGTGACTCATGTGTATGCACCAACAAAGAAGATGCATCAGAAAGCTAACCAATGCAAGATACAAATTTCATATCAACATTATGGTCAATCATTATACCAACAAAGAAGATGTATCAGAAAGCTGTGCAACTTGCAAAACTTGAAAGCTTTTCAAATGAAGGAAAGAAGTACATCGACCTATGGATAAATAGAACTCTTTATCCATTAGATCTTGCAATTGATAAGCCCCCTATTTTTCTGTATACTATATTATCTTGGTCAATCTCAATAACTCTTTCACGATCCAATTGTACTTATAATAATGAATTTTCAGCTATTGAGCTTGTGTCTTTCTATCTGCAGGTATGTATTAGGTATATCGGTATCCTCAACATTACCTACTTTGATTTGCGCCTTTGGGCTCGTGAAAGCTTTTATGAACATATCGATCCTCAAGATTTATAACTGCTTTTTACTTTAATTTTTTTATTTTAAGAAAAAAGATAACTTTAATGAAAATGTAAAAAGAAATAACAAAGAGAGAAAAAAAAAATGAAAGCTCATCGAAGAAGCCTGAAGCGTTCGATCGGTAATTCAATTCACTTAATGTGGACGTTATTTTCAGAACTGTAATAGCTTATACCTTCGACTTTGGCTCGTAGGTAGTTAAACCCTTTGCAGCGATACTGTATGCTTACATTTACACTCCGCTTTTTCTTTTTGCTTTAAAAAGAAAAAAAATATGTGAAGGAAAAGCTAAATTCACGCAATCTTTTGTTCTCCACTGAGCTGGGCTCTTACGTTTAACTCTTACGTTTAACCATGTTCTGCTTCTCATGGATTTCCTCTTCGTTGATCAGTTATTCAACTCCAATGAACGTGCATGCAGGAGAAGATGTATCCAGAATGACGACTTAATTCGTTTTCAGATACCATAAAAGAAGCGAGGCATAACCAGCTAGAGCGTTCGTGCTTATGACATATGCTCAGATTTGTTTTCTGTTTTTTGCTTGCTTTTCTCCAATTAGCAGTACAAAAATCTTTTGAAACTTTTTGGAAACAATAGGAGAAATCTCAAAGCAGAGCTCATTTTCTGCTTACAATTTTTTTTAAATAAAGGAAGTTTGGCCTTAGCCGACTCTCTCGGACTTGAATTAATTAAAAGAAAAGTACAAAAAAAGAGGACTAGTGCCCACGGGATCCCCTGAATCCCACAGAGGGGGGTAGCTTTTACATAGTTTAGATGGCAGTACATCGACGGGAGATCACCCACAAGCTGGGCCCCCTTGGGTTTTAGCTCATTGTACAAGATGAAGCGTGAAAGGGGGGGGGGGGGGGGTTTCTAACAATAATCCAAGGAGGGATAGTGGTCTCTCAATCGATTGAAGATACAAGCACATCTTTCCTGCCAAAGCATCCGTAGGTCCTTCCCTCTAATGCATTCGAGAGAGACGCAAAGCAACTGAATCTTACATGAAGTTATAGAGGAGGTTGATAAACCTCGCATCCCCTTCGTGTGGAGCCCACTTGGTTTTAAGCTTATTGTTGACATATTGTAGCTCTTTATGATATCTGAAGGGAGGGGGTTTTCTTAGAGTTCGCAATTGATTTGCCGAGAAGGAATAGGGACTTCTCCATTGACCACTCCTTGGGGGTATTAAAAAAGTTGTGAGCACATCTTTCCCGCCAAATCTTCCAAAGGATCTCTCCCCTGATCGTGTTCCATAGCCGATCGCTTCACCTATAAGTGCTTGCTTCCAATTGATTTGTTCTTGGAGTCCCAGAGAGCGACCAAGGACCATCCATGACCGAAGGGATTTAGGGCAAGCAAAGAATAGGTGACCAATATCTTCTTTGCTATGACAACATCACTTGCACCAGGCGAAACACCAGAGATCTTGTTAGCTTTTGCATTGTTCCAAATTCTACGGTGCAAGATTTTCCACAGGAGGACCGACTTTTTGTTTTCAATGAGAGGGTGCCAGATAGATATGAATTTCAAATCCCAATGAAGCCGGGTCCAGTTGAGACAAGATTTCTTGTTGAGACTAATATGAATGTCATTGTTGTTGGAGTTTATTGACCTCCAAAGTATAGCAGGAAGTAGGTGGAACCCCCTAGGAACAAGTTGACCTTCTCACAAACTTCATCATAGAAAACCAGTCATGCTTGCAGAGCTTACTACTCTCTACTCACTCAAAAGTTTTTAAAACTGTTTTAACCACATATACTAGAGACCAAGAGCTTTCCAATGAGCCAAAGAACACTCAATTTGGATAAATACTCAATGAGCTATGACCTCTGCAATATGCAGCTTTAATGGAGACCTTGAAACAGAGATGAACCTGAGGACATACATCACTTGCAGAGACTACTGCTCTTAACTCACAACTCCAATGAATCTGAGAATTTCCAGAATACAAATAGACTTGGAGAGCTTTCTAACAAGCCAAAGAACACATGATTTGGATACATACACAAGGAGATATGACCTCTGCAAGTTGGATGTTTAATGGAGACCTTCAGCAGGGATAAAAAACAGAGAACACACACTACTTGTAGAGAGTGTTGCTCTCAGCTCACAAATCCAATGATTATTAAAATTGGTACTATGAACGTAGAGAAGAAGAGCTTTCAAATGAGCTATCAAACATGTAGTTTGGATATATAATGAGGGAGATACAAGCTCTGCAATCTCTGCATACAAAACTACAGCAGTGTAGAGATACACATATGACTCTCTTGGACATCCCACAAGATCACGACTTTTCTCCTCTTTTTATAGCATGGGAAACTAATCTAAAACCTTCCTAATACATCTAAATTCGTGGTAGACACTTGGATGGAGGTATTACATGACTCAAGTGCTCAAATAAGCAAAGTATTGATGGACTTTGAGAACTAGCCACATCGACCTTCCACTAGGACACCACTGAAGCTCCCTTGTGACTCACTAATTTGACTCACCATGTTCTAGAACTCACGTGGTATTTTTGCTACATTTTATGAATAATATGAGCCTTCTTGAAGTATTTGAAGACTTCCCAAAGGTATTTACATAATTTGAAACTTGTACCCTACATAAAACAAATGTTCGCAACATTCTCCCCCTCAAGTTTCAAAGGGTATTTCCTTCATGCCAAGAATATAGTTGAATCTTTGAAGCTTTGGTCCATCCAAGGATTTGGTGAAGATATCTGCAACTTGATCCTTTGTTCCAACAAAAGAAACCTGCACTTCATTGTTCATGGCCTTCTCTCGAACATAATGATAGTGAACCTCTATATGCTTTGTTCTAGCATGAAAAATAGGATTTGAGGTCATATGAATGCTGCTCAAGTTATCCCCATATATCAGTGGTACATCAACCTGCACATTCAAGTCATGAAACAACTTTTTAAACCACATAACCTCAGTAGTAGCCAATGCTAAACCTCTATACTCAGCCTCTGTAGAAGATAAAGCAACTGTAGGCTGTTTCTTTGAACTCCATGTTAATGTCTTGTTTCCTGCTATTACCACATATCCACTTGTGGATCTTCTGTCATCTTTGCTTCCAGCCCAATCTGCATCACTAAAGACTTTAAGAGTTAGATCAGCATCATGACTATAAAATAATCCTTCGTTCATGGTACCTTTCAAATACCTAAGCACTCTTTTCGTTGCATGCATATGAGGTACTCTAGGTTCATGCATAAACTGTGACAATACTCCCACTGCATAACATATATCAGGTCTAGTTTTTGTTGCATAAATCAAAGATCCCACCATGGATCTATATACATTCATATCATGCAACTCATCACCTTCCTTTGCACTCAGCTTTACATTACATTCCATTGGAGTAGAAACAAATTTACATTCCTGCATACCAAACCTTTTCAGCATATCACATATATACTTTCTTTGTATCAACCACATACCTTCATCGCTATACACAATTTCAATCCCAAGAAAGTATCTGAGCAAACCAAGATCTGAAATTTTAAATTCCTTTCCCAAATTACCTTTTATCTCATCAATTGCTTTTGCATCATTCCCTGTAATTAACAAGTCATCCACATAAATGCATACATAGACACACATGCCATCTACATGTTTTACATAAAGTGAAGGATCAGCATGACTCGCTGTGTATCCTTGCAGCATAAGATACTTTACCAACCTTGCATTCCATGCTCTAGGTGCCTGCTTAAGACCATACAATGCCTTCTTTAACCTGCATACATGATTAGGATATTTTGCATCCACATAACCATCTGGTTGTGACATATACACTTCTTCATTTAACTCACCATTAAGAAAGGCATTCTTTATATCGAGTTGATATATATTCAACCTTTTACTTGCAGCTAAAGCCAACAAAGTTCTCACCGTTGCCATATTTGCTACTGGACTAAATGTTTCCTCATAGTCCACACCTTGAGTTTGATTATATCCTTTTGCTACAAGTCTAGCCTTATATCTAGACACACTACCATCACTATTTCTTTAATCTTAAAAACCCACTTGCAACCAATTACCTTTTGCTTTGGTGTACTTGGAACTAAATTCCAAGTCTTGTTATCCTGTAGTGCTTCCATTTCTTCTCTCATTGCTTTCTCCCACTTTTCATCTCCTTTGGCCTCATCATAACATGTGGGTTCATTTTCCTGCTCAACTTTTGTCATAAAAGCATAATGAGTATTCATGAAAGATTCATAAGTATACCTTTGAGGTTGCTTACTTACTCTTGAAGTTCTTCTTACCTCCAATGTAGATGCTCTTCCTTTCTTATTAGGAACCTTTGATGATTCTCCATACTCACATACATCACTAATTTCCTCTCCTTCATCATTAACTTCAACAAGTTTGAGTTTACCTTTACTTTTAACACTTGGAGGTGACTCTTGCCTTAATCTTCCATTGAAAGGTGATCCTCTTTCTTCATCTAAACCACTCCTTTCATCATTTAAACTTCCTGATGGCTGAACTATGCATTCATCTCCTTCAACCACACCTTCTTCATTTTCATCCATGACCTGCAAACAATTCTTATCTGCATACCATGAAAGTGATTCATCAAAGTTTACATCTCTTGACACAACAACCTTATTGGTATGAGGATTATAGCATCTATATCCTCTTTGAGTATCTGCATAACCAATAAATATACATTTTTCTGATTTTGCATCAAGTTTAGATCTCACCTCACTAGGTACATGTACATAACATACACAACCAAATACTTTCAAATGACTTACACTTGGTTTCCTTCCATGCCATACCTCATATGGTGTCAAATGATGAACTCCAGCAGTCGGAACTCTATTCATAATGTAAACACTTGTGCTAACAGCTTCAGCCCAAAAATAATTAGGCAAACACATATCATTAAGCATACTTCTAGATGCTTCTGCTATGATTCTGTTTCTTCTTTCTGCGACTCCATTTTGTTGTGGAGTATACCTGCATGTAACTTCTCTTTTGATACCTTCATCATACAAAAAATCAGTAAAAGCTTGAGAGAAATACTCTCCCCCTCCATCAGACCTTAGCTTCTTAATATACCTTCCTGTTTGCTTTTCGACATATGATTTGAACTTCTTGAAACAATCAAAGACCTCACTCTTATGTTTAATGAAATACACAAATGTCATTCTACTATGATCATCAATGAATGATACATAGTACTTATTACCAATCAAGGATGCCTCTTTAGTAGGTCCCCACACATCTGTGTGTATGAGATCTAGCAAACCATCACTTACATAACTTGAATGCTTGAAAGGTTGTCTACTCTGCTTACCCATTTGACATGCTTCACAAAGATGCACCATATGTTGCTTAGTAAGATCAGGTAATCCTTCAACAATCCTCTTCTTTGATAGCTCCTTTAACCTGTGTACATTCATGTGTCCAATCCTTTTGTGCCATAGATCAAGCTCTGCTATTCGATGCATACCATAAGAGAAATAGTTTGTATGATTTGGGTTTACCTTGAATGTAAACAATCTACCTTGTTTTTGACCTCTAGCAATTAACCTCCTTTGCTTTGGATCCTCAATGAAGCAACCTACATGATTAAATCTCACTTGTAGACCTTTTTCTACCATTTGACCAACCGACATCAAATTCTTAGTGATCGTTGGCACATAAAGTACATCCTTCAAGCAATTTTTCTTTCTCTTATCCTGCATAACAACATCTCCAACCTGCATAATCTTATGTGTTGTATCATCTCCTGTTTCAACATGACCTTTACATGACGGATTATGCATATTAGAAAACCATGAAGCATCATGAGACATGTGATTAGAACAACCACTATCTACATACCATACATCGCTATTGCAATTCATCTTAGTTTCTACATTCATCATAAGAAGAGAATCATAATCATCACTTTTACCTTCAACCGCATAATTTCCTTGTTGTTTACCTCTTCTTGAATAGCCTCCTCTTCGATTACCACCTTGATTATTTTCATTTTGATAACAATCTTTGGCATAGTGTCCATACCTTCCACATATATAGCAATTGTTCTTATTATCTTCACTCCTTTGTCTTTGGTTGTAGTTGTAGTAGCCTCTCGTACCTCTAGCGTTTGATCTTCCTTTTCCTCTTGTGTTGAAGAAGCCACTTGAAGTCCTTTGATCATCGATCCTTCTTCCTCGACCTCTATTTGAACCTCTTCCACCTCTGTTTCCACCTCTTGATGATCCTACATAAAGAGCTTGTCCTTGAGATCCTTTCTGATTTGAAGTAGAACCATTTAGATTCATCTCCTCCGTGACCATGAGGGCAATAAGTTGATCAAAATCTGGTAATTCTCCTCTGACATAAACTGAAGTAATGAAGGGTTTCCATCTCTCATCATCTTTGAGTCCGTTGAGAGTATGTGCAACCAAGTCGTCGTCCTCCACATGAGCTTGAATTGATCCTAGTTGATCTGCAATCTCTTTAACTTTCAATATGTAATCATTGACCGATGTCCTTGTATCTTTCTTTATGTTATTCAACTCATTTTTGAGTTGAATCTTCCTTGCTCTTGTACCTGTAGCATACAACCTTTCCAATGCAAGCCAAACATCTCTACTTGTGTCTAGATCTTGTATGTGTCCTACCATTGAATCTTGAATATTTTGTGATAAAATGAATATAACCCTTTTGTCTCTCTCATTCCAAAGTCTAAACTCCCTCAATTGTTGCTGATTTGGGTCCTCTCGTAATGTGGGTTTGATATCTGTGCCGTCAATCAAACCATACAAGCCTCTACCTTGCAAGTATGCTGTGATTCTAAACTTCCATGCTTGATAATTGGTCTTATCAAGCTTCTCTATTTGTGCATGTTGGTCTCCCATAATACAAATGCTAAGCTTCCTCCTTTAAGCCTCCTTTCCAATGTGTGTGATGAGAAGAAATATAATATTTACCTTGTAAATGAGGTATGTGCACCTTTCTTTGCTTGGATGTTGCTTCAGATGCCTCCTTGCAATCTTCTTCTACCTTTGTGTAGTGTTGATGATGAACTGCTTCTTTGATAGCTTCAAATTCTTCGTCAAGGTATGATAACCTTCTCCAAGCCTCCAAGTACTTGCTCTGATACCAATGTTGGAGTTTATTGACCTCCAAAGTATAGCAGGAAGTAGGTGGAACCCCCTAGGAACAAGTTGACCTTCTCACAAACTTCATCATAGAAAACCAGTCATGCTTGCAGAGCTTACTACTCTCTACTCACTCAAAAGTTTTTAAAACTGTTTTAACCACATATACTAGAGACCAAGAGCTTTCCAATGAGCCAAAGAACACTCAATTTGGATAAATACTCAATGAGCTATGACCTCTGCAATATGCAGCTTTAATGGAGACTTTGAAACAGAGATGAACCTGAGGACATACATCACTTGCAGAGACTACTGCTCTTAACTCACAACTCCAATGAATCTGAAAATTTCCCGAATACAAATAGACTTGGAGAGCTTTCTAACAAGCAAAAGAACACATGATTTGGATACATACACAAGGAGATATGACCTCTGCAAGTTGGATGTTTAATGGAGACCTTCAGCAGGGATAAAAAACAGAGAACACACACTACTTGCAGAGAGTGTTGCTCTCAGCTCACAAATCCAATGATTATGAAAATTGGTACTATGAACGTAGAGAAGAAGAGCTTTCAAATGAGCTATCAAACATGTAATTTGGATATATAATGAGGGAGATACAAGCTCTGCAATCTCTGCATACAAAACTACAGCAATGTAGAGATACACATATGACTCTCTTGGACATCCCACAAGATCACGACTTTTCTCCTCTTTTTATAGCATGGGAAACTAATCTAAAACCTTCCTAATACATCTAAATTCGTGGTAGACACTTGGATGGAGGTATTACATGACTCAAGTGCTCAAATAAGCAAAGTATTGATGGACTTTGAGAACTAGCCACATCGACCTTCCACTAGGACACCACTGAAGCTCCCTTGTGACTCACTAATTTGACTCACCATGTTCTAGAACTCACGTGGTATTTTTGCTACATTTTATGAATAATATGAGCCTTCTTGAAGTATTTGAAGACTTCCCAAAGGTATTTACATAATTTGAAACTTGTACCCTACATAAAACAAATGTTCGCAACAATTGTGCGCTTCGACATATGGAAGCTTGGAGAGTTGATTACCATTATGCCATTTAAGGACGTTTAGGTCCGCAGTTTCCTGTCCCATAAGTAGTCGGATTTTAGAGCGGTCGCAAGCATGGCCTCTACTTTATAAGACATTACCTTCCTCCAACATGAGCGCAACAGTATGGTCGAGGTCCTCAAAGTCTACCCATTTGTTCGTGTCCTATTTCCAGAGGTGCTTCCATTGTTTGAATCCCTTATTTGAGAGTCTCTTGGCACTTACGACATTCCATGGCTCCATGTTTTGCATGCCTTGGATCAGGAACCAGATATAGTCATTTTGTCTTATACCCGTAGCCCACTTCCAATCTTCATTGATTCTAATGTGGGGTTTGAATCTATTCCAACTCAACCACAAGGATCTTACCAGGCTCGATCCTTTGGGTGAGACAAGAATGGGAGAGAATAAGATGGTGAGGATGTCGAGGTTTTTCCATCCAGGGTAGCCCACCAGAGAGATTGCATTCGTGTTTCTAAAAATTAATGTGGCCCAAGAGGAGCCTCTGTTGCACCATGCCTTAATCATCCACTTTACTGCAAGTTTATTGGCCATGCTGCTAATGTCCATAATACCCAGACCTCCCCTTTCCTTACGACTAGTGCATATGGACCATTTGATTTAAGGTATTCTCATCGTGTTATGGTCTCCAGTCCATAGAAAAGTTCCTACAATTACTTTCCAATTCGCCTAATTCATGATCCTTTGGTCTCCAGCAAGAGAGAAAGTATATGATTGAGGATATGAGGAACGTGTTGATCCCATGGCCCGGCTAGCAAGATTAATTTGTAGACCTCTACAATAGTTAAGCTTGTTATTAAGTCTGGCGAGGACCTAGGCCCACCTTTGTTCCACAGTAACATTGAATCCCATGAGGATACCAAGAATGCCAATGGCCTAACCCAAATGAATGCTTTGGCATCCTTCCACATTGAGGAAATTGGGTTGGTTCCCTTTGATTGCCTTGAACGTAGTCTTGGAATGGTTAATTCTAGACCTAGAGGCCTCACAAAAAGTGTCAAGGCACCTCCAAAAGGTTTCCAGGCTGGTATCCTCATTGTGAACAAAGGCATTTGTGTTGTCTACAAAGAGCCTCATGGTCATTTGACCAGAGTTATGTGGCAAAGTGATACGTCTTATGTGACCGAGCTCCATGTATCACTCCACAATTGGGCTAAGCCCTTTTGTGGTGATCCCGAAGAGCAGCGGGGCCAACTGGCAACCTTGCCTAATGGTTCGTTTCAGTTTGATGGCCTTTGAAAGTTGCCCCTTGACATTGACTTTGGTCAAAGCATTACCAAGGAGAGTGGAGATTGTAGTGCCGTACAAACTCTCTCTCTCTCTCCCTCTCTCTCTCTCTCTCTCTCTCTCTCTCTCTCTCTCTCTCTCTCTCTCTCCAACCCCCACCCCCGCGAGTCCCTCTCTCCCCGCTCGGTATTCCCGTTGCCTCCCCCCGCCTCTGCAGCCCCCTCACCAATTCCTCTCTCCCTTCCCCCCCCCCCCCCACTATCCTCGCTGTCCCCTGCCTCTACAAACCCCCCCCCCCACCCGCTGCTCCCTCTTTCCCCCCCACCTCTACAACCCTTCCCCCACCTGCACCCCTCGGCACTCTCCCTTGCAGCCCAACCTCCCACACACTCCTCCTACCCCCGCCCATGGCCCCGCCTCCCCCTCTCACCATCTCCCGCAACCCACCTCCGCGCATTCCTCACTCCCCCACCCTTAGCCTCCTGCAACTCCCCCCACACCGCAACCTCCCATCCCTCCCTCCGCCGCCTCCCACCAACTCGTAGCAATACACTGATAACTTCAACAAGTAGAGGCAACAACAAGTCTGGGATGCCCTCCCCTATTATGGGCCATAGGTGCGATACACTAATAAATTCAATGAGTTTGAGGCCATAACAAGTCTGTGATGCCCTTAGATGTTCTGGGCCACATACACGGTACATTGATGAATTCAATGATTTTACCACCTTGGCGATAGGCTCGGGTAATCTTTTGGAATTCCATTATGATGGGAATAGATCCTTGCAATTATTGATCTTTAATGAGGAACCCCCCTTTCAAACCCCCCCTCCCCTCACAATCTCCCACACTCCACTCCACGCCCCTCAAACTCCACTAACTCCACCGATTATCCACTCCACCCCCCCCCCCCCCCCCTTAAACCCCACTCACAGGTCACTCCACCCCCCTCAAACTCCACCCACTATCCACTACCACCCCCCCCCCCCTCAAACCCACTCACACTCCACTCCACTCCCCACTCAAACCCCACTAACACTCCACGCCACCCTCCCCTCAAACTCCACTAACTCCACCCACTTTCCACTCCACCCCCCCTCAAACCCCACTCAAAGGTCACTCCACCCCCCCCCCCCTCAAACCCCACTCACACTCCACTCCACCCCCCCTCCTCAAAACCCACTCACACTCCACTCCAAACCCCCCCCCCCCTCAAACTCCACCCACTATCCACTCCAACCCCCCCCCTCAAACCCCACTCACTATCCACTCCAACCCTCCCCCCACCCTCAAACCCCGCTCACACTCCACTCCACCCACCTCAGACTCCACGAACTCCACCCCCCCCCCCCCCCCCCCCCCCTCAAACTCCACCCACTATCCACTCCACCCCCCACCCCCCCCCCCCCCTCAAACTCCACCCACTATCCACCCCACCCACTATCCACTCTAACTCCCCCCCTCAAACCCCACTCACACATCACTCCACCCCCCCAACTCCACCCACTGTCCACTCCAACCCCCCCCCCCCCCCCCCTCAAACCCCACTCACACCTCACTCCACCCCCCTCAAACTCCACCCACACTCCACTCCACTCCCCCCTCAAACTCCACAAACCCCACCCACTATCTACTCCACCCCCCCCCCTCAAACTCCACAAACTCTACCCACTATCCACTCCACCCCCCTCAAACTCCACAAACGCCACCCACTATCCAACCCACCCCCCCCCCCCCCCCTCAAACCCCCCCTCAAACTCCACCCTCAACTCCAACCCTAACTCCACCCTTCACTCCACCCCTCCTTAAACCCTAACTCTACCCTCCATTCCACCCTCCCACACCTCCCATCACTCCCCACCACTCACTACCTCCACCACTCAATGTGTGAGATAGGCAAAAGATGATGTTGGAGTCTTCGTGACATCAACAGAAGATTTCTTTCATGGATTAATGGTCAAAAGCTACTCCAAGGATTATGTGAAGAATTATGTGAAGCATGTGCTTTTGAAGGTCATTCCAATATCACGGGCGGCACATAATGAGGATCTCAGCTTGGGTGCAAAAGTGAGAGTAAAAGTGTAAGTGGTAAAAGTGAAAGTGGAGAAATGGCTATTGCCGCCAACCATTCGTGACTGTTTCCTATTTTTGAGGATCCAATTCAAAACTGGTGGCATATTTGATCTACCCCTCCAATTTTGGGGCAATCAATCGGCGCATGATCACTGGATGTGAGGAATCGGCAAGGCCCTCTTGGCCTATTGGATGGCTATAAAAGCAATGCACTAGTACTCATTGGGATACACATATAGACAGATACGTATAAAGCTGATTTCCCGCATCTCTTTTGGTCCTCTCTTTGGCAATCTGTGGCTACAAGCCTACTGTAAGAAGTCACTCTTTGGTGAGGATACAGAGCGTGGGCTTCCCAGTGGAGGGCTAATAGCATTGTAGTGTAAAGAAGTGGCTTGGTTTTTTCTGTCATTCAGTTTGAGTCGGTGGTAACTCCGTGCTCTTCCATTAGAGCAAGTCTTCTTCATACCTTTCTACTGAGTAGTGCAAGTCTTCATCTAGTTGTGTTCAGTGCAATTCTTCATCTAGTTGTGTTCATTTTATTGGACGAATCTCTTGTATTGATTCATTTTTGTTCTGGATTGGCATGTTAGAAAAGCATCAACTTTTGTAGCATTTCCTTTTCCTATGTTGTAATCATCTGTTCAAACTAAGGAGTGGTTTGGTCTTCCACTATTGCCATTTTTCATTAATCTTTCCTGTGAGTATTTACAATTTTGTGCAATTATTGTCATCTGCCGGCTTACAGAAGTGTTAAAGGGTATATTTCCCTAAGGATAACCTCCCTTGAGTAGGCCAAGTACTCGAGTGCACGGTGCATGCTCCTGCTGAAAGTAGATACCCCAGTACCTCCTCTATAGTTTGGCACGCCCGGTGGGACACTTGAATTTTTGTGAGAGGCCCTGAGCATAGTAAATAGTCCTTTTTCAGTATTTTTGCCCTATTTCATTTTGCAAGTAGGTACATGACCCATACGCGAGCAGATAAAGAGCTTCTTCATGTACGAAGGAGCCTTAACAAGTCAGCTATATCTTCGACTAGTGAACCAACATCCCCTCTACCTCCTTTGAATTTATGCGTTGATTTGGGTGCAACTCCTCCGTCAAAAGAAAAGCATAGGAGAACCTTAGACTTCTCCTCAGATACGTCAGAGGAAACACTAGTGCAAATGGAGGATCTCTCTCATTTACTCACCAGAATCAATATCAAATTCCGTACCTTCAAGGGACAAGCTTATGAGGATGCTGATGATCATCTGAGGAGATTCATCTCCTTATGCCGTGGAGGAGGTCTGCAGAATAGAGAGGATGCAATGCTGGTACTCTTCCCATCCACATTGGAAGGCCTTGCAGATAAATGGTACACTCAATATGCAGATGGCCATTTTGCTACATGGGAGGATCTGAAGATGGCATTCTCAGAGACATTTCGACTTAGTGATTCCTCGCAAAGAGCTCTAGATCAGTCACAGAACCTAAAGCTAAGATCAGGTGAATCCTTTCATGAACTTCACACTAGAACAAAAGCACTTGTTGCATGTCTGCCACATGCTCTAGGTGACTTCTTGGTTAAAAAATGGATAGAAAAAGCTCTTCCTAGGTCATCTCAGCAGAAGCTACGTGAGTCTCTTAGATTGGACGCAACCCTTAATGCTTTTGTTGGAGCACCATCATGCATTGAAGAAGCTAGGCAACATTTTGAAGGGGAAACACAACCAAATTATGCTGCAGAACTATACCCTATTGGGCGACTGAGGAAAGAACTAGAGGCATTGAGAATGCAACAAAATCACCAAGAAGAAAAGGTCTTGCCACCAGTGCATCACACTAATGAAGAAGTAGCCCAACTTCGCCGGGAGTTAGACAATTTGTAGACCACTTAGGATATAAGAAGGCAGATTTGGTGTATAATATGTAACAACAATGGACATTCCAATGCTAATTGTCCTAACAAGGTAAGCTGTCAATTTTGTGGAAAGGATGGCCATGAAGCTAGAGACTGTTACTACCTCAAGGGTATGCAACAACGAGGTAACCCTCAAGCTCTGGAGTCCTATTATGCTATTACATCAAATTCACCTAATAGAGAGGAGAATCGTACAATGAAGCCTAGATATAAAAGGCCATTGATGTGTTATCACTGTGGTGAGTATGGCCACTTGCAAAATAGGTGTTCCCTTCCAAAAATGCACCTCCTTGTGAGCATTGTCCAGAGGCCAAGGATCACTATACCAAAGATTGCCAAGAAGCCGCCCCGATCCAATTCATATGATTGTAGTCTCCCCTCAAGTAGAAGGTATGACCACTCAGTCTTATGTTGTTTCATCTTCTTCAATGCCCATGATGACTAGAGCCAGACAAGCAGCAGCAACCCATGGAGAGGAACAAGAAGGACTCCAGGATAAAGAGGAGGAAAAGAAGGTTAGGTGGAAGGACCAAGCAAATATTGAAGGAGCTTATGAAAGGATGGCTGCCTCACTAAAGGACCAACCAACAAGTCTGCAAGAAGACACACATATGGTAAACATCGAGTAGATCGTGAAAGGTATTCATCATAAGGTTAGTCTATACGAACTCATAAAGATGGATTCAAAAATAAGGAGTGACATATTAAAGATTATACACTCTGCTCACTTGAGCCAGCCACCTAGCATAGATGGTTATTTCATATTTTCCCCCATCACCCCTGGCAGACTACCAAAGCTCAAGGTTATCTGTTTTCATAAAGGATGAAGCTCTCATAGGTGTGATCATAGATGGAGGTTCTGGCATCAATTTGATGCCAGATTTCACAATGAAGAAACTGACTTTGAACCCTACCAAGATCGCACCGTTCACTCTTACACTACCAGATCAACATAGGGTTGCACCACTTGAAAAGGTATTGCTGATAGTATAGGGTTGCCACTTTGTTCTACATTTTGTTGTTATTGCACTTCCACAGGAGACTTCTTACCCATTACTCCTCGGGTGACCTTGGCTAAGGCAAGCAAAAGCTTTGCAAGATTGGGGAAAAAACAAACTATGGATTTCAACAAGCACTAATAGCCAACTACAGCTACATTTGGAAGAAGGATTCGACTCATGGAAAACTACAGGATATACTGTGGACACTCAGGTAATGCCCTCTTTACCCCAACAAGACGATACATTATTGAATTGGATGATGGAAAGTACAGCGTGTTGCACAGTGGAGATCACTGAAATAGAGGAAGAAGTTGCAGAGGAAGGAGTTGCAGAAAAGAGCCATGAAGTTCACAAGGAAGTAGAGGATGAGAGTTTGCACTTGACTACAAACATTGAAGGGGCAACAACTATAGAAGTTTCAGAAAAGGAAAGTTATGAGCCTGAATGCAGAGAAGATCTCCCCTTTTCGGATATACCTCAAGGATGGACTAGAGAACATATTGCAGAATATAAGCTAAATTCCACTCTTGCATACAGTGGAGATGATTTCTCAAGCAAGACTAGTACTAAAACACTAGTTCAAGAAGTAAATCTTGGGGATGAAGAGAACCCTCAAGTAGTCCACTTGGCCTCTTGGCTATGGCATTATCCCCCTTTATTGGAGAAGGTAACTTCTTTACTTTTTGCTTACAAAAATGTCTTCGCATGGTCCTACAAAGATCTAATAGGGATACCAGAGGAGCTTGGATTACATTGGATACCCTTAGTTGAGGGAGCTATGCCTGCAAGAAGTAGGGCATATCAACTCAATCCGAAGTATGCAGAGGCAGTAAAGTGGGAAATTACAAAACTAGAAGAAGCAGGTATAATTGTTCCAGTAGAACATTCTAGGTGGCTTTCTTCTATGGTTATTGTACCCAAGAAAAATAGTGGAAAAATAAGAGTCTACGTTGATTTTTGTGCCTTGAATAAAGTGAGTGTTCAAGATGGATTTCCTCAGCCCTTCACAGAGCAAGTACTTGAGGAAGTAGCCGGTCACACTTTGTATAGCTTCTTGGATGGTTTTAGTGGCTACAATCAGATAGTGATACATCTTGATGATAGGGACAAAATAGCCTTCGTTACTCCATGGGGCACTTATGTCTATACCCGCATGGCTTTTGGTTTGAAGAATGCACCAGCTTCATTTAATAGAACTATGTATCTAATATTGGGCAAATGGTTGACAACATTTCTACGCATTTTTATGGATGACTTTTCAGTGTTTTCAGGAACAGATAGAAGAGCAACACTGCAAGATTTCCATGAACATTTGGAAAATCTAAAGGAAATCTTTGAGCAATGTCTCAGAACGGGTTTGAAGTTAAATCCGGCTAAATGTCACTTTTTGGTCACTAAGGGCACTCTTCTTGGTCACATAGTATCTGCTGACGGGATAATAGTCGATCCTGCAAAGGTTACTGTTATCCTTTCCATGCCTATACCACAAAGCCCAAAGGAAGTGCAAAGTTTTTTGGGCCATGCAGGATACCATAGAAGATTTATATGAATGTATTCAGAAATAGCTAAGCCCTTATCAAGGCTTACCAGTAAAAACGTCCCCTTCTCATGGAGTGCTGAAGCTTAGAAAGCATTTTGTGAACTAAAAATGAGCTTATGTACTGCTCCAGTTTTAAGTGTTCCTAACTAGTCATTGGAGTTTCATGTACATACAGATGCGAGTCTTCATGCTGTTGAAGCAGTTCTGGCTCAACCATCATCACACAAGGTTGATAGACCTATCTCCTATGCCAGTAGACTACTCACCAAGGCAGAAAGAAACTATAGTATGACTCAAAGGGAAGGTTTGGCTATTGTATTTTCTCTTCAGAGGTTTTGACATTACCTTCTTGGTGTACAATTTATAGTCATATCTGACCATCAGCCCTTGGAGTACTTGATAAACAAGCCTAGAGTAGCTGGCAGGGTTTGGAGATGGTTACTCCTATTTCCATAATTCAACTTTGATATTCATATTAAGCCAGGAAGAGAGCACTACATGGCAGATCAAGTATCCAGGACCGCAATGAGCGAGATGGGAAAAGGTATTAATGATGAATTGGTGGATAGTAATCTCTTCCTAGTAGCAACTCAAACTGATTGGTATGATGGGATCCTCAATTTTCTTACCGCTGGAAAACTCCCAGAGCATTTGACACCTATAGAAAAGAGAAGATTACTCCTTAAAACCAAGGCGTACTCACTCATAAATGGGAATTTATACAGATATTGTCAGGATGATATCTTGAGAAAGTGTGTTTATCCAGAGGAGGTAAACCTTTTTCTTGAGGCAGTACACAGTGAAGGACATCTAAAAGGGGAAGAGTTGGCCCACAGAATTATCCACAAAGGATTATGGTGGCCTCACATTTACAAGGATGCGATCAAGTTTGCTAAAGAATGCCACATTTGCCAGAGATGTGCTCCTACACAAAGCATATTGAATTTCTAACCATTACTCATATCCACAAGATGGCTCCCATTTCAATGATGGGGTCTTGATTTCATAAGAACAATTAGTCCAACTGGTCATCCTGGGGGTAAGAAGTATATTTTGATGGCCACATGTTATGCAACTAAATGGATTGAGGCTAAAGCTATTGTGGATTGCACAGCTTTAACAATAGCTAAGTTTTTGTATAAACGAATTTTCTGAAGATTCGGTTGCCCACTGGAAATCACTAGTGATAGAGCCACACATTTTGTAAATCAATTGCTCCAATTTATATTTGATAGGTACAAGGTTTTCATAAAAAAAGTCATGCACGCATTATCCAAGGGCCAATGGCCAAGCAGAAAGATCCAATAAGATTTTGATTGGATTGCTTTGCAAATTATCTTTCGATCATCAAAGCTTCTAGCCACAAGCATTGATAGGTGCAATTCGGGCTTCCAAAACTACAAAGAGGGGAACCACTGACGAGAGTCCATTTCGCTTAGTATATGGAAAAGAGGCATTAGAACCATTCAAATTGATTATCAAAAGAGAACTTGGAGTGAAAACCATTGGAATTGAACCTCCAATTAGAAGATTGATGGCATTAGAAGAATACAGAGAAGGAGCAATGCAAAAACTTCAGGTAACACAAGAGGATCCCAAAAGACTCCACAATAGGTATCTTAGGACTAATGAAGTACACGAAGGATCCTTGGTTTTGGTGCATCAGATCCCAACAGTTTCAACCAAATTGCTTCCCAAGTGGATAGGACCATACAGAGTGATAATGGTATTACCACATGGAGCACTATATCTGGAGGATTTGCAGGGAAAGAGGATAACCCTGGTCAATATCTCCAGGGTGAAGAACTATCTGCTTTAAGTCAAGATGGAAGAACTTCATTCACTGTACATATCATGTTTCATTCAGCATTCGCAGTTTATTTTGGTCAATGCAATAAGAAAATGAAGAAAAAGTTGCACCGGGACAGTGCGAAGACTTGATGTGGGGTCTATAGTGCCGTAGAATCTCTCTCTCTCTCTCTCTCTCTCTCTCTCTCTCTCTCTCTCTCTCTCTCTCTCTCTCTCTCTCTCTCTCTCTCTCTCTCTCTCTCTCTCCCTCCCTCTCTCCCTCCCTCCCTCCCTCCCTCCCTCCCTCCCTCTCTCTCTCTCTCTCTCTCTCTCTCTCTCTCTCTCTCTCTTCTCTCTCTCTCTCTCTCTCTCTCTCTCTCTCTCTCTCTCTCTCTCTCTCTCTCTCTCTCTCTCTCTCTCTCTCTCTCTCTCTCTCTCTCTCTCTCTCTCTCTCTCTCTCTCTCTCTCTCTCTCTCTCTCTCTCTCTCTCTCTCCCTCCCTCCGCAACCCCTGCCCCCGCTAGTCCCTCTCTCCCCGCCCGCTATCCCTGCTACCTCTCCTGCCTCTGCAGCCCCCCCCCCCGCCCCTGCCAATTGCTCTCTCCCCTGCCCGCTATCCCCGTTCCCCCCCCCCCCGGACTCTGCAGCCCCCCCCCCACCCGCTGCTCCGTCTTTCCTCCCCGCCTCTGCAGCCCTGCTCCCACCCGCACCCCAACGCACCCTCCCTTGTAGCCCAACCCCCCACACACTCCTCCTACCCCCACCCACGGCCCCACCTCCCCCTCTCACCATCTCCCGCAGCCCACCTCCACACGTTCCTCACTCCTCCACCCTTATCCTCCTCCAACTCCCCCCACGCCGCAACCTCCCATCCCTCCCTCCACCGCCTCCCACCAACTCGCAACAATACACTGATAAATTCAACGAGTTGAGGCAATAACAAGTCCGGGATGCCCTCCGATGTTATGGGCCACATGCACGATACGATGATAAATTCAATGAGTTTGAGGCCATAACAAGTCCGTAATGCCCTTAGATGTTCTGGGCCACACGCGCGCTACATTGACGAATTCAATGAGTTTACCACCTTGACGATACGCTCGAGTAATCTTTTGGAGTTCCATTATGATGGGAATAGATCATTGCAATTATTGATCTTTAATGAGGAACCCCCCTTCAAACCCCCCCACAATCTCCCACACTCCACTCCACCCCCCTCAAACTCCACTAACTCCACCCACTATCTACTCCACCCCCCTCCTCAAACCCCACTCACACGTCACTCCACCCCCCTCAAAATCCACCCACTATCCACTCCACCCCCCCTCAAACCCAGTCACACTCCACTTCACCCCCCCCCTCAAACCCCACTCACACTCCACTCCAACCCCCCCCCCCCCTCAAACTCCACTAACTCCACCCACTATCCACTCCACCCCCCCTCAAACCCCACTCCCACGTCACTCCACCCCCATCAAACTCCACCCCCCCCTCAAAGCCCACTCACACTCCACTCCCCCCCCCCCCCCCCTCAAACCCCACTCACACTCCACTCCACCCCCCCCCCCCCCCCCCTCAAACTCCACGAACTCCACCCACTATCCACTCTAAACCCCCCCCCCTCAAACCCCACTTGCTATCCACTCCACCCCCCCTCAAACCCTACTCACACTCCACTCCACCCCCCCTCAAACTCCACTAAATCCACCCACTATCCACTCCATCGCCCCCCTCAAACTCCACTGACTCCACCCACTATCCACTCCAACCCCCCCCCCCCCTCAAACTCCACTAACTCCACCCACTATCCACTCCAAACCCCCCCCCCCCCCTCAAACCCCACTCACACGTCACTCCACCCCCCTCAAACTCCACCCACTATCCACTCCAACCCCCCCCCCCCCCCCCCTCAAACCCCACTCACACGTCACTCCACCCCCCTCAAACTCCACCCACACTTCACTCCACTCCCCCCCTCAAACTCCACAAACTCCACCCACTATCCACTCCACCCCCCTCAAACTCCACAAACTCTACCCACTATCCACTCCACCCCCCCCCCCCCCCCCCCTCAAACTCCGAAAACTCCACCCAATATCCACCCCACCCCCCCTGAAACCCCACCTCAAACTCCACCCTCAACTCCAACCCTAACTCCACCCTTGACTCCACCCCCCCTTAAACCCTAACTCTACCCTCCATTCCACCCTCCCACACCTCCCATCACTCCCCACACGACTCACACCACTCACTACCTCCACCACTCAATGTGTGAGATAGGCAAAAGATGATGCTGGAGTCTTTGTGACATCAACAGAAGATTTCTTTCATGGATTTATGGTCGAAAGCTACTCCAAGGATTATGTGAAGAACTATGTGAAGCATGTGCTTTTGAGGGTCATTCCAATATCACGGGCGGCACATAATGAGGATCTCAGCTTGGGTGCGAAAGTGATAGTAAAAGTGTAAGTGGTAAAAGTGAAAGTGGAGAAATGGCTATTGCCGCCAACCATTCGTGATGGTTGCCTATTTTTGAGGATCCAAATCAAAACTGGGGGCATATTTGATCTACCCCTCCAATTTTGGGGCAATCAATCGGTGCATGATCAGTGGACGTGAGGAATCAGAAAGGCCCTCTTGGCCTATTGGATGTCTATAAAAGCAATGCACTACTACTCATTGGGATACACATATAGACAGATACGTATAGAGCTTATTTCCGGCATCTCTTTTGGTCCTCTCTTAGCACTCTAGGGCTACAAGCCTACTGTAGGAAGTCACTCTGTGGTGAGGATACAGAGCGTGGGCTTCCCAGTGGAGGGCTAAGAGCACTGTAGTGGAAAGAAGTGGCTTGCTTTTCTTTGTCATTCAGTTTGAGTCAGTGGTATTTCCGTGCTCTTCCATTAGAGCAAGTCTTCTTCATTCCTTTGTACTGAGCAGTGCAAGTCTTCATCTAGTTGTGTTCACTACAAGTCTTCATCTAGTTGTGTTCATTTTATTGGACGAATCTCTTGTATTGATTCTGTTTTGTTCTAGATTGGCATGTTAGCACAAAGCATCAGCTTTTGTAGCATTTCCTTTGCCTACGTTGTAATCATGTGTTCGAACTAAGGAGTGGTTTGGGTCTTCCACTATTGCCATTTGTCATTAATCTTTCCTCTGAGTATTTACAATTTTGTGCAATTATTGTCATCTATGTGCTCAGAGAAGTGTTAAAGGGCATATTTTCCTAAGGAGAACCTCCCTTGAGTAGGCGAAGTATTGGAGTGCACGGTGCATGCTCCTGCTGAAAGTAGATACCCCAGTACCTCCTCTACAAAGATCATCCGGAGGAATCTTTGTCTACACCTTAGGTCTTTCAGCGATTGTAAAATATAGCCCCATTCCAATCTATCATAGGCTTTGTCAAAGTCAATCTTGAGGAAGACAATGTCTTGATTAGATTCTTTACTGAAGTCCACGCCTTCCCAGATATCAATGATGGCTTCCAATATTGACCTTCCCTTAATGAATCCTTTTTTATCTTTGCTAAGCCACTGGTCTAAATGGCAGGATATCATGTTGGCTATAACTTTAGCAAGAATCTTGTACCGGGTTTGAAGCATTGTGATAGGTCTCTAGTGCTCAATTCTATTCCTCTCTTCTTTTTTATGAATAAGTTTGATGATGTTGTTGTTGAGACAAGCTGGAAGAGCACCAAACTCGAGTGCCTCAAGCCAGACAAGATGCAAGGGGGCGGCCATCGCAAATTTGAATGATTTAAAGAACTCATTAGTGAGCCCATCAGGCCCCGGGCTCTTCCCGTTAGGAAGCGAGTCAATAACTTCAATGATCTCTTGTTCGGAAATGGTGGCATCAAGCAGAGCACCCAAGTTGCATGGGATTCTATGTGAGGCAGTCCGAGAGATGGTGGCCATGCAATCCTGCCTATGGGGGCAGAGGGGACTGGCACCACCCAAGAGACACTTCAAGTGTGCTTCTATAATGCCAATGTTCTCTTCCTCTGTCTTACATTTCACCCCATTCTTGTCAAGCAATAGTGGGATCTCGTCTTTAATTTGTTTACTTCTAAGAATATTGCACATCTCTTTGGAAGCCTATCAGCCTTACCATCCCACCATTCCTTAAAAAAAGTTGAAGATTTTTCCTTTTGATCTTCTCCTCATATCTTAATCTTCCTCTAATGTTTTCTGCTTACATTTTATTCAATTAGTAGAAATGTCGATTAGATTGAAACAACACAAACAAATTGAAAGTAGAATCCACTTGACGGCGCTTTATAAAGACTTTCTCCAGCCACTACCTATTATTTCTTTTCTGTTGGAAACCACCACATGAAAAGTTTCAAACTTCCTTTCTACTACGGATCTTAATAACAAGGATAGTCGCAATATCAAGTGCTGATATTGCGATGACTCCTGCCTCATGAGAGGATCCTTTTATTGTAGTATCTTTATTGTAGAGCGTTCTCGCTTATCACCTATGCGCAGATTTGTTTTCTGCCTTTTGCTTTTTTTTTTTTTCTCCAGTTCATGGTACAAAAGTCTTTTGAAACGTATTAGAAACAGCAGCAAAAATCTCGAATCAGAACTCAATTTGTGCTTACATTAACTTCAAAACTCAATTGGTCAATTAAATAGAAACATCACAGAAATTTAAAGGAGAATCCACCGAATAACGAGTCACAAAATCTTGACAGCGCTCTATAAAAATTTCTCGAGACAAGGGACGCTACGTATTATTTCTTTTCTGTTGGAAACCACCAAGAGGCGATCCGGTTATCACCTATCTTTAACCAAAAATGGAACAGTGCTCGAATTGTTCTAGAATGAGAAGGGAAATTAAATTGAAAAGATCATGAAACTCCCTTATTTAGACAACAAATATATCATCCTCTAGCATTTCTTTTGTGGAGGGGTTTGGAAAAAATCCCCACCCAAAGGATGAGAGGTTCATTCACCTTCTTTGTACCTCTCCTTAAATTTTCTCCTTGCCTTGAATTCTATGCGCACATTATCTCCTTACTGAGAGAGAGACCATCTTCTCCTTGCCTTGAATTCTCTTAACTTGATGCGCACATTATCTCCCTTACTTCGCATCTGTCTATTGTACCTTTTACGTATTTCTATCAGCATCTCCGTCTACACCTCTTTCTCTGTGTGCTCGTCATCTTCATGCTGGTCGGTTACACCTTTTATGTATTTCTTGCAGCATCTCCGTCTGCACCTCTTTCTCTGTGTGCTCGTCAACCTTGTCCACATACGCAATGAGGTGTACAACGTCCACATACGCAATGAGGTGTACAACGTGCTCTCAATAGGTCTGAGAAGTGTCTATCATAACTCAGCATGGAGCTGGTATTCTATAACTATCTTGCAAAAGAAAAAACAAGCTCTGACCTATGCGTAGTGTAGAAAACAGCCGCCATGTTACCACCATGTCGCACAAAAAAGGCCCAAGGTTTGTCGCCTTCCTGCTGATATCTTGTTGTTGTGCATGACATAAGATCAACTGATATATCATGTTTGCCTGCAAGTGCCATATGCATCTACCACCCTACTTACTTCAAAGTACCCTACCATCACGTTTTTAAATCAGAAGCTTCACAAATTCCCATAAAGTTTCCTTGATAGGATGGGCATGAAGTGCAATGATATGATATCTTCTTCGCCTTTGATTTTAAGATTTCACGTTTTAATAGATGATGTAGTATGACGTAGACACATGAATAAAGGCACAAACTATCCTGTCGTCTGAGCCCGTGTAGCATAGTGGTTGATGCCTTGAAGGTCTGGGAGGAATTCTCGAGTTCAAGTCTTGAGTAGACATGTCCATGAGATTCTCATGATGGATGCCTCTACCTTATGAAGTTGGTTTGAGTGTGTATTTCCAATTCACTATAATCTCAAAAACAAAAAAAAAAAAACTATCTTGCGGTTGTCAAAATGATAAAGAGTGTCCTTCAATGTAACGTACGCTAGATTGTACACACACTTGTATGCCACTGATATGGAGAAGCGTATGGCGCCTATGCTCAACTCATGAAACCGACATTTCTTTAAAGGAATTTCGATCTTTCAATCTACTTTTTTTTTATAGCTGGAATTAATGGAAAATAAGGGAGTGAAGGGCATAGGACTCATAGGACCCTCGAATGCTACAGAAGGAACGTAAAAATTATAGAGCTTGTAAGTCTGTTAAGAATATCATAGAGAGTAAGATGCTAAGGTCAGATGAACATTCTAAATTGAATCGAAGTCAACTCTATCGTAGTAAGCATGACCCTTTCAATTGTCAACATTGTTTATCGAAAGTGCCCAAAGTCCAAAGATTCCCCACGAAGAGAGAAACTTTAACATCTCATCATATCACTATGAGGGTTCCTGACTGCATCCAAGAGAAATCGAACTCAGCCCTCAAAAGAGGAGAAAGAACTCACCCACTTAAGCTCAGGAGAAAGAACTCATCCGCTTAAGTTAGCACTCCGAGATAATGAAACAAACAATGATCATATGAAAACGCAAATATTGATGATATAATACACTTAAGATTATTAAGGAACATTTTTATGAATCATCTAAATATAAATAATCTAATTAGATTGCATATATCCCTGAAGGGTTCACGTTTGGTTCTTTAAGACTTGTACTATACCGATCTTATATTAGTTGGCAATATACATATTTCTAATATGTAAAATGAAAATCTATCGTATTCTCCAGAGCACCCCACGGTATCTTTTAGTGAGATTATGATCCTGATTACACATTGAATTCTTTGTTCAATCGTGCATTTATAGGATGATTTTTACTATATCTAGTTTTCGTTGCTCATGGCATTTCACTTAATGTCCATTTAAAGAATTTAATTTTCGACAGAATGAGAGATTAATAAGTTCTAAATACAAATATGTAGAGCGGAAATCATAAAGAAATAAACTGGATGTGTTTGAAACTAACATATTCTTCAATAAGGATATTCCGAATGTAACGTTATTTAGTGAACTTTTTCAATGAAAGGCCTGATTCGAAACACTACAAGTTGATCTTCATCTCATAGAAAAGAACAAAATGGTGGTACATATTGCTCCAATCAATATCTTAGCATTCATAGATCCCTAATTCATGTCTAATTCTGTATGTCATATTCAATTTTGGATGTTGAGTGCTGGAGACTTCTACAAAATAGCTTCACGACATCGAGTAGACAAAGGCTCAATATGATCAATGTCGGAAACAACAATGTCAAAGTTACACACCAACTTGGATCACTCAAAGGAGATTGACGCTTGGAGAAGACTGATAAAAGGAATATAAATGGGTTTAAGATATATTGTCTCGATGCTCAACCTTATTAAAGTGACTTATCTGTTTCGGATGACAGAAATTTGATTGAAACTTGGAGACGTGTGATTTTGGAAAAGACAAATCTGTGTCAAATATATTTTCTAGAAAGTGGCTTTGAGGAAACCTTTTAGTAAAAAAAACTAAGTAGATTTGATATAGCTAGTTCAAGGAAGGAATGTGCAGAAGAAGCTCAGAAAATCTAGATAACTCTTCTTTCAATAGGGTCAATGTATGCGGGAGGTGCATACTTAGATTCCTTAGATGCTATCCACATGTCTTAGCTCAATTGGCTGGGCCCTTAGCCTCTCAATGTATAAGGAAAGGGTTCAACCCGTGCAGGTTGCGGTTGGATACCTATCAGCACTTGGGTGGTGAGTTGTCAAACGAGCCTTTTGGGGGGAACGTTGAGCGTTTGGGCTACCTATTTCAAATCAATCATTTTCACTAGCTTTAGATTTGTATAGCTAGTTCAAGAAAGCATTATGGACCAAAAGGTTGGAATATGTAAAAAAGTTATTGTCAATGGGTTCAATGTATGCGAGAGGTGCATATTAAGAATCTTTAGGTGCAGAATATTCTCCAATCCTAGTTAAAGAATGCACATTCAATACAGTACATGTGCACAAAAGTAATTCAAGTAGCAATGTATTAACCACGATGACAGCATCATAGCATAGATCATTTAGCTACACTCACTGAATCCCACAGAATTCCACCTAGTAACTATAAAAAAAAGAACATTCATGAAGCAAGCAGACATGGTGTTACCATGTATTACAAATACCTTACAATATATTACAATAATAAACGGGTAGAAAAAGAAAACACACAGAGTTCCAAAATGAAAACCACGTGAAATCCTACCTACAGAGAAAGAACAATTAAGATTTTTTATTGTTTGGTGTTTTCCAGATAGAAGTACTTCCAATACGTAAATAATTTCTCTTATCGAAAAAATTGCAAACCATAAGTCTTTCTACCATGTTTGAAAAATAATCTAGTGGAATCCAATAGTTTCAAGTACTGAAGTGATTTGAGCAAGCTCGAAACCCTAAAATAGTATAAAACTCTTAACAGTATGTTTCTATGTCCAAAATACCATTTTCTTACATAATGCTTATTTACATTAGAAATGAAAGGCTTATTTACATAATTTGAAAATTCATAAATCACACCTAAATACAGCTTTTGTGTAAAGTTATTCTTATTCTACCTTAGTTTGAATATGTTTAATTTCTCCATTTCTCTTTTTGAGTTCTCCATTTCTCCATTATGTTCCCCTACAAATATATTTTTTTTCAGAATACTTTCTTTGTTTTCAGAGAGCCCCATTCAAGACTTTCAATGAACATTTCTTATCATCTTATGGGATATAACTTCGTTTTATCAAACGCTAAATGAGCATTTCTTATCATATTATGTGATTTAACTTCTTTTTTATCAAAGGCTTTCAAATGAACATTTCTTATCATCTTATGGGATATAACGTTTTTATCAAAGGATGATTATATTATTTTGAAATCATTTTGAAATGTGGAGAAAACAATGAACGTAGTTTAATGGATGAGGTGTGCAAGACATCTAGAACTCAAATATTGTATCGTATCACGCTTTTGTCAAAAGAAAACTATTGATAAGAAAAGCGATATACTAAATTTATTAATAAAGTCATTTCATAGAAAATAATCACTTAATATTATACGTCCAAATATTATGCCATCATTAATTTATTTTAAATTAATCCAGATTTTTGTTAGACCTGAGCAATTTATAACGATTGCAGCCACTATTCAACTAGTTTAGACACCTTTAGACTAGTCTTGAAACTTTTCAACCAGTTCAGATCTCATATTACCATGGTGGTATGGATGCCACATGACAAGGCTTAAGAATCTTTGAGCGTAGCTCACAGGATAATGTGATGCTTATCTTTGTGTGAGTGAAGGAGGAGTCTATCGAAGATGTAGTGGAAAGAATCCATGGCAAAAGGTCTTATTGTAAGATTCATATCAGAAAAGGTTCAGAGGTTGAGCTTGTGGAACTTTTCAGCCCATATGATCTTGTGAGCACGCACCCATGAGAAAGGGAGGAGTCCATTAGGGCCAAAAATGATGAAAATGGGCCATGTAAGAAATTACCTTAGATGTTAATTAAATAGAAGTTAAGTTGTCAAATCACTTGGTTGTGGTGGTTTATTTAAAAGATATCTCACAAAAATATATCATAATTTGTTATCTTCAAAGTTCATGTGAGTTTGTTGTAAACTAACACTTTCTATTGAAGTTTATGTAAATCTGATTTTTCTAATTTTTTGTGCTTTTCTTGAATATGTGGAGGTCTATAAAAGCTCGTCATAAATATGCTTTCCTCTTTTCATGAATTCACGTGTCATGTGTTAATATAAAGGAAGTTCGGCAATAGCCTACTCTCCCGGACTTGAATTAAATTAAGAAACAAAGGTACAATAGAAGGGGACTAGTGCCCACGGGACCCCCCAAATCCCACAAAGCAGGGGAAGCTTGGCTGATTCCTAGGTTGCATTACAAAGAAGGTTGATCACCCTCTCGTCGCCCTCATGCGGGACCCACTTGGGTTTGAGCTTGTTGTTGATCAAAAGGAGGACTTGATGGTGCCTGAAGGGGGGGGATTTCTTACTGTTGACAATCCTTTTGCCAAGGAGGAGTAGAGATTTTTCAATCGACCACTCCCTGGGGGAGTCGCCGAAGTTGTGAGCACACCGCTCTCGCCAAATTTTCCACAGGACTTCCCCTCTGATTGCGTTCCAGAGAGCCGCAGAGCACCCAATCGCTTCACCCAAAAGGACTTGTTTCCAACTAAGCTGTTTCTGAACTCTGATTTTCAGTCCAACCATCTGCCAGATTCTGTAGGAGTTGGGGCAAGGAAGGAAGATGTGTGGGACATCTTCGATGGCGCGGTGGCAGCGTTTGCACCACGGAGGGATCCCACAAATTTTGCTTGCCTTATGGTTAGTCCAAATTCCTCGATGAAGAATTTGCCATAAGAGGACCGACTTCTTAATCTCTATGAGTGGGTGCCAGATACCCATGAATTTCATGTCCCACCGAAGCCGCGTCCAAGACAGGCACCACTTCTTGTTGAGGCTGATCTGGAGGTCATTCGTATCATTGATGTTCGGGATTTTGAGTAGGCTGTTTCCATTGTGCCATTTGAGACCACGCGCGTTCGGAGCGTCATGTCCCATGAGAAGGCGAGTTTTGTGACGATCCCAAGCGAGGCATCTGCTTTGCAAGGTGTTCCATTCTTCGTAGGAGATGTTTAAGCGAGGGTCGATATCCTCGTAGTTGATCCATCTGTTGGTGTCATGTTTCCAGAGGTGTTTCCATTTTTTGAATCCTTTGTTCCATAACTTCTTGGCATTTTGAATGTTCCACGGCTCCACACTCCGGATGCCATGAATCGGAAACCAGATAGAGTCGTTTTGTCTGATTCCGGCCGCCCACTTCCAGTCCTCACTAATTCTTGTGAAGCTTTTGACTTTATTCCAGCCCTTCCAAAGAGAGCATACGAGATTGGAGCCTTTCGGGAAGACAGGTATCGGGGAGAACAGCAGGGTCATGATGTCAAGGTTCTTCCAGTTCGGGGATCCCGTGAGGGCCAACTCATTTTTGTTTCTGAAGATCAGCTTGGCCCACGAGGCCTCCCTATTGCACCACGCTTTAGTCATCCATTTGGCCGCCAGTTTGTTAGCCATGCACCCAATGTCCAGGATGCCAAGCCCCCCGCTATCTCTAGGGCTGGTGCAGATGGCCCATTTGATTTTAGGCACCCCCCTTCTGTTATGATCACCCGTCCAAAGAAAGTTTCTGCAGATGCTATTCAATTTGGACAGGCCTTGCTCATTCGGTCTCCAGCAAGAAAGGAAATAGATGGTAGACGAGAGGAGGAACGTGTTGATAACCATCGCCCGTCCAGCGAGATTGATTTGCATGCCTCTCCAGTAATTGAGCTTGTTTTCAAGTTTGGCCAGTACCCAGTTCCATCGCTGCTCCATAGAGACGCCAAACCCCAAGGGGATTCCGAGCAGCCGAAAGATTTGACCCTGCGGAATGGATTGACAGCCATGATCAATGAGAAGGCCAGGTTGATGTCCCACAATGGCCCTAAAGGCGGTCTTATTGTGGTTGATTTTGGATCCAGAGGCCTCACAAAAGGTATCAAGACACCTCCAGAAAGTCTCCAGGCTGGTATTATCATTGTGAACGAATGCGTTCATATCGTCGGCAAAGAGTTTGGCTCCGTGGGTCCTGTTGGGAGGCTGAAACGTGATAACGATTGGGTAGTGATCGGAGATGGTGAGGTCAGTACGTTGCGTGATGGAAGGGTGGCCCCAGAGATGAGTAAAACTCTGAGAGATGTAGCATCTATCAAGTCTAGCTTTCCTAAGATCATCGCCCGCTTGGAGATTCGACCAGGAAAAGCCATTCGAGTCTTTGAATTCGACCAGATCCAAGTGGAGTTTGGTCATGTCCCATGTTTCTTTCTCCCGACTGTCGATGACCCTACCCTTGCCCATCCATCGGTCCCTAGGGTCCTCCACCATGTTGAAGTCTCCACATATAAGCACGTTGTGGGGAAGCGAGTCAAGAGAAGTCCAAGTGTTCAGCCTCTCCAAATCCCCGTTCGGGGCGTACAATGAAACCATAGTAACACAGAGGGGAGCACCGAAAGAAACCGCAATCCAGCGGTGTTTTACATCTTCAATGGAGTTCTCAAGCTTTTCAAGCCAGGGCTGTTTAACACCGATAGCCGTTCCGCCGGACCCCCGCCGGTGCTTTGTTGGAATCCACACGTGGGCCGATGACATCTGTCTGAGTCGTTTTCGAAGGTCTTCTCCGTCAATTTTAATCTCTTGAATGCATATAATGTCTGGTTTTAAGCTAATGTCGCGGAGCCATTGGCCAATGATGGTCGCTCTTGAGGGGTCGGTTAGCCCCCTAGCATTAAGCGAGATGACAATCATTTTTGTATTGATCCCTCTTTGCGGGAGGGAGCCTTGTCCTTTCTTCTCTTGGCTTCATCTTTCTTTTTCGCTGGGATCTGATCCCGACTTAGAAACCGGTTCTTGTGGGGGCTTTTCCAGGGTAGCTCCATAGGCTGTTTTCCTTTGCGGGATACACCTTGCTAGGGGGAGCTGGGCCCCGTGCTCGGCACCGTTTCCGGGATCGTCGATCCAATGATGGAACTTTCACTGTCCATGTTGTCTTCATTACTAGTGGTGAATCCATCATCTTTGCTTGTAGAGTAGCCCTCCTGCGCGGTTTCATTACTATCAGGGATCTCCAGGTCTTTGACATCGTTGTCTTCCTCAAGTAGGTTCCCGCCTGGGAAGTCAAGCTCATTGATTTCCCTTTCCAGATTGCAATATAAGTTGCTGGAGGGGGAAACAGACTTGTTGTTTCGCTCGGAGGTAGCCCTAGGGCTTCTTCTCCTTCTTCTTCTGACTTCTATAAACCCGTCTGCATCAGCTTCTGGATTAGGGGGACCCTTGAAGTCCTCAGTTTTCGTCGGGCGACTCAAATCACCATTGTTGTGTTGAGCATTTTTAGAGGCTCCTTGATTTCGCTTGCTTTGTCGTCTCAAAGGGCACTCTTTGATCCTGTGACCTTGTTGACCACAGCGAAAGCACGCGTTGGGAAGGTTTTTGTAAACGATGTCTTGCTCCCAGACGTCTCCTTCGCCCAAGTCCAGTTTAATCTTCGATGGGAGGGGCAGACTGAGGTCAGCCTCGACACAAATTTGGGGGTGCCACCGGGCATTGAACGAGTGTCTTGTGCCTTCATAAATGATGCCACCGATGTCCTCGCGTGAGGCCAACGGCTTGCCGATGGGAGAAACGATGTCCCAAACAAAGTTGTACAAGAAGTAAGGCAGGTTAGGGAGCTCAACCCAAAGTGGGTATCGAAGCGGTTTCGATTTGTCGGGAGTAAAGTCAGGGGACCATCTGAAAAGGCACAGGGTCGCCCGGCCGAGCTGCCAAGTTCCGACACTAAGGGCTCGAAACGCCATTTCTTCATTCTCAAAGACTAGCAGCAAGTGGTTTGCCGGCAAGAACTGACACTTACAAACAACGAGCCCGCGGGGGAACCACTCGTTGCGAAGCCACTGACGCACGGTTTCGAGCGGGGGCCTAGGGCCAAACATTTGGCCAACGAGGCAGACTTTCTTGAGCTCCTCCTGAGTTGATAAAATTGCGGATCTGTTGAGGGAGACCAAAGGGGGTTCAACATTCTCGAGGGTCTCTTGGGCGGCACAGGAGCCTCCCTCCAGCAAGGCGGCCAGGTTAGCGGCCTCCCCGGGAGGAGGGGCCAGATTGCTTTTCACCAGAGAGGGGGACATCATATCCAAGACAAAAAAGGAGGTCTTATACTAAAGCTCTGAAAGCCCAAGATCCCACATAAGAAGAAGGCACCCCACCCCCATAGAACACCCTGCTTCTTCAATTATCTGTCTTTCTCTTTTTTTTATCTTTCTTCTTTTTTTTTTTTTTTCTTCTCTTCTCTTTTTTTTTTTTTTTCTCTTTTTTCTTTTTTCTTCTTTTCTATTTTCCTCCCCCTTTTTTTTTTTTTTTTTTTTCTTGCACTCACCCCTTTTTCCCCTTTTCTCGTTCAATACTCATCAGATATCTGCGCGTTCGAGCCTCGGACCTCGCCTGACCGGAAGGAACCAGATGGGAGAACTCGGTTGGGTGTCGATCGTTCGGTTGGAGGAGCCCCACGGTAGGCGGTAAAGTAACCCCACGGAAGGCGGTAAAGAAGCCCACGATTGACGGTATTGGAAGCGCGATTGACGGTAATGGCGCCCCCACGATGGACGGAAAATGAGGGCATACGAGACAGCAGCTTTCACGCGGAACTAGGAGATTCTAAGCAGGCGGCGAAGATTCTCTGGGGGAAGAGTCAAGGGCGCCGTCAGGCGCCACCTTGCGCGTCAGGATCTGGGAGGCACGGAAAGCTAGACGGCCGACACCCGGCAGCCGGAGGACAGTGGGGCGGCTCAGAGCGGTTTCCAGGGAGTCAGTCAGTCGGGAACTAAGCCACGATGGACCCACGTGCTTGTCGATCGCCACGTTGACAGTCGCGACGGACACCACCTCGTTAGTCGCGACGGAGCCAGGCAGTCGGGAACCGCGTTCGCCTGTCAGTCGCCACCTTGTCGATCGCGATTGAGTACAACCGCCACGATGGACACCACCGCCAGTCGCGACGGAGCACCAGGACCACGATGGACACCACCGGCCCTAACTACCGCGACTGAGCCCGCCGCCAGCTGCGTCCGATTCTTTCGTGCTGCAGCGACCAGCAGCATCCGGCATCTTCCGTCTCATTTTCCACGTGTCATGTGTTTGTTCTTGCAGTTTTATTTTCATTTATGAAAAAGATGGATTCAAACATCGGTACTCTTCCAGCATCTTGTTTCCGAATCACTCGAATAACCAATGCAAGAGACAAATTTCATATCAACGTTATGGTGAATCGTTTGTATGTAGCAACAAAGAAGATGTATCGGAAAGCTCTGCAACTTGCAAAGTTTTGCAACATCCAAAACTTGAAAGCTTTTCAAAAGAAGCAAAGAACTTGGATCTTGAAATTGATAAGCCAGCTACTTTTGTTTACACTCTCAATAACTCTGTCATCATCATACTGATAATGGTTTTTTAGCCACAAGTTGAGCTTGTGTCTTTCTATCAGCATTAGCTACTTTGATTTGTGCCCTTGGGCCTGTGAAATCTTTTATGCACATATTGATCCTCAGGTTGTGTCACTGCTTTTTACTTTGATTTTTTAATTCGAAGAAAAAAGATAGCGTTAAATGAAAACGTAAAAAGAAGCAACAAAGAAAGAGAGAAAGAAACAAAGCTGATGCAATCTTCCCAGTTCGAAGACGCCTGAACATACCTTCGACTTTGGCTCGTAGGTAGTTAAAGCCTTTGCAGCGAGACTGTATGCCCAAATTTACCCTCGGCTTTTGCTTTTTGTTTTTTTTTTTAATTGTAGAAAAGAAAAGATGATTTTATTATAATCAACTAAAGAAAGCTAAAATCACGCAATATTTTGTTCTCCACTGAGCTTGGCTCTTACGTTTAACTCTTACTTTTGTCAGATAACTTTTACTTTTGATTTTTTTTATTAGAAGAAAAAAGGTAACTTTGTATGAAAACGCAAAAAGAAACAACAAAGAAAGAAAGGAGGAAAGCTGATGCAACCTTCTGCTTTCCAGTAAGTTCTCAGTTCCAAGAAGCCTGAAGCGCTCGATCGATAATTAAATTCAACTTAATGTGGAGCTTATTTTCAGAACTCTTATAGCATATACCTTTGACTTTGGCTCGTAGGTAGTTAAAGCCTTTGCAGCGGGACTGTATGCTCAATTTTACCCTCGGCTTTTTCTTTTTGCTTTCTTTAAGAAAATCAATTATATAAAAGAAAACATGCTTTTATTATAAATCAACTAAAGAAAGATAAACTCACGCAATATTTTGTTCTCCACGGAGCTTGCCTCTTATGTTTAACTCTTATTCTGAACCATGCATATATCATTCTCTTTGTTCATCCTCAAACTACCTACTTCGCTTCGCGCCTATGTGCAGTTGAAGCATCTATGCACATTTATCATTAATAGATCTTATCATAGAGAATTAAACAAAGTGAGAACATAAGAACCATGTTCTGCTTCTCATTGATTTCCTCTTCTTTGTGTAACCACTTATGTCCAGAGGTACTGCCCTCTAAACTTATCAGGTAACAACCTTGTCAGCCTACCTTCTCAAGGGTACTTTTGATAGGGCACCTCTCAGTAAGCCATGTGCATCAAAAACTCTTTTGACCTTCAATTAATGCCCAAGGCATTGAGACTGATTGTATATAATCATGACTATTCAATGAAAATAATAAGGCATACTTTCTTGCTTATCTGTGTGCATACATCTCTCTCTGTCTAGGGCACCATCGCCATAGCCTCTTTGCGTTTCCACTTAAAGTGGTATCAGAGCAGATTGGGAAACTTGTGAAATGGGAGAGGAATATACCATTGGTATTGAGTTCGGTGTGCGTATGTCCGCTGCAATACATCGAGAAGAGTGATGGCTGCGGGATGTGCTAGAGCTGTGGCTTGTAGACGACAAGGAGAAGGCACGAAGGATGCATCCTCAAGAAGATCTCAATGCTTTACCACTGGGCCGAGCAGGTTCGGGGGTTAGCGCATTCTGCGAGAGTAGCTTTTTGCCATGATCATGAAGTATAGTTGCAGGACATTGAGAGGGCGGGGCACGTTGGATGGTGCTATTGTTTAACGGGCGCATTTTCCCGTGACACTATTGCTATAGATTGGGGCAAGGCGTCGGGGCATGCTTGTGTTTGATCTAATAGTTTACAAGTGGACAACTCCGCTTCAGCATCAACCAACCTCACACATTCAATGAGATCGGGTGCTACACTGCCCTCTGGTTCTGATTGCAATATTTTGTGAACATGGATCAAACTCCTTTTACATTGCAGACGGAGAAAGCCGCCCACGTAGCTCATGAAAATCTATGTCGCTCGAAGAAATGTAACCATCTTTGTTGTTAAATTGGACATGGTTCAAGGACCTCCCGGAAAAAGCCATCTCATATCGACAATACTTATTTCTTATCAACATCTCGACAACGTGACGGAAATTCAATACATTGGTTTTCAAAATAGTCGGAGTTGCAAAGTGAACAACCATAAGTGTTGGTTCCCTCTTTTTGTGTTTCTTTGAGCGTTTCATTATGGCTCGTAAAGGACAATAGATGTTCTGCAAACTGGTGAGCATGAGCAAGCTTTGTTAATGGCGATCAATGTAACACTGCTATTGGATGGATACTCTTGCGCCTTCAGCTCTTGCTCAACCTGGTCCATCTTGTGAAACACAACTTCAAACCACTCGAATAGTCGTTGCTTCTCCTTATTATGTTTGTTTTGAGAAGCGTTTTGTTGTTGTTTTGACCTTTCCAACTCATAATCCAAATGGGTCATATAATCGAATAATTCATCTGCATTTTTGCAGTTGAGAAAAAAAAAACTCTCGCTTTCATCAAGGGAAGACAATGAAGTAGAGGAAAGGTTGTTTTTCTCCGTGCTGAAAGCCCTCATGCTTCTTCACAGAGTTGTTCAATTCTTCATGTTTAAATGATCCCTTTTCCTCTAAGAAGGCCTTCTTGTATCATCTATAAAGAGCTACCAACTATTTTAATGGATCGTTCAAGTTTTTCAATCTAGCTATAAACAAAAAATCTCAAAGCCTTTAGTGCTCTTTAATCAATTCCTACTTCCATAGGTTTGAGCATGAACATTGTATATATGCTATTGTTTTATCAAGTGTTTTTCAATCTCAAAAAAATTAAGGGATTAGACACTACCTAGTCCATAATCAAGCCTATCGTAAGACCTTCTCAATTCTATTTTTGTGAGTGCCAAAGAATATTCCAAGTGCATTACAAATCATCAAAGAAAATCTACGACCAGCAAGTCTATCATTGAGGATCAAATTCGAATGGTGCACAACTAGCAAGCCAACCTAATATGGTTTCGACAATATGCAAGGCAAAATCAAATACCCCTAGTAGCCTAGAATGATGAATCCTTATGTGTTGAAAAAAAATCACACTTGTATACAAGCTAATAGAGCACAAAATATCCAATGTGATAGATATTAGCTTCCTCATAAAAGCCAATGAGTTCACACAAACACAATGAGCAGTTCAATCACCCAATGTGGTAGATCAAATCCAATGTGGTATAAAAAACCCAATGAGTTAGCCTAGTATGGCATATTTAAATTCCATATCAATGTCCAATGTGACATGCCCAACATGGCAAGCAACTATGTACAACTAGTGTTTTCCAGTGCTTTGAAAAAGGGGGGAATTGTAACCATGTATGTTAGGAGGTAATTCCCTCCAAACCTGTTAGGTAACAACAAAAAGGGGGGGGGGGGGGGGGGGGGGGATTGTAACCACTTTTGTCTAGAGGTAATACCCTCAAAACGTCTTAGTTAACAACCTTTTCAGCCCACCTTTTTAGGGGAACTTTTGACAAGGCTCCTATCACTAAGCCATGTGCACCAACAACTCTTTTGACCTTCAATTAGGATTCGGAAGTTGAAGAAAGAAGAGAAGAATATACAATTAGCATTGACTTTGGTGTGCCCATTTTCGCTGCAATACATCAAGAAGAGTGATGGTAGAGGGATGTGTTGGAGCTATGTCTGGTACATGACAAGGAAATGGCTTGAAAGATGCATCCTAGTGAAGATCTCAATGCTTTACCAGTCGGCCAGGCAAGTTCGGGGGTTAGCACATCCTACAATAGTAGCTTTTTGCCGTGATCTTGAAGTATAGTTGCAAGACATTGGGAGGGTGCCGTAGGTTGGATGGTGCTATCGTTCAACACCTGCATTTCTCTCTCGAACTACTACTAGAAACTAGGGCCTGATTATGTTTGATCTAATAGTTTACAAGTGGACAACTCTGCTTCAGCATCAGCCAATCTCACACATTCAATGAGATAGGGTGCTCCAATGCCCTCTAGTTTTGATTGCAATATTTTGCAAGCATGAATCAAACTCCTTCTACATTGTGGATAGAGAAAACTCACATAGCTCACAAAAATCTATGTCACTCAAAGAAATGTAAGCATCTTCATTGTTGAATTGGACATGGTTTAGGGGCCTCCCACAAAAATCCATATCATATGGAGAACACCTATTTCTTGTCAACATCTTGACAACATGATAAAAATTCAATACATCGGTTTTCAAAATAGTGAGCGTTGTAACATGAACAACCATAAATGTTGGTTGGCTCTTTTTGTGTTTCTTTGAGCGTTTCATTATGGATTGCAAAGGATAAGAGATGTTCTACAAACTCGTGATGCATGAGCAAGATTTTTTAATGATGATTGATGTAACCCTATTGTTGGATGGATGTGATACTCCTCCGTCTTGAACTCATGCTCAGCATAGTCCGTCTTGTCCGATGCAACAGCAAGCCACTCGAGCAGCCATTGTTTCTCCTCATTATGTTTATTTTAGGAAGTATTTTGTTGCTGCTTTGACCTTTCCAACTCATACTCCAAAAATTCATACAATCAAATAATTCATCCTCACTTTTGTAGTTCAGAAAAAAATTTGGATTTTCATCAAGGGAAGATGATGAAGTAGGGAAAAGGGGGTTGTCCTCTATACTGAAAGAACTCATGCTTCTTCATAGATTTTTTCAATTCTTCATGTTTAAATGATCCCTGTTTCTTTGAGAAGACCTTCTTGTTTCATCTATGAACAATTACCAACCGTTTTAGTGGCATGTTCAATTTTTCTGATCTAGCTACAAACAAGAAATCTCAAGTGTATATTGTATATTTGTTATTTTTCTATCAAGTGTTTTTCACTCTAGCAAAATGTAAAGGATTACACACTGCCTAGGCCATAATCAAGCTTATGGTAAAACCTTCCCAATTCTATTTTCCAAAGTGCCAAACAATATTCCAAGTGCATAATAAAGCATTGAAGAAAATGAACCACCGATGAGTCTATCATCAAGGATGAAATTCAAACAATTCACAACTAGTAGGCCAACCTAATATGGTTTCAACAATATGCAAGGAAAAAACAAATACCCCCTAGTACCCTAGAATGGTGAATCCTAATGTGCTGGAAACAAATCTACACATGTATACAAGCTAATAGAGCACAAAATATTTCATGTGATAGATACTAGCTTCCACACAAAACCCAATGAGCTCACACAAACCCAATGTGGTAGATCAAATCCAATGTGGTATAACAGACCCAATGACTTAGCCAGATATGGCATATCTAAACTCCATGCAAATTTTCAATGTCACATGCATGCCCAATGTGGAAAGCAACTATGTACAACTAGTATTTTCCAATGCTTGGGAAAAGGGGGGAATTGTAACCACTTATGTCAGGAGGTAATGCCCTCCAAGCTTTTCAGGTAACAACCTTGTCAGCCCACCTTCTTTGGGGTACTTTTGATAGGGCACTTGTTAGTAAGCCATGTGCACCAACAACTCTTTTTATCTTCAATTAATGCCCAAGGCATTGAGCTTAATTTTACGTAATCATGACTATTCAATTAAAATAATAAGGAACACTTTCTTGCTTATCTATGTACATAATTCTCTCTCTATCCGGAGTGCCATTGCCATAGCCTCTCTACGTTTCAACTTAATGTTGATCATTTATTTAGCTCCAAGGAACATGCATGCAAGAGAAGATGTATCCAGAAAAATGACTTAATTCGTTTTAACCCTATATGGATCCTTTCGTGTGTTCAAATGCGTATATGTGCTTTCAGGATTCCATAAAAGAAGCCAGGCATAACCAGCTAGAGCACTCATGCTTATGACATATGCTTAAATGTGTTTTCTGCTTTTTTCTTTCTTTTCTCCAATTAGTAGTACAAAATTTTTTTGAAACGTTTTGGAAACAACAGTGAAAATTCTTAAAGAAGAACATTTTCTGCTTGCATTGAGTTCAATTATTAGAAATGTCAATTAGATAGAAACAACACAAAGAAATTTAAAGTAGAGTCCATCGAATAAGGAGTCTCTTGACATGGGACACTACCGATTACTTCTTTTCTGTTGGAAACTACTACAATGAAAAGTTTCAAAAATTGGAGCTGATTTGTACAAACTTTCTTTCTAGTATGGATCTCACTAAGAAGGATGGCTGCAATCTCAAGTGCTGATATTGCGATGACTCCCTGCCTCATGAGGGGAAAGAGTGGATTGAGATTTCTCAGCATGGTGAAAGTGGCCCATAAGCTAGCTAAACAGTGGTTGTTTAGGGATTGGCGTAACCAAAAAGAGTTTTTCTTTAGAAACGTTGAGCTTCTTACATCAAAGTCCACGATGGAAGGGCGATAGGATTTTCTTCCTCCTCTTCTCCCACTAGAAGATCCATAGTAAAGGTTCGGAGCACGTGACCTCCTTTCTGGTAGTTGGCATCATCAATCTGACCAGCTAAATAGCTCTAGTCAAGGGAGTTCAAGATATGGAAGAGTCTAAGGAATCGCAAGAACACCAGATGGACTTACTTTGAAGACGTTAATCGAAACCTCATATTAAATTTTGAAGACTTGTTGCTTTTAAGAAGATTTAACTCTGTTTTGGGGGAGGAGATATCAATCTTTTTGCAATTTTATGTTGATTTCCATCCCAAAGCCTTGCTATGGAAGAAGGGTATTTTGATCAAGTTTAAGGATTTCTCCTTTCCTTGAGTTCTCTTAACTTGATCAGAGAGAGGGATAGATAGATAGAGAGAAAGAGAGAGAGTCCATAGATCCGGGAGAGAGAGAGAGAGAGAGAAAGAGAGAGAGAGAGAGAGACGAGATAGATAGCCAGAGAGAAAGAGAGAGAGAGAGAGTTCATCTTCTCCTTTCCTTGAGTTTTCTTAACTTGCTCAGAGACAAAGAGAAAGAAACAGAAAGACAGAGTCCATCTTCTCCTTTCCTTGAGTTCTCCTAACTTCATCCCACATTATCTCACTTACTTCTGCGAGGTGTAGAATACGTATCGCATCTGTGTATTGCACATTTTACGTATTTCTTGCACCATCTCTGTCGGCACCTCTTTCTCTGTGTGCTCGTCATCTTCGTGTTGGTCGGGCATACGTCCTAACTTATGTATTTCCTCGTCCACCTACGGAAGGAGGCGTAAAATGTGCTCCCAATAATTCTGAGAAGTGACTATCAACAGTAGGCATACGAAGCTCTGACCTGTGCAAAGTGTAGCAACCAGTCGCCATGCTACCACCATGTCGCACAAACAAAGCCGAATGTCTGGACTGTGTGGCGTCTCTTGTTTGTCGCTTTCCTGCTGACATCCTAACGTTGTGCATGAAAGAAGATCAACTGATATCTCACCTTTGCCTGCAAGTATGATATGCATCTACGCCACTTACTTCAAAGTAGACTATCATCTAGTTTTTAAATCAGGAGCTCCACAAATTCCCATAAATTCCCTTGATAGGATGGGCATGAAGTGCAACGATGTGATTCGCCTCGGATTTTATTTTATGAGGTATGCCTTTGGGCTTCAAATTTTAATAGATGGCGTAGTATGACTAAGACACACGAATAAAGACACAAACTGCACTCAACTTGTGAAAATGATAAAGAGTTCCCTTCAATCTAATCTAGGGCACACGTGTATGCACTTGATCCACAAAAGCCTATGGATCGTATTCTCAACTCATGAAGCCAACATTTCTTAAAGGAAAAACAATCGTACAATTTACTTTTCTTGATAGCTTGACTTAATGGAAAGTACAACAGTGAAAGGAGTAGCACCTATGGACTTCCCAAATCCCACAAAAATAGTTGTTGAATGCTTATCATGCACTAATAATGATAGAGCTCAAAAGTCTACTAAGGGTACGAACTCAGAAGGGATGGCTCTAAAACCATAATCAAAGATTGGTTTGAATTGAAGTCAACCTTCTTGTAGCGAGCAAGACCATTGCCACTACCGACATTTTCCATTGAAAGCACCTAAAAGCCAATGATTCCCTTGAAAGAGAGCTAATTTGGCATCCCATTATATCATGATCAGGAATTTTGTGATTGCACCCAAGAGGAATTGAACCCATGCCCCCCTTAGAAGAGGCGAAAGACTCACTTGCATGAGCTCGTGTAGTTAGACCATGAAACAAACAATGATCATATGAAGAAGCAGACATCGATCATGTAATATATTTAGGGTTATAATGAATCTTTTTATGAATAATCTAGATACAAATAGTCTATTTCGATTAGATTTCGCAGCGATATGTATGTACCCTGAAAGCTTTGCACTTTTGTGCATGAGGAAAAGATCCCAGAAAGTAAAACAAGGTGGATCTAGAGAAGTGTTAGAACCACTTGTGATGGCTAGAGTGCCTACCACGGGGCTAAAAAACAATTGGGGAACCTAGTCTAGGAAAATCCTTATAGAAAATAGGGAAGGTCGAAGAAACCCAACACCCCATGCCTAACTCTTATGGCTTCATTGAGGCCCATAGAAGATGTAAGAGAAGTCATAATCGCTATCAGGTTGCTGAACCATCGTGATTGAATAGGAATTTGAAGATCAAAGAGATTAGCAAACTACAAAAGGAACTCAACCTCTTAGACTATCATGAAGGGATAAGTCAAATCAAAGATGTTGATGATGGTAAATCTGCATAGGATAATGCCATGCATAAGTAGGAAAACCAAGGAGATTTTACCGCAAGAAAAGAATTATATAATCTGATCCAAATAGTGACATCCCTATTAGTGATTTTCCAGTTTTCCAGATTCGTATGCCAAGAAAACATGTACCCTTATAGTCGATCTCCCACTAGAATTCCTATGGATGAGCCCTATCAAATGGAAATACCCCTTTCATTGCACGCTTTATACTAAGAAAAAAGAAGAGGTGGACAAAATATGGATAAAACATCGACCGACAAGATCAACCTAGTAAAAATGGTCCTTTTTTAAGTCAATGTGTAAGGACGTACTAATCCATCCAAGAGGCCTATTATTGACCGTGTCTTTGAGAAAAGCACATTAACCACAACATTGTTGGATCGCCACTCACCACCCTCGGGATAATGGTGGTGTTGTGCTTGGTCTCAATACCCTTTTGTTCAGCCAATGCAGATCTTAGAAGGGAGATCTTTGATGAGATCAAATTCATCCCAAATCTAGCGGTGCAATCTTCCATTAAATGAGTAGGTGCAACCCTCATATATCAGCATTCCAACATCCTCCTTGTTTGCAAGCACGAGCCCTAGCCAGATCACCATTTCCATGGTAAAAGCATAGAGAAAGAAGGGAAAATTGGGAAGCTCCACCCAAAGAGCATACTTAGTGGGCTTGGACATGTTTGGTATGAACTTCGAGAACCACTACAATAAGCACATGGTCATGCGCAAATCCTTCCATGTGCTTATTTGAATGGCTTGAAATTCCCATTTCTTAATTTTCTAAAACAAGAAAGGTATATTTCGTTGACAAGAATTGATGCTTTGAGATGATGGCTCCATGGAGGAACCATTCCCTCCACATTCAAGACTCGAAAGTTTTCAGTGGGGGAGATGGACCAAAAGCTTTCCGATTAAGCATGTCTTCTTTAACACATCTTGAATCTTTGAGACATCGGCCTTTGTGAGAGAAACAACCAGAGGTTTAACTCCAAAAAATAGGAGAGATAAGCCACTTCCCTTTTCCTCGACTTGAAGACTGAGGTTCCTTATCACCGAAGAGTGCTTTGAGCTTTTGGGAGGTAGTCCTGAGTTCAAATCATGGCTGGTCATGACCTTGATATTCTCAAGATAGGTGTCTTTAGCCTATCAGGTTGGGTCTGTGTACTTCTAGTTCAGTGTACTCTAAAAAAAAAAGAACCATGAAGGAAAATGAAAGTGGGGGTATACACAAGAGAGCTTTTTCCTTCTATTCTTTAGACCTGAAGTTCAAAATCTTATTCGTGTTATGGAAGTTGAGAAAATTCATATAATAACCCTGGCAACACTTGAGGCCAAAACAATCACTTTGATAAAATCTTTCTTTTTTTTGCGACAGAATAGCTAATTTCTACTAATCTAGATATGCCTCAACATGAAGCTTCATCATATTTGCCACAACACAACAACCATTCTAGAGCAACACCCAAGCAAGATCTCTTTTTCCCCTAACTCAAGAATTTTATGCTTCATCAAATAAGGTTATAGGACCTTCCAAAATGTCTTAGCATAGTTACAAGAAATACGAGGTGCATCAAATCTTCCTCCTTGGCACATAATGTACAAAGTCCTTCATTGAATTTGATCATCTTAACCTTATTTCTTGTCCATAGCCCATTGTGGATAATGAGCTACTAGAGGTAGGAATGCTTAATACATATGGGTAAGGCCTAAACACAATTAAATCAGTATCTCCACTATATATAAGGCCATTGTAACTTACATCTATTGTTAAGATTGAGAAGAATCTCGGAGATAAGAGCCATGTTGTTGTTTGAAATGCTACATGTTTCCAAAAAGGTCAGCAAGCCCCATGCTTTTCATAGACCAACTATCTTTTTTTTGCTTCAAGATATCTTTATGGCTAATGATGACTTGTTGACAAGCAAAAGTTAAATTATTGAGAGAACTAAGATGACTATCAAGAACTAATTCACCATTTTTGAGGAAGCTTCTCCAAGACTTGAAACCCTAAAACACATATGTTTCTTATTCACTAAGAGAAATTACTCAATAGAGAAATCAAACCATGCTAGGGAGACTCATGGATATAAAAGTTCAAAATGTTAATAAAATGAGCTTTAGTGTTGTAACCTTGTTTCACTTTCATCCAAGCATACGAAAACCTAGAAGTAAGAGAGACACCAATAGGAGAAAATATTTTAGGAGAAATAATGATATCCCAAAAACCATGGTTATTCGAAGAAATAGTTTTTCAAACATACAAAATACATTTTTTCTTTTAATTAGGTAGGTTCAAAAATCGTTAGAGCACACTCACCAAAGAATCCATTTAGTAGCCATATTGTTTGTCCTTCTAATGGGGTAAAGAATAGCGAGAACACCATCAGTTTAGGAAGAAATGAGGTCTATCAAGCAACGTTAAAGGTTTCATTTACATGAGAATCACTCCACTCCCTCCCTCACCCAACAAAAGAATCTCCTAGCAAAAGTAGTGACCTGAAACAATTGGATATAAAAGGCATCTAGCAAGACAAAAAATACGAAAGTTAGGGTAATAGATAATGCTTTAACACATTCTATCATAGGATTTGTCAAAGTCAACTTTGAAAAGGTAAAATCTTGCATTAGCGCACTAGAACATTCCATTCCTTTCAAATATTAATGATAGCATTAAGAATAAACCTCCTCTTAATGAAAAACGTTTGTTGAGGGAGGATAATTTAGTTCATAACGGGACTAATCTTCCAAAGAAGAAAATAAGATCTTGTAAATAGTATTCAAGCAAGTGATAGGTCTCTAGTTATTTATGTGTTCTTTATGACCCCTCTTGTAACACGTTTAATAACCCCAATGATGATATGAATAGGTAAAGTACCTTTTCTAGTAGTCTCTGCAAAATCAAGAGAATAAAAAGAGTCAAAAATTATTTAAGCTCCAAGAAGAATTCATTAGAATCCCATGAAAACTAGGAGATCCACAAGGTTTCAATCTACTAATGGTTTCTTTAACATGATAGGTAGTGAGGGGAAAATCAATAAAGATGTGAGGCTAGGAGGAATCATTTTTTCCTTTTTAATGTGATGATAGCTCTGGCTCTCTGGATATCCTCCTCCCCTTTAAGAGAATTATCCTCCCATTTATGACACAAATAAAGAATATTTTGGCCTCCTCTAACTATGCTCAATGTTCATAATAGTCCCACCATTCCTCTTCTTCAATAGGGATTTAATCCTTGATTTTCTTTCTTTTTCATCAAAGAGAACATATATTTATTAGATTTATCAATCTTCCCAAACCGTAACTCTCTTGAAGAAGTAAGAGCCCAACTAGCGTCAACATACTCATCATAACTAATTACTCTTTGCTATAGATCAATGAATCTTTGAATAGAGGTATGGTTGTTAAGGCTAGCCAAAATATTCTCTCTTCTCTAGGCTCTGATCTTCTTAGTCAAGTTCTTATAATAGTTGCAAAGTGTTTAGATGTATTTCACAACCTTCTTCCAAGACCTAGAAAGGGACACTTGTATAGAAAAGTGGTAAGAGATTATATTCTTGATCTTAGTTATGATATAAGGAATTTTAAGGACATTAGCATCAAGGTGAGGCCAAAAAACCTTGTAAGAGGGGGTGACCTCTCTTAAGGACCATGGTCAAAGGTTTTAGATCAGAGAGAAAGAAGGTATTGTGAAGCTCACAAGGAACATGCCAAAATTCTTGAAGATACCTAACTTTCAAGTAGCATCTATATAGATGAGCAAAAGGGGAGAAACCACCTTTTTGTCTATATTTCTAGGAATACCGTGTACTATGGGAAATATGTATAATGTCATGGGTGGCAGAAAGCCTAAACCAAGAATTCTTCTCAATACCACTACTACTGTTTCCTTTATTATCAAATCTATTATAGATAGAAGTAATCATGTTGAAATCCCCAACCATGAAGAGAGGATAATCAAAGGCAACAATTTCACCCCAATGCTACCTTTTCCCAAGATCTTACCAAGACCATCTACCCATGTGCACTATTCGATAGGAAGGGTAGGAAAATCTACCCAAATAGGGATCTTTGTGGGCTTAGAGCCTTTTGGATTCAAACCTATATGCCATTTAAATAAGGTCATAGGGATGCTCTTAATTAACCATTTCCTTTCTCAAATAATGTGCAAGGCACTGATGGAATCATCAAAGAAAAATAAGAAATAGTTGTTTAGAAGATATTGAATGTACTTTACAAAAAGGCCATGAATTTTGGGGACACACCACAAGCAAAACAATAGAGCTCAAGGTCATGCAGAATGGATACAGAAGAGCAGACAAGCGACGGTTTTTTCCATCAGAGTTGTTCAATGTTCATGGGGTTGTAATTGCTATTCTAATCAAATCTTATCATTATAGTCCTCTATCAGAGCATTTATCATCCCCATCAAAATCCTCTCTTCAATGTCGATGAGGAATATGGAGTCCGTCCCAATTATTGCCACAAATAGAGACTCTTCTCCTCGCAGACACCCTAACTTCTATTAGTATTTTATCTACACACACCCCACCCTTGTGCAACGTTCTTTAGTTGGTTTCTCAAGGGATGTTGATAAAGATAGCAAAATTCCATCGAGAGAGCTGGAAATTAACCACCCTTTGAGCACCATAAATGGAATCCTTTACTCCCAATAACACCGAGAATAGCGCATGGCTATTGTGAGGAGAATAGCTCAGCTATCAGCACAACACAATATAGCTTGAGAGATGAGTTTTTTTTTTCAGAGGACAAGAAATTTGAAATTTCGAGTGAGCAGACTTGAACCTAGACACTTTGCCCCATGGTATTCAAGGCATTCGGCTACATCATGCCCATTTCGACAACGTAAGCTTTTACTTCCACAAACATGAAAAACTCGTTCTATAGAGTTTGTTGTGTGAATTTGGATAGTAATGTTTTCTTTCTCACAATGCATTCTTTAAATTAAAGAAGGAAAAAATTTTGAATCATAAACATGTAAAAGATTAAAAGCGTTTTACCGAGACTTACAAAGAAGGTTTATAAACTTTCTGTTTCCGTGAGAAACTAACTTGTTTTTCAATTTGTTTTCTTTTAATTTGTTTAGAATGAACTTTGTGGTGTCTAAAGGGAGGGAGGGAGGGGATTTTTGACAATGAAGGATTCTTCTATCAGAGAGATCAAGGATTTCTCATTTGAACACTTTGTAGGAATATTCTAGAAGTTGATCACACACATTTTTCCTTCCAATTTTTCTAGAGTGCTTCACTCAATGATATTTCATAGAGCAGATGAGCAATCAATAGCGTCACCAAGTAGATCTTGTTTCAAATCAACTTGATGCAGCAGTGAAAGGTTCTTGCTTAGGCACTATTAGATCCGGATGCTCTTAGGACAAGAAAATAAGAGTTGACCCAAGGCTTCCTTACCATTATAGCATCACTTATACTAAGGAAGAGCACCATAAATTTTATTAGCTTAGGATAATGTTCCACAAAGGCATTGCTTTGTTTTTCTCAACAATAAATAAGTTCCACATGCCTTTGAGCTTGAATTCCCATCCAGTCAAGGACAGGTTCAAACACTTCTTATTAAGTGAGTGATGAAAATCTACCTTTCTTTTGATTCTAAAAGTATCCCCATGTTGTTTCCATTTTTCCATTCGAGGGAAGGGTTCCTGAACCCTAATATTCATGGTTTTTTGTGCTATTGGAGCAATGATTTAAAAATCAATATGAGAGAATTATACTCATTTGTTATTGCTACAAAAATATGTTCACATCTAAAAACTATTATGTGAATCTCGCAATTACCATTCATATGTAATATCCAACTTAAATTTTCAAACAAACAAGCCTATCTTACATGTGGATTACAAATCATATCAAGCTACCATATACAGATCTCTTGGCTTATTAATCCACATATATCTAGAAGTATACTTTGTATTTTATAAAATCCTTAAACCTTTTGAGCTATTATCTAAGTGAATTTACATGTCCATATAAGCTCTTTTGGGAACACATTTAGGACCAATAAAGCTCTTTTACCTTTCCACATCGGCTAGAGGTTTTTTCCCCACATATTCTATTTGCATATATAAAATTAATGGGTTAATTATCTTCATACATTCAATAGGCAGCAATACGTTGTACATTATGTTCCGAAGCTAATCCCTTTTCCTCTTTGTATTTTTGTGCATTTAAAAATTGAGAGATTGGTGCAAAAACGTTTTAACCCCAACCCACAATCTAATTGCTCCGCAAATAATTTCTTCCCTTATTTAAATTTTATTTTGGATTTTTATACACTAGTAAAAGCATCCTAAAGTCTACAACAACTCTAATGGATTTGTAAAAGGAATTGCTCAATGTTTCCTGGAAAATATTAAGTCTTTTTTTGCATGAGTTTACAGTCTCTAGCCATGGATAGGAACAATGACATATCCCATATGTTGGATGTTGAGGACATTGGATGGTTCCAATGGCCCATTATGGGCAATTACAATGTGCATTGTGCAAGGTGCTGAAATACATTCTATGACAACTACAAAAGCGCAAAATGTAGTTAATGTGGGTGCTACTAAGGATGTGACACGTTCTACTTTTGGTGTAGTTCTTACTTGTAATAGTTTTGCTTTCATTTTGAATATTTCTAATGTATCTCCTATTTCTAGTCCCTCCCATGTGTACATTCATCTCTTTCCTAATATGTTTTATTATTTTCTATATTTAGAAGAAAACCCTTAATTTTGACAAGTCACTCTCAATATATGGATGTTGATAATTTACATAATTCGAAGACATGTTAAAAAACTAACGCATCAAGATGTAGAGATTCCGCTTTCTCTTATATAGATATAATATCAGTCTTCTTTATCAATCTTTCTACCAATACCAAGATAATTTCCTTCCTCCTTTTAATATGTGATGAACTGAGTATGAAGTCCATGGCTGAATTATCCCATTTCTAAAAACTTTCTTGGTTGTAGTAGAATAGTGTCAACATTTCCTATTCCATTGGCTGAATATGTAACACATTTTTCAATTTATGTGTAGAAATCTTGAGCTATTTCATAAATCTAAAATTAGATCGTTAAAAATTATATGGTATTGTCAATACCTAAATGTGCCACATATGGATCATCATGAGCATCATGCATAATATTCTATCTACAATCCCCAAACTCGTATGCATAAACCTTTCCTTTCTTTTCATGATTCTATCATTCAATGTTCAAATTGGAATGAAGCTTGACTTGTATGATCAAGTAGGTGGAGGTATAGAGGAGCTTGTGACATTATCTATCACAGAGTCACTAGTGGTAACTCTCATGAAATACAATAAATAGGATCTTACACGTGTTTTCATGACCTCTTGAATCGGTGAGCTTCCTAAAATGGTAGAGCTCAAATGACAAATTATTGAATATAATGCATTAACAAATGTATTTCTCATTTATATAACTTTATTCGGTAATGTTTTGTGTAATCCTAAAAGCTCACATGACACAAATAACTCCGTCTAAAAATCAACAACATATTAATTAATCTCATATATGCCATATTTTTGCACATGATAATAATGTTATGCATTAGAAACCTTCCTACTTTATTACTAGTGTATAACCTTGAATAATCACAAGCACCATGGCTACATAACTTGCATCTACTTAATACTCAAATATCTTCTTTAGATCCACCAATTGATTTTTTTGAACAATCATAACCACCATGACAATAGCACTTGCATCTATTTATGAGTTGAATCTCTCATTTAGATCCATTGCTTTGAGTGTGAGAGTAGCTCAAGTAGCTTGTTGCATCTCTTTCAAACTATCACATCAATCTTCTTCAATACAAAAGGAACCTTTTATTAAAGCAAATTAATCATAGATGCTCTTAATATAGGTGAATGAGAAGATATGAACGTTTCGCAGAATCCTCAAAGTCGTAAAAATGATCATATCTGCTCTCTTATCCTAGAGGATGGACCATCCTAGAACAACTAAAAACCTTTTTGAGATCCATATTTACCTCCTCAAGTGACATCATGTGACCTAAATACTCTACTTCAGGAAAATGTAGTTCTATTTTGACTATATTGGTAGTGTGTTTAGTTTCTTTTAGTTTATTTAATATTGTTCTACAATGAAAATTATAATAATTTCATCTAGTATAAAATAGTAAATAATCCACAAATTCCATTAAGTTCTTAGTGTTACACGGTCTTAAGATATTATTCTTTAATATCATTTTTCAAAAAAAGAAACATAACCAGATATCTATACTAACAAAAATGAATTCTAAAACTTCTTAAATATATCTTATTTAATACAATATAGCAACACCTAGATCATCAAAGAGATAATCTATTATGTGTACTAGATATCTATAATTTATTATAATCATATTCAGCATGTGATTATAGATGCACATCTTAAATGAATAAAATTATATTGTCAACTAGACTTAGAGTGGAAAAGGTTAAGTGACTAGGTCTAATTAGAATCTGACAAACATCTTTCCCACCACTTTTGGAAATTTTTCTCCTATCACAAGCTTACATGAAATATTTGATAATTATAAATACTAGCTAGTAGCAACAAGATATACTTAATCTTGTATTTTCTTGCAAGGATGCTATCTAAAACATGGTTCCTTATTAACCATATCATAGAGCTTTCATCTTGGTTTATCCTAAAGTGGTAAAAGATCTTAATTAAATATACATTCAGAATCCATCCTTCGACTTATAGAGTTGAAAAAAAGTGTTTAACCTTGATCTTCTTGGTAGGAGACATCAGTTGGATATCTTAAAAATGTTTCTCTTTGTCTACTTATAATCCTATTTGAAGGTGGAAGTGATGAAGTTCAAGGTTTGGCAAAGCACAGGAAAGCACAAGGAATAAGAAGAAGAAGAAGAAAAATAAGAAGAAGAAGAAGAAGAAGAAGAAGAAGAAGAAGAAGAAGCAGAAGAAAAAGAAGAAGAAGAAGAAGATCAAGAAGAAGAAGAAGAAGAAGAAGAAGAAGAAGAAGAAGCTTGGACAACAACACAATACTCAATTAGTATTACTAAGTGAATAAAAAAAAAAAAGTGACCCATTGTGGGCATATATACAAGATGTGGGAAAAGCTCTCAAAGAGGGAAAAAAGTGCCCTCGCATCCTAAAATGTGTTCACACATATTACTAATGAAATATATCAACAAATCCCCCCTAGGAGTGATGGGGTGAACAATGAGTTGAGTATGATGTATAAAGAAGTGCCAAGCTATGCGGAAAGAAATCAATAAACAAAATGAATTAATCCCAAAGCTTTGTGAAAAGATTTAAAATCATCCCTAGGGAGAGGCTTTGTAAAACTGTTTGCAACATTATCCTATGTGGGCACATAAGCCAAACTAATCTCTCCAACAGAGGGTCTATCCCTGGCATATTGATGTTGAACTTCAATGTTCTTTGTGGAAGCATGGAACACAAGGTTCCTCACAATTACGAGTGCCCTCTAAGTGTTAGTAAAGATGGTAGTGGTATAGGACTAACAAACACCAAATAAACCAAAAGGCATCTGAGCCACACACACCCAATAGGCATTGTGAAAGTTGTCCTATGCTTAGTCTCACAACTAGAAATGGCCACACTAGGCTGTTTCTTGCTCAACCAAGATATGCATGAGGTAGAAAACATCAAGGAAAATCCATTGCTGCACCCATGAGTGTGATAGAAACAAGCCCAATTAGATTCCAAAAAACGATGTAAATTAGGCTATAATGATTTCACCTTGGGGTAAGACAATCCAAGTAGTTGGGTACCACTCAAGTAGTGAAACATGTGCTTAACCACTTTCCAATGCTTAAAACTTGGGCAATGCATAATCTTGCTCATATGAGAGAAAAAAAATTGAATATCATGCCAAGTTATGCATAAGTAAATCAAGCATCCAATAGCTTGCTGAAAGAGAAGAACATCAAATGCATCTCCAATAGCATGGAGACTCTATTGTAAATCTATTTCCATAATACTGGCAATAGGTTTTCAATTTTCAAGGTCACTACATTGTAATCATATATCAATATATATTTTTGACATAAAACTATTCCCCATCAATGTGCATGAAGTGCATTCCCAAATAATGATGTAAATGCCCCAAATCTCCAAAGAGGCATGGAAATCAGCCTTAAATTCAGCAATATCCATCTCATTAGGAAGAGTGTGTAGCATATCATCAACATATATAACAACAATTAGAAGTATATCATCTCGATGCTTAACATATAAGGTGCTCTTAGCTCAATTGTTCTCAAGACCACGTGATAGCAACTAGGCATGTATCTTCTCATATCAAGAACGTGGTGCTTGTTTCAAACCATGTAATGCCTTTTTCAACATGCATACTCTACTTTCATGCTCTTTCTACAAAAAAATGAGGCTCAAATATATACACTTCTTCATGTAATTTATCATTCAAAATTTTAGTTTAATGTCCAACTAGTCACGGGACATTCCAACCATGATGAGCTACAAGTGCGTAAATGATATGAATGGTAGTCATTTGACATGTGAGAGCAAAGGTATCATCAAAATCATTGCCTTTCTCTTGAGCATAAGCTTTTGCAACAAGCCTAGGATTATACCTATCAACCATTGCATCGTAATTACATTTAAATTTTTGTTGCTGGCCTTTTTGCTTGGAGAAAAATCACATAAAGAACGAGTACCATTCATCATAATAACATCATATTTTGGTTGCATAGTAGTCATCCATTCTTTAGATTCTATGCTTCATCAAAAGAAGCATGCTCACTCGCATCAGAAAGACCAGAGGCAACCGTTGCATACCAATATGATGTAAAAGAAGAACTATGAGAGCCTAAATAAGAATTCTATGAGAAGGGTGCATCCAATTTTTTATCGTTGAAAGTCTCCACTACACATTTATGCATAGTTTTTGCATCTTCTGTGTCAACCCTCTAATCAACGATTGAATCATGTAAATGGCATAAACAATGGAATAATGTTTATCATCATTTGAAATCTTTAGAGTTTGAGAAATTCCCTTATTTGGATAGCACTTTATTATCCACCTATGAAAAGAGGCAACAAAGTGTCATACACATCCTCTGAGATAATTGATGTGTCTTTGGTATATGAAAAAAGGGCCGAACTACATCTTACATAAGAAAAAAATACTTCATGTCTAACCAGAATGCATTTAGTCTCTGGATGATATACACAATATCCTTTGCTTTTAGAGTTGTACCCAACAAAAATACATGTCACTCCTTTATCATCCAATTTTTTGTGTTCTTGTTTAGACACTAATGCATATGTGAGAGAACCAAAAAGATGTAGATATAGAACAGATGGATTGCTGCCAATCCAAGCCTCATTTGGAGTGATAGACTGGAATGCTTTGGTGGGATACCAGCTAAGTACATATGATGCACACATAATAGCCTCAAATGACCAGCTATGTGGTAAAGCCTGACTTTTGACCATACACATCACCATTTTCATGAGAGACCTATTCTTCCTTCAAGCAAATCTATTTTTTTTGAGGTGTGTATACACTAAGAGAGGAGTAAGAGACATACAGGAGTGTGTGATGCAGAGAAGTGAAGTGCAAGGTGTGCAAGACGAGTGACTTAGAAGTGTGCAGAGAAGTGCTAAGCCATGCAACCAAAGGTCACAAGGTTCCATTGAAGCTCTGCATGCATCGCCAAAAGGTGTCCATCCCTCCCCCTATTCGAAGCTTGAGTGCAAGGTGTGCACATGTGCAAGCTTGGAGAATGTGGAGGTCTGGTGCAGAGAAGGTCGGTGGCAGTAAGAACCTTGGGTATTATGTAACTTTGTTGATTGTGCACTCTTTGGGATTTTGCACAGAGAGCATTTGGATTGTATTGTACATCACTATTGTACTTTTCTCCTTATAATCAATCTATAGTAGCTTCCAGTGTCTTTATCTTTCTTCCTATCTTTCTCCCTTCTCCTACAAACACTCAAATCCCTTTCTGCACAAGAATGCCCCAACAAAATTCAGCACGCCCGGTGGGACTACAAGGAGATTTGAGCATAGGAGAAACAAATTGCAAAGTGTAGAAGAGTTCAAGGATACGGGCAGTACTGTACTATCTTAAGAGGTAATCTTTCTTCCATTGGAGTTCTCTTAAACTAAGTGGAGTATGAACAACTCATGACCGCAACCCCGTCTCAAAGCTTAAGGGTCCCTTACAAAGCAACAAGAAGGAAGGTTATTCGAAGATCAACTAGTCCACTATGATCAACATGATCAGTAAAGAATATGGCAGCTCATGTAGATTTAAAAACTTTACTATCTAGATTGAATATCAAATGTCCATCCCTTAGAGGGCTAGCATAAGAAGACCCAGATGATCACATTGAGAGATTCTTAGCATTATGTAAAACAAGGGGTCTGATGGGAAGAGAGGATGCATTTCTGATTCTTTTCCCTACAACATTAGAAGGGCTAGTAGACAAATGGTTTAGTCAGTTTGCTGAAAACCACTTCACTGCATGGGATTTGATGAAGGAAGCATTTAGGACACAATTCCAACAAGGGAACTCAACTAAAAACATTATTGAAGAATTAGAAAATTTAAGACTATGTCCTAGGGAGACCTTCCCAAAATTTGTTACTAGAGCTAAGGCATTAATGGCCAAAATGCCAAACCCTCCCCATGCTTTTTTTATCAAGAAGTGGCTGGCTTAACCACTTCCCATATCAACACAATGTAAAATAAAGGAGTTCGTTTTACCGACAACAACAATAGAAGAATTTATCAATATAGCTACAAGATTGGAACAAATTAGACAGTAGTATGGGGCAAGTTCTTTCAATTTATGATATCCTGCAGAACCTGAAGAACCAGTAATTCAACTAATGAAAGAGCTTGAGAGCTTAAAAAGGAATAAGCCCCATAAAGAGGAGGAGAGTGTTGTGACTCACTTGAGAAGGGAAATTGATGCATTGAAGCTACAAAAGGAAGAGGAAGCCCAAGTAGAAGAGTTGGCTCAGCTTCAATAAGAGTTGCAGGAACTCAAGGGGGTTGGCTGTAAGACAATAGTTACGCAATATAACATAACAGAAGTAGGAGAGAAGATAATAGATATAGGAGAATCTCAAAAATTTTCTACTAGCAACAAGTACAAAGATGATGGCATTGTCCACTCGTACGCTCTCAAGGTAGAGCTTAAATGGTGATCTAGACAACTCTCGATAAGGAGATACAAGGTAGAGGTATGCTGGCTCAATTCAATGTCTCAGGTAGTGCAGAAGTCATGTATATAAAGGATCATGGGTGGCCTCATGGATGACTATACATGGGTGGTAGAGGGTGCGCAACCACCGCCCACATAATTGCCATACACGGCTTAGATGAGTTGAACCGACCTAACAAATATAAATGATTTTTTACTCCGATAGGGAACCGATCAGGGTTGCTGCCCTCAGACCCCCACTAGGGGGCCCATTGGCCCCCGTGGGACCCCCCAACCAGGGGGCCCGCTGGCCCCCTTGGAGCCCCTAGTCGGGGCTGCTCACCGCTCCCCCAGACCCCATAATTGGGGACCTTGGTAACTCGCTTTCCTTACAATACCTTACATGGTCCAATATGACCTTCATCCAACATAGTTGGGATTCCCATCAATTGGGTAATGCACGCTTGGCTTCTCCTCATAATGGGGGCCCTACAAAATGTGCATACAATCATGAGGGGTAGACACTGATCATATACTAACACCCCCCCTCAATGTTTACCGATGATAAATCAAGTAGGTCTCGGTCCTATGCCCATCTGTTGAAGATGCCTATTGAGCTGCTCTCTTCCAAGTGCTTTGGTGAATATGTCAACACAATTTGCCTTTGTTGGGCAATATTCTAGCTCCATAATTTCATGTTCAATCAGCTCACCAATGTAATGGTACTGTACTTCTATGTGCTTGGTGCAAGCATGAAATACTGGGTTCTATGCAATAGCTATACAACTTTGATTATCACACTTGAGTACAGTCGCCATATTTGATGCAAAGCCTAGATCTACAAGGTTTCTCCTTAACGAGACTGCCTCACAAGAAGCAAAACAAGCTGCCTTGTACTCTGCTTCAGTGAAGGAGAGTGCGAGAGTTGGTTGCTTCCTACTTACCCAAGAAAATATTCCTGAATCAAGTGAGAAACAATATCCAGAAATTGATTTCTAGAATCACAATCGTCAACCCAATTTGAATCACAATATCCTTGGAGTGTATCACCTGTGGTATAAAAAATAACAAAATCCAAGGTTTGTGCAATGTACCTTAGAATTCGCATTCCAGCATTCCAATGACTCTCCTTAGGTCTATTAGAAAACCTGCTGAACACTCCAACAGCATAGCCAATGTCTGGTCTAGTGTTGCAAAGAGAAATAAGACTTCCAACGAGCTTCCTATATTTCTTAGCATCTACATCAGGTAAGTTACCATCCATAGATAGCTTATGATTTACCTCCATAGGTGTGCTAGTTGATTTGCAGTCCATCATTCCAAATGCCTTGAGAATTTCTTTGGCATATTTTTGTTGTGAGATGAAAATGCCATCCTTCCTTTGCCATACTTTGATTCCCAGACAAAAATGGAGTAGACCTAAGTCTGTCATTTCAAACTCAGTTCCCAAGTTGATCTGAGTTTGATTGATGAGTTCCTAATGATCTCCTATAATGATCAAATCATCTACATATACAATGACAACAACTAGCTAGCTATCCCTTCTTGTTATGTACAAGTTAGCATCAGAAGTACTTCTTTCGAAAAACCCATATTTTTGAAAAAATTATCTATCCATTGGTACCAAGCCTATGGAGCTTGCTTAAGTTCATATAGAGCTTTCTTCAACTTGCAAACTTTATTTCCTGAATTGGGCACCTCAAAACCTGGTGGTTGAGATACATATACCTCCTCCTTGAGGTGACCATTCAAAAATGCAGACTTGACATCCATCTAGAAAATAGGAGAGGCCTTTTGTGCAGCTATAGCAAGTACCGTTCGAATAGTTGTCATGTGTGATATTGGTGCAAACGTTTCTTGAACATCAAAGCCTTTGATCTGTGAAAAACCTTGTGCAACTAATCTTGCCTTATACTTTTCTAATGTTCCAATCACTTTATACTTAGCTTTCCAAATCCATTTAGTACCTATTACCTTCTTGTTTGGCAGCAAGTCGACTAGATCCCATGTATCATTTTATAGTATACTATGATACTCAGACTGCATTGCCACTCTCCAACCTGGATCATCAAAGGCTTCTTCAATGGTGGTAGGTTCCTTTATCGAGCCCATGATATTTTCCATTAGATCCATGTTTAAAATGTGTTCTGAGGCTCTTCTTTGCTCCTCTATTCTCTTTGATCTTCATAATCCATCCAAGGATGATTTTGGTACATCTACATGTGGATTGTGATCATTAAAGAGCTGTTGTGTCCACTTCGATAGTGGCTTACGCTGTGCAGCTACAACTGGTTGGCTTTTTATTGAGGAAATTTCTCCATCGATATTTCCTCCTCCTCAACTTTAACCTGTCTTTTGATAGGCACAAGGTGAGATATTTCTCCGTTTGATGAGATAATAGATTTACCTTTATCTTCTACTAAGTGTGGTCATTCATCAAACACCACATCTCGACTGACAAAAATCTTCCTTGCCTCAGGATCCCACAATCTGTATGCTTTAGACTCTTCACTATATCCTAGGAAGACACACTTTTTGCTTTTTGAATCCAACTTTGATCTTGTTGAATCAGGAATATGTGCATAACAGAAACAACCGAAAATTCTGAAATGCAAAACTAAAGGCTTTTTACCAGAATATACTTCTTGAGGAGTCATCCCCTTCAGTGCTTTTGTGTAGCTTCGATTGAGAATGTAGACTGCCGTATTGACTAATTCTACCCAAAATGAATCAGGCATGTCTTGAGCTTTTAACATACAACAAGCCATTTCGACTACTGTCCTCTTCCTCTGCTCAACAACACCATTTTGTTGAGGTGTATGAGTTGTGGTAAGTTGCCTTTTCACACCATGCTCCTTAGAGTAATTATTAAATTCTGTTGACAAGAATTCACCTCCTCTATCTATTCGAAATTTCTTCTGTTTCTTTCTTGATTCATTTTCCACATACTTCTGCCATGTTTTAAATTTCTCAAAAGCATCAGCCTTCTCTCGAATGAAATAAACCCACATATTTCTACTATAATCATCGACTAACAGCAAAAAGTACAAAGATCCTCCTAAAGCAGGTGCAGACATTTTACCGCAGAGAACAGCATGTACCAACTCAAGACGAGCTTGAGATCGATTGTTGGTCTCTCTTGGAAATGCCTTTCGTTGTTGCTTGCCCATCATACAAGCTTCACAAGGTTCTTGCAACTCTCAAAATGTAGGAAAATGAGCAACCATCCCTGTTCTTTGCATCTCCTTCAAAACTGCAAAAGCGAGATGCCCAAATCTTTGGTGCCATAACCTGCTTACATCTTTATCTTCTATAGTAGTTAAGGCACTTAACTCATATAGGTTATCATGTCTTATCCCTTTACCTACTACATTACCTGATGAATCCATGATTTCTGCACCACTCTTATTGAAGTGAACTTCTAGTCCCCGAACAGTTATTGCAGAAACTGACAACAAATTTCTTTTAAGTGTAGCTACATAGAGAACATCGGATAACTTTTTCTCAACACCTAGAGAAGTGATAAAAGAGATGGTTTGAGTTCCTTCCGCTGGACACTTGGAATCATTTCCCACTACTACATTGATGGATTCCTGTAGAGGCACTAGGGAGCTATACCAATCCTTTTTATTGTTCATATGGTGAGAAGCTCCACTATCTAAAATCCATGGTTCATCAACACGAGCTTGAGGAGATGGGCATACCTCTTCAATAGCTACCCATAGTTCCAACTCTATGTTGTTTGCATACTCTTTGTTCTTCCACAATGATTTTATAGTCCCATTCCGTTCATCAGCTTTCTTCTTTCCACAATCCTTGATGGCATGGCCTTTCTTTTCACAATAGAAGCAACTTCCTGTTAAATTTTCTTCTTTGGCTTCTTCTTTGATCCATCAGAAGAGCCTTTAACTTTTGCATTTGTTGAGAATGTAGCATCACTTGTACTTTTTTGATTCTTCAGCCGCATCTCTTCTTCTAACAGCATAGCACAAAACTCTTCAAATGTAAGGGGAGTTGGTCTTACCTGAGTGTCAAGGGTTACTAACCCATCATACTTTGCTGGAAGAACAGGTACACATCTTAGAGCTAGCTCTTCTGGAGTTATAACAACACCAACTGATAATTTTTGTATCCTAATGTGGTCCTTGGTCTCATATTGACGAGCCAATATGCCCCAAGCCTCATGTGCTTTAGTAGTATGCTGAACTAAAGTAAGCACAGAATCACTTACACTAGTGACAATTGCACATAATGCATCAGCATTCGGCCTCTTCAAAGCTCGTAGAAGATCTGGATTTGGCTGAATCATCAATCTTGAATTTGTTGGATCTTCAACTAGTATAGGTTGTGGATCCAATCCCATCGGTCCCATGACACTGTCAAGTAATTCATAGGAGTCCAAAATTGCAGAAATTTTGAACATCGAGAGTGTATAGTTGGTTCCATCTAGCTTCCCTTTAGTGAATGCAGGTGGGCGAATTTGAATAGGTGCAGCATTAACATTAGCTGAAGCACCAAGACCGGTGTTCGATGATGAAGCCATCATGTAATCACTCGAATAATCTACTGATATTCTAGTCTAATAGTAGGCTAAAATAGTGATACTTCTCAAGCTATTCGAACCTTATGGCTTTGATACCATCTAAGAAAATAGTTACACAATATAACATAGGAGCAGTAGCAAAGAAGATAACAGATATAGGAGAATCTCAACAAATTTCTACTAGCAGCAAGTATAAAGATGATGGCATTGTCCACCCGTGCGCTCTCAAGGTAGAGCTTAAATGGTGATCTAGACAACTCTAGATAGGGAGATACAATGTAGAGGTATGTTGTCTCAATTCAATGTCTCCGGTAGTGCAGAAGTCATGTATATATAGGATCATGGGTGGCCTTCCGTGGACAGCTATACATGGTCAGTAGAGAGTGGGTGGCCGCCGCCTACGTAATTGCCATACACGACTTAGACTACCTGAACCCACCTAGCAAATATAAATGATTTCTTACTCTGATAAGGAATATTCCATGGAATATTCCCTTTACTGTCCTGTCGGGCCCGTTGCCCTCGGACCCCTAGGAGGGGCCCTGTTGGCCCCCTGGGACCCCCCATCCGGGGCTGCTCACAGCTGCCCCGAACCCTACAATTGGGGACCCTGGTAACTCCCTTTCCTTACAATACCTTACATGGTCCAATATGACCTTCATCCAACATACAAGTTGGGATTCCCATCAATTGGGAAATGCAAGCTTGGCGTAAACTCATAATGGAGGCCTTACAAAATGTGCATACAATCATGAGGGGTAGACATTGATCACATACTTACACTGGCATCAAAAAGTGGTCAATGGTGTACCATGTGCAGCAAGCAGGGTCATGTGGTAAGTGAATTTCGATTGTTAAGTGTAACTTGCTAGCTATGCATGAAAGCTGGTCATGAGTCCCATGAATGTTAGTCAAGAGGGATGCCTGCACAACCTTATTGGGCACAAGGAGGTGCTCAATTCTCAACCAATGTAATGGCGGCAGCCCCCAGCCAAGGTAACAAATATAATCAAAGACCTAGAGGTAATTATGGAAATGGGCCTAGAAGGCCAATTATCTGTTTCACGTGTGGAGAGTGTGGACATTTTTCTCCATATAGGATCCTCTTCATTGATTTTCTCTTTTGTATAATTAAATGTGTTTACTGTAAAGTTAAGTTCAACATGTGGATCTTTCTAAGTCTTCCTACGGATATTCCTTCAAGTTTGTTCTTTCGTAATTCCATATGGTACATTGAATGGATTTATAACATTTTCTATATCTTTATTCTTGATCTTTGCATTCTTCATGCATTTCACAACCGACTCTTTTAAATTTCTGTAATTCGAATCACAATGATTGCCTATTAATTTTGCTCTAGATTTGCAGAAAATGGCATAAGTAGTGCATCAATGTTTTTCTTGCACATATCTTATAGGTGATTTAATGATAAGGAGAGAAAAAGGACATATTTTAGTCTCTGTAGTGCCCTTTAGGAATAGGATATATAAGTTGCCCCATATTTGTTGCTTGATTGTCCTTTTGTGATGTCAAATGTTCAATCGATTCTCTTAGATGCTTTATCATTTGATCTTGGTCCTTTACTAGAGCCATTTATGCTTGAAGGTCTCTTTCTACGTATGCTTTACTCTCAAAAAATTATTTCAATTGGTCCATATCTTGATTGCATTTCTCTATGCAAAGTTTCAAGGATTTATCCCATTTCTTCTTGAGTTCTCTAGTGTCTACATTGTATTCTTCTAATTGAGCTAGTAAAGTTTTCTCTCAAGTGATTTGAGATTTAAAATCTTCTAATCACCTTTTAATTATTATATTTCTTCAATTTTAGTTGTTGAAACATCCAGAGTTGGTTGACTGACAATGATGTCATCGATTCCTTATTTCTATTCCTCAATGTATGTTCTTCCTCAATGTAAACCTTGATTTGGGATTCAATCTATTCGCCCCTATTCACCGTTTGTACATTTTCATATTCTAATTGTGGATAATTGTTCTTTAACTCCATGTTCTTTACCACAACGTTTCATAATCCACTATAACTTCTTTTACCTTTGTTTTCCATTTTGCATTCTAGGACATCAATGAATCAATTCAGATCATTATTTCTTCTAGATTCTTCCTTGATTTCTCATATTGACCTTGTGAGTATATGAGCTTCTCTAAAAGTTGCTCACTAAAAGTCTCAAATATGTTTCATTCCACATGAGCTTTCTTATATTTTTTATGTGCCTCCATTAATTCTTGTTGTGTTTCCATGGAGCCTTGAGATCATCATTATGAAATATTGGATTTAATTGTGTGACATCCACATTTAGATATGTTATTTGAAAGGTTGGGGGTTTGCTAGTTCTTGCATGTTTTCCCCTCTGTTGTATAAATGGTCTCATTGAACGATTGTCATATATGTAATTGCAAAATTTGTTGTTCTTTTCCTTTAGTATCTTCTTCTTTAATAGAACATTCTACATGAATATGTTTTGGTTCCTTTATGATTATGATTTGTTCTTGTGCTATAGCCTTGATAGGCAAAATAGGCTCTTTATTATGGTCATCTTGCTCTTCTTCATCACTATTGTGTGTACAGTCTATATATACTATTTGTTCTACTGTAGCTTAATTGAAACAAATGGTCAAGTACATAGAAGGTTGATGCTTCCTTAATAGTGCATCCACTTTGTCTTGTTCTTGTTCTTGCGGCTTTACTACTGGATCCTGATTCATCCCCCTTTCCATCATCTTTGTAGTCATGCTACAGATTAGTATCTAAGAGACACTTCTCTCCTTCATCTTCTAATCCTGAATATAAAGTGGAATCATCCAAGCCCAACTTAACATATCTAGATAATTTTTTTATTTTATTTCCTTCTCTTTGATTTTATTTAGGCATACTCATTTTCCTATAATAGCGTTCTTGGACAGCTAGGCTGACTTGACCTTTTGTGCAGTCATGAGTGACTTGAAGTGCCTCTTCTAATTCACTGTGTTATTGGTGGTAGTTTAGCTTATGTTGAACTTAGTAAATGATGAGCTCTTTTTGTTTAGTATGTGATAACAACTCACCATATTCGCATGCTCTCTTTGAACCCTTCATCTTTGGTGTTGCACTTGTTTCAACTCTAGATAAACTAGTCACATTCCTTTTTTTGGGAACAAATGCAGAGTTTACAAATTGAGCGAGTTCTAGTGTGACTGGCTTCAGAATTATCTTGTATTGAATCTTCATTGCATGATATATGAAGATGGGGATAGGAGTACTTCCATTCAAGAATTTATTTACTCCCCTCTATCTCTTGGCCTCAAAAAGCCTTTCCTTCACATATGGAGTAAGGTTTATCTAATTTCCCATTTGCTTTACAACATGTGATAACGGTTGGATGAAAATGTTATGTGGCATTGTGTATATAGTCATGATAGGACTATAATACTTTTGTTTTTCATTCCCAAAACTTTATGCCTGCATAGACAAGTTGTGAGAACAAAGCACCTTGAGAAAATGTTCTATTTATGGAAGAAGACACTTAGTGTTTTACTCAGAGCCCACAACGTGGTAGCAATTTGACCCAAGATCTTTTGCACATTTTCAATAATCTATTAATAAAGCTATACCAAGTTATTGCATGAATTTAGGATTAGTACACTCAGAGTGATGTGCATAAGAAGTCAACGGGGTAATTGTGACTTTTTCATGAAGAAGATGATACATAGACCTTGTCACATATATTTACTCGTAACTCAAGTTCTAGTTAGCCAATGGTTATGAAACTTTGTATCCATGCTTAATAGATTCTAAATTAGTGTTCAAATTTATGGATTTGATAATCAACACTCACACATACACAAATAGCCTAGAGAACTTGACAGAGTTGCCCAATGTACTCTTATAGTGAATAGAGATTCATATATCTTTAAGCATAAAGTATAAAATGCATTGGCAATGGAGATATGATACACAAAGAGTGTGGAGGAAGTCTCTAGTTTTAATTTAAGACTAAGTTCACTCAATATGAGTGTGATAATTAGCTCTAATTTGCTCTCATACCCTCAACTCAAAGGCATAGTGTACATATATGGTTTTTGCCTAGATAACTATTAGAGATTCCACGTAGATGTGATCCAATCTTTTAGGGAGTGATTTGAAATTTGAATTCAAAATAATTTGTGACTTTTGGCTCTCAAAAAGTTCAGGATATTCTCTCCATTCATCACTTTTACATTTGATCAGAATAAATCTAGTTTTAACTTTTGGGAATCCATAAGCATAAGTTGCAATCTATCTACATGTATGAATCTAGAGAAATCCAATTACATTTGTCAAGCTCTTAGGATTGCTTCATGCTCCAAGAGCTCCCCTCAAGCCTAACATGTTTGAGTCTTTAGTTCTTTAATACTTCGTGAAGTGCAATCATTGCCTTGAACCTATTTAACTTTACTCCATGTAGTGGCTTGGTCATCCTATTTGCACATTGTTGTTGAGTGGATACATATAAGAGTTCAATTTCCTTGCTTGTGATTTTCTCCCAAACATAGTGATAATGGACCTCTAGTTTTTGGGTCCTACCATGATAAATTCAATTTGCTACAAGATGAAGTGAGCTTATGTTATCCCCAAAAATGTGAGTAGAATGCTAAAACCTAAATTTGAGTATAACATCTTGATCCACATGGCTTCATTGGTTTCATTGGTCAACTATCTATATTCATCTTCTATTGATGAAAGATAAAAGGTCGGTTTTTTCTTGGATGACCATGAAATGTGCTTAGTGACTACAAAAGTAAGATTACCTAAAGTACTTCTCTTTCCATCTTTAGGATTGACCCAATTTTCATTAGAGAATATCTTTATCTCTATATCAGATGTATATGGATGATATAGATATTCATTTATGGATCCCTTCAAATACTTCAGTATGCTCTTATCTTCTTCCATGTTTGGTTTCCTAGGAGTATACATAACTAACTCAAAACACTTACACTATAGCAAATTCCTACTCTAGTCAATGAGGCATAGTTCAAACTATACACTAAGTTTTAATAGCTTGTTATGTCTTCAATTGGATCTCCTTCATGAGCACTTATCTTCAAGTTTATCTACGTGGGTGTACCTGTAACCCCATTCTTCATCTTGAACTTGGCTAACATATACTTGATGTATTACCTTTGAGTGAGATACCTACCCTTTTCTATATACACAACTTTCAAACCTAGGAAGTATGTGACTTGCCCTAGGTCACTGATCTTGAATTCCTCCTTCATTTGTATCTTGATCCTCATAATACCTTCAACATCATTACATGTGAGTATTATATCATCTACATATACACAAATGTATATTACTTCTCCATGATTCCTCTTGATGGAGAGTGAAGGATCTACTTTGCTAACCATGAAACCCTTATCTTGAAAATAGGTGAAAAGTCTATGATTCCAATCTCTTCAAGCTTGCTTTAGACCATATAGGGTTTTCGTTAACCTCCATACATGTTCAAGAAAATGTGAATCTTCAAACTCAGGAGGTTGATCCATATATATCTCCTCATATATCCATCCATTCTTCACATTCATTTGGTAGATCTTCCATTTCATGGAAGTTGCAAGGCTCATAAGCATTCTGATTGTTGGAGTCTTTTCCATAGGTGAGAAGGTCTCTCATAGTCAATTCCTTTGCTCTTGCCATACCCTTTAGCCAAAACTCTAGCTTGATATCTATTGATGGCTCCATCCAAGTTTTTCTTCACTTTTTATATCCATATGGATGCAAGGATCTTCATGGTTCGAGCCTTGGGCACTAATTCCCAAGTGTGATTCTTCTTCAAGGCTTCAATTTCTTCGTCCATAGCATTCATCTAATCTATTTTTCTCTATTCTAACTCTTCGTGATGTGATTAGTTAGACCGCATATGGATTTCTAGCTTCTTCGTCTTCTCCCTAGTTGATCTTCTAATGATTTGTTGAAAGGATTCTGCTACATCCATGAATTCTTGTATCTTTGCCTTGCCTTTGAAGTTCCATGAGTTTACTTCTCTTCTTCGAATCTTTAGATCATCTTCAGAGTCACTTGATGCCTCAAGTGTATGTGTATTTTTGCTTGAGAGAGTTGGGAGGTCTTCCTCTACATCATATGGTAGCTTGGCAATCATCTTCAAACCATGATTTTTGCATATCAACATTTCAACTGAAAATAAAACCCTTATTGCTAGGGTTATATAGTTTACAACCTTTTTTATTAGGATCATATCCTATAAACACACACTTCTCTACTATACGGTCCAATTTACCTCTAGTTTGTTATGCTATGTGTGCATATGCAATGAATTAAAATATCTTTCAATGGTCCAACCTTGGTCTTCTTCCATTCCAATCTTCATATGGAGTCATACTATCCAAGTGCTTTAAAGATAATCTATTTATCAAATATGTGGTAGTAGATACTACCTCTATTAAAAAATATATTGGTAGCTTCATCTCAATTAACATGGACCTTTCTACATCCACAATGGTCATATTCCTTCTCTCTCTCTCTCTCACTCCACTCTACTCAAGAGTGCACCTTGTAATGATTTCTATTTTCATTCCCCTATCTTGGAGAAAGGAATCAAACTCATGGGAGAGGTATTCTCCCCCTCCATGAGACCTTATTCTGTTTAGGTTTTTACCTATTTCATTCTCCATATGACACTAAATATTTCTTAACACATGAAAATAATTGATCCTTATCCTTCATGAAGTACAAAATAGTCAATCCCCTACAATGATCTATAAAGGACACATAATACCTTGATCATGAGGTTCATGGTTCTTCTCTTAGTCCCCAAATATTTGTGTGGACCAGCTCTAGAAGTTCTCCATGTATGTATCCTATCTTCATGAATGGTTGCCTGCATGATTTTACAAATCGACATGCAGTACACTTGTATATCATGTGTTGCTTTGAGATCATGGGTAGTCCAAGGACAGTCTAATATCTTCATATTTGTTTGAGGGATCTTTCTTCAATGTGATCTAGTCTCTTATTCCAAACCTCAAGCTCAGATAGGGATCTTTCTCCAATGTGAGCTAGTATCTTATGCTAAACCTCAAGCTCTGATAGGGTTTTGATGTCATAGTTGAACAAAGCAATGTTCTTGGTATTTGGAGTTCAAATGTGAAAAACTTAACCATCTTTTCTCCCTTTTCTATCCTCTTGAAGCCTTGATATGGATCCTCTACATAGGCTCCATGCTTTGGGACATGCAAAACTATCTCTACAACATAGTCTACACTTATAAGATTCTTTGTTATGGTTGACACATAACGAAATCTGCTTAATAGATTCATATTACCATTGGAGGTCTTCACATCCCGTATCTTCTGAACTAGACATCATGTGGCATCACCTGTTTGTACTTCATGCTTGTTCATTGAATCTTCCAAGTCTTAGAGTAGAGCTACATTTCCTTCCACATTGTTTGAGCATCTAGAGTCTATGTAGAATACATGCTCATTAGACTTACCTTCCTTCATTGTCATGTTCATAAGTAGAGGAGAGTACTCTTGAGCTTGATCAAATGTGTAATAGTTGTTCTCTCCTTCCTTTGTACCCCCCTTGATATTTGTTTTTGTAGGAATTTTTGTTATATCCATAAGAGTTGGATCAATGTCCAATATGTTCAATAGTCCAACTAAATAGTTATAAAGATTGTTCCTTTTTAAAGAAACTCATGGGCGGATGGGTCTAAAGCAATCACTGTGAAAGCACAGTTCATTCTCCTAGGTTTAATACACATCCCCAATAGTGGTGGGAGCACAACATCTCTTTACTTCATGTACTATTTACGAAAAAAAACTAAGTAGACTTTAGATAATTTTGGTGGTGCTTTTTGGAGTTAGCTTTTCGTTCTTTGTAGCCATTTTTCATAGCAACAAAGAAGTTGAGTAAGAAACCATACTTTTTTATTTTGATTTTGTTTTTAATGTGCTTTTAGAGCTTCATCCAAACCTATATAAGGAGGATAAGGCTCATTATGTGAGCATCATCTCAAGGAGCAAGCTCAAGCTTCTAGCTCAACACAAGGAGCAGGTCTTCTTGGAGGGAGAGTGTTCACACACTCTTGAGGAGGTGATCACTAGGAGGTGCTCTATCTTGGAGGAGAAGTTCTCGCACTCTTGGAGGAGTTGTGGTCTACGTCTTGGTGATTATCTAGTGGAGATTCTGCCAGCTTACCATCAACATCCATTGTTGATTTATTGTGAATATCAAGTCCATTTTTGTTCTTACTTACTAGGTCACTCATTTTTTATTTAGGTTCATCAGAATTTGGGTTTGTTGTACAAACATTCTAAACTATTCTTATTCTCCATATTCTCACATGCACACACTCTTCATACATCTTTGGCACACAATCTTTTGTATTTAGTTCATATTTCTACCTAGATATAGATATTGTTAGTTTGTATCATATACACACATTGTAATTTGACATTCATACATAAGTTAGTGTAGGTGACCCGTATATTTTTTAGTATTAAGATGTGTATGTTAAGGTTCATGTGTTGGAAGATCCTCTAAACTTGTGATTTAGTCTTATTTTGGCCCACTTCCAACATTTGGGGTATTCAAACCTTAGAATAGCAATATTTGGTATCAGAGCATAGTTAAAATACACCCTTAACAAGATTAGTGACTATAGACTTGAGAATGAAGACAATCTTGAGGACATTTCTAATTATCCAATATGGAGTTTTATGATGATGAATTTGTTAGTATCAGATGACTTATGGAATAGTGTCAACGGCACTTACTCAGGGCCAAGACAAATCAGAGAAGTTGTTGCTTCATCTTCTAGAAGACCTTCTATTCCTATTTTTGCTCAACAGGATGTTAGTGAAGAAAAAAAAACTCTTTGATCATGAGGAGTCCATACTATTATCAGATTACTTCCTATAAAAGAGCAATCTAGATGGGATTCAAAGGGATGCTCAAGCACTTTCATATATTGCTATGGAAGTCAAGGGGCATATTATACCTCAAATCAGGTCTTGTAGAACCTCTCGCCATGCTTGGTTGGAGCTAGAGAATCTCTATCTCAGTAGAAACCCTACTAGGAAAGCTCATCTAAGGAGACAACTAGCCAACACAAGGATGAAAGTTGGTGAATTAGTTTAGACACATATTTTCAAGCTTAAATATTTATGAGATCACTTACTCAATGTTGGAGTCAACATTTCATATGAAGAGATGGTAAACACACTTCTAAACTCACTTCCATCAACATACCATGCATTTGTTACTTCTTTGTCTCTCTCTTTAAGAGATAGAGAACTTTCATTTGAAGAACTAGAGTTCTTGTTACTTCAAGATGAAGATCATCAAAAGGGTATGGAAGAGAATGATGAAGCCAAGTTTTCATCATCTAAGGGTAAGAAGAAGATTGAGACAAAGAAGGAGAAGAGTCAACAATCCAAGAAGGAAACTAAGTCTTTTAATCCTAAGTCTTCGAGTCCTTTTTTTAATGCTACCTCTACACCCAAAGAAAATTCTTTGACTACATCTAATTCAAAGAAATGAGCATGCCATTAGTGTAAGAAACTAGGTCATTACATAGCAGAATGCAAACCAAGGATTTTTAATGAGAAGAAGAAGAATCAAATAGTAGTGCTGAAGATGATCCAAAACCTAAAACTTCAAAGGTAGATTAATATGCATGTGCTAATATTGAAGAAATATCTTTTGATCAAGCAACACTAATTGCAGTCTCAGATAATCCTTGAATTTTTTATTCTGGAGCTAATAAGCATATGACACGTTGTAGAAAGGTATTTTCTTGCCTTTCGAACTCTTCGGCTAGAAGAGTGAGCATTATGAATGGTCATGATTTGGATGTTGTTGGTGTTGGAGAACTAAACCTAAAGACCAGATCATGTGAAAATTTCACAATTTCCTATGTTTGTTATGTTCCAAACATGAATAAGAATTTTCTCTTTATCTCTACTTTCTTGTTAGATGGTTATAAAGTTGTTTTTAAGAAAGAGTCATGGTAGATCCTCTCACTTATTGCGGAGCATTGTCTACTTCAAGGTGAAAATAGAAGTGACATGTTTGCATTATCCAAAATAAGTCATGCTAATGTTGCTAGGACTACTATACCTATGGACAACATGAAGTTGTGGCATGCTAGATTTGGTCATATCAGTTACAGAACTCTCAAACATATCAAAGATCAAGGTATGGTGGAGATTTTGCCTACTTTTGCATAACCAAATGATGAATAGTCATGTGAGGGATTTCTTGAAGGAAAGCTTCACAAACTACCTTCCAAGAAGCATGGATCTATCACAACCACAAGCAAGTTGGAGATCCTAAACTCAAAAGTGAATGGTATGATGAGAACAAATTCTATTCAAGGTTCTAGGTACATTGTTATGTTCATTGATGATTTCTCAAGATATCCATGGATTTACAGTCTTAAGTGAAGATAGAGGTTTTTCCTCTTTTAAGAAATTCTTAGCTATGGTTAAAAATGAAAATCGATCTAAGATCCAGATTTTAAGAAGTGATAGAGGAGGAGAGTACATGTCTAATGAAGTTAGGTCTTTTCTTGAGGAAAAGGTATCTCTCATCAACTCACTATTACTTACATGTCAAAACATAATGGTGTTGGAAAGAGAAAGAATAGGATACTTGTTGAGATGATGCATAGTATGATGTCATCCAAAAAGCTTTCTTCCAAGTTTTGGTGAGATGCATTACATACAGCTAATCACATTTGAAATAGGTCTTCCAAAAAAGCTTTGAAACCCAATGTGCCTTACTTCAAAGTTTTCAATGTGGCTTTACTTTTTGATTTGGAAGATCCTCACAAAAAACATGAACTGCATATAGGAGATGATACAAAGCACTCGATGGAGAAAATAGGTAATGTGAAGACATCAGATGGGAATATGAACCTCTTAAGCAAAGTCTTGTATGTCCCTACAATTACCAAAAATTTAATAAGTGTTGGGCAGATTGTTGAAAAAGGATTGCAAGTTAGATTCAAAGGATTTGGAGCATATGTTGAAGACCCAAGGGAAGGCTTTAGAAGGGTTGCCAAAGGAGAAAAGATAAGAAGGCTTTTCACTTTTGAAGTGGAAGACACAAAGAACATAGCTTTATTTAGTTGTGGATCTCAAACGCTCAAAGAGTTGGAGATATGGCACAAAAGACTTGCTCACATTGGTGAGAGGACACTTAAACAAATTTGCAGGGACCAAAGTGTACTTGGTTTTCCTAATATCATAAGGCAGCAGATGATTTATAAGTGTGAAGCTTATCAATTTGGCATGACTCATAGACAACCTTTCAATAGGAAGGGATATGTGTATCAAAATCTTTTCAATCTAGTGCACACGGATGTGTGGGGTCCTAGTAAGGAGCCATCTATATCAGGCTTAAGATATTATGTGTCTTTCATAGATGATTGTAGCAGGTGGAACATTTTGTTTTTCATGAAGCACAAGGATGAAGTTTGTAATTTCTTTAAGAATTATGTTGCTCTTGTTGAAAATCAAATAGGTCAGACTTTGAGAAGACTCAGATCAGATGGTGGAGGAGAATACTTCTTGTTTGAATTTGATGCCTACTTTTCATTTCTTCTCCTCATTGGGAGTTCTTCCATTGCTTCTTCTTCCTTTAGAAAAGGGTTAGGTGAAACATGGTGTCTTCTTTCCCCTAGTGGCTCAATTGGGGTATGATGTCTACTACTTTGATTCTCATTGTTTACCAAATTTGTATTCCAAGTTGCTTTATCACCATTTTGGCCAAAGTCATTAGTCTCATATGGTTTGTTATTGAATATATACACACAACCCTATCTATCCTCATATCTACCATCTTTGAAATAAGCCGTAAGCATCAAATTTAAAGGAATTTCTAAGTTTCTTTATCTATTGAGTTCCATATGCAGTCCATCTTGCTATACATAGAATCCAAATCTATTTGTATAAAAATACTTGAGGATATTCCTATAGTCACCTTGGTCAAAAGTTCTAAGGTCTAAATTATGTTCCTCCATGTTTGGTTGGGAAAGTGGTGTATTTTCTTCTTTCAAACTAGTATCTTTATGTGCGTGAAGTTTCCTCTCATGCTTATTAGTGTTTATGTGTGTTTTGGCACTAAACCAAACCTCAATCTCATTAAATTATAGAGTTGTTAGGTTCAACACCATTTTTTCTTGTTTATTTTCTACAATTAGGGTTTATTGTTTTCCTCAAGATTTTGACAAATTTTCCACCTAGTTTCATCTCTTGACATTGTTCATGCAAATATCAAGCCTACGTGCTTGGCTATTATCTCAGGATTACACCTTGGTTTATATATGTCACATAGAGGATCACATATGAACACCTACTTATTCATTTAGTTGTATTCACCATGGATAAAATGCAAAAGTGAAGAGAGAATAGAATCTCATTGAGCGAGAGCTAAACTGACAACTCATGTGGTAGGAAGAATCATTTCAATCACCCCTAAAGTGTAGGAACACTTTGAGGTGAGGGAAATTCAGAATTCGAACTCAAGAAGTGAGTATAAATAGAGGTGATCTAGTCATGGGGCATGCGTCCCATTTTTTAGAGGATTCAAGCTACACCATTGAGCATACAGGGAGTAAAATGCATGTATGAGTAGTCCACTACAATTCCCTTGTATCATATGTGAATTATACCAATTGATACATTTGTTCATGATTAGTTTAATCTACTATTCTTTGTTTTCCATTATTTTAGTAATCTTGAAAAAATGGTTTCTCTTTATGTACTTGATCATTTGATCCACTTTAAGTTGTTATAGCTAGAGTGAAGTGTCTACTATATATCTATCAAGTTTCATTATTTTTGCTTTAGCCAATTCTAAGATATGAGCTGATGAAGTCAACTATGTCTGCACATCATCTTGCTCCTGAAATGTGAGGACGACCCCCTTGTTTTGCTCAACTTATTTATCACTGTATAATGCCTCTAAATTTGTGAAATAACTTGTTTTAGTTATCTATGCACTTGAATTAGATTTGTGAAAAATCTTTCTAGTCAATTCATGCCACATTGTGAGCTCTGATCAAAACATTGAGTACTACTATTTCAAAAATAGAAGATTTCTTCACATTTCTAGTACATGCAAGCTATTTGTTTTGGTGAAAACTTTTGGAAATGATGCTCCAAAGTACACAATGGTTGTAAATGCATTATTGAAAATCCAAAAGAGTCTACTAAGCATCCTTGGAGTCAACTTGGAAATTGTGCAAGTTTTGTGCAACACCAGCTCATCTTTGGAGCATACTCAACCATCTCCTCAGAATGGTATCAGAGCAATAACAAATCAACATGGGAGATGGATTTCCTTCATCCATAGACAAATTGGATCAAGGTAATTACTCAGTGTGGTCATTTTGAATGGAAGCTTACCTTCAAGGAAAAAAATATGGTTACATATCTAAAGATGAGATGATGCAAATCCTCGGAAACAAAGGACAACTAGCTCAAGAAGAACAAGAGAGGTTAACCACATGGTGCTCAAAGGATGATCTAGCCAAGTCATATATTCTTAACTCAATCTCTGATTTTTTTACTTCCATACATCAAGAATTGCAAGACTTCACAAGAGACTTGGAATTCTGTTTGAAGCATTATTTTCATCAAGTACTAAGGCAAGGAAACCCCAACTATGGATGGACTTCACCACACTCTAGAAAATGTGCAAGCAAAGTGTGGCTGATTTTGTCACCAAGATGAAGGACCTAACAACTAAACTTGGGAGCATTGGAGAAGTCATTGATGAAGTATAGATAGTGAGGCAAGTAATCAATGGAAGCTTTCACCATAGTCACCATACATGGATATCCACGTTCTTGATTTCAACATCTTCATGGGATAATTGTTCACACATGAGGCAAGAGTAATAAATCTTCTACCCTATATACAAATAAGAACAAGTGTAAGGATGGTAAAGGCAAGAGTAAAAGGTCTCATGATGAAGGTAGTACCTCTCAATCAAACTTTGCAAGTAGAGGTAGAGACTCAAGAGGAAGAGGTAGAAGAGGAAGACAAGGCAAGGGAAGATCTCAAAGCTCCTCTCCATGTGCCATATGTGGCTTAGCTAACCACATTATTGAGAATTGTTTCAAGAACCCTAGAAAGTAAAGAGGAATATTTAACAACAGCAATGGTTACAACAACAACTCATACAAAAAGAAAATATCAACGAGGATATAGAGGAAGGAGAGACTACAACAACTATTTAGATGATCAAACTCAATAGGACTCATAACTTCTTATGAATATGAAAATGAAACAAGGTAAATTAGATGAACATGTATTCTACATAGACTCAGGTTGCTCAAATCATGTAGCAGGGGATGTACCTCTACTCTCAAACTTGGAGGACCCAAGGAATAGACATCAAGTTCAAACAGGAGATGACACAAGGCATCCAGTGGAGAAGATAGGCAATGTGAAGAATTCAGATGGTAATATGAACCTATTGAGCAAGGTATTGTATGTGCCAACCATAGCCAAAAATATCATAGGTGTTGTTCAGATTGTTGAGAAAAATTCCAGGTTAGATTCACAAAAAAGGGAGCATTCGTTGAGGATCCACATCACGGATCCAAGAAGATAGCAAAAGGAGAAAATTCAAGTAGACTATTTACATTTGAGCTTCAAGACACTAGGAACATTGCTTTGTTCAATTATGGTAGTCAAACATTATCTGAATTGGAAATTCGGCACAAGAGGTTAGCCCATGTAGGTGAAAGGGCTCTGAAGAAAATTTGTAGGGATCAAGGTGTGCTTGAATTACCAAATATCTCCAAGCAACACGTGATTTACAAATGTAGTGCTTCTCAATTTGGCAAGTGTCATGAGCAACCATTTACAAAGAAGGGATACATTCATGGAGATCTATTGGAGCTATTCCATATAGATGTATAGGATCCAAGAAAGGAGCCATCTATCTTTGGATCTAGGTATTATATATGTGTGTTTTATTGATAATTATAGCACATGGAGAATACTATACTTTATGATGCATAAAGATGAAGGGAATCAAAGATAAGGGAAACGCAAGAGAAGGAAATCAAAAGAGAGAATGGACCAGGGTTAGCAAGTGCTTATCTCCAAGAGAAGGGAATCAAAAGAGAGATCACAACTAGTTATACTCAAGAGCAAAATGGAGTGGAAGAAAGGAGGAATAGAACCATGCAACATCAATGCTAAATGAAAAGAAATTGCCCAATTACCTATGGGTAGAGGTTGTGTCCACATCCACCTATTTGATCAATAGACTCACACCAAAAGCATTGGATGGGATGACACCTTATGAAGCATGGAATGGAAGAAGACCTAGCCTTGAGCATTGCATGATATCTTGGTGCATAGCATATGCACACATACCTTCACAAATCAAAGGCAAATTGGATCCAAAGGGAGAGGAGTAGATTCATTTGTTATGACCTTAATTAGAAAGGTTATAGATTATATAATCCAAGGAATAAATGTTCATTGTTAGTAGAGATGTTGTTTTTTATGAACACAAATCTTGGTTTGAAGATGATTGCAAGAAAATCAAACTTCCCTATGACCTAGAGGAAGAATTTCCAACACTATCAAAGAGGAATGATCACACACATGAAGATTCAAGTGATTTAGATGACGATCAAAAGACTCCAAGAAGAGAAATCAATCCTTGGAATTCCAAAGGAAAAGCCAAAGTGGAGGGAATGAGAGATTGTTAAGAGTAGAAGTCTCTGCAAAAGTAGCTCAATCGGATATTTAGTGTTTGCTAGATCGCAATGATCTCAGTCAGATTTTTGTTGAATCCGATCTTTACTGAGTCTAACTTTTGACAATTAGTTACAATATAGTTTTAACGACTTTGATGCATAATGTAACGGGTTGTGTTCACATTATGTTGATGCTTTTTTACTGTAATAGAGGAGAGTATGAGACAAGAGAGAAGAGAGAGAGAAATGTTGAGCTAAAGAAGAAATTGATTTCATCTTCATGTTCGTGCTCTATTCAAGTACTTTATATGTGTATGTTCTCTTATTTTGAGTAGCGCAGTGTAAGTTCTATTCTATTAGAGTGTTTCAACATGAGTATGATTTTGATGCAACAACATTGTATGATGTCTAGTTTATTGTTTTCTTGAGTATTTTGAGGTTGTTTGTGAGAGTGTTTTGCTACATAAGTGAGTAGTGATGTGTTGAAGAACCCCAACACATTTGGTGATCCTACTATGCTTGCTCAAAGAAGCAAGAAATGAATGTTAGAAAGAAGGCAAAGATGATAAAATATATAATACACGAGCGCAAACTCAAGATGGTATCATGGATCCATTTCTTGATTCATATGATTGGTACAAGGCACAAGAAGATTAAAATTTAGAGTTTAAGAAGGAGGGAGAAGGATCAGGTGAAGTAGAAGCAAGGCTAGTGGGTAGAATTCTAAGACCATTGATCCTGATAGAAGCAGCTATAGGAGTAAGAAGGCGACTCTAATTCAACCCACTTGTAGGGACTACGAGGCAAAGACCTAGGGGTACACCTCAGCCATTGCCTAATGCACAACCACCTCCTAATCCCAAAGTCAAAGTAGCACATTGTAGAGGAGGATCAAAGGAAGATGCAGATTTCCATGTTGCTCAGTTTGAAATCAAATGGATAGAAAATGGTTATCCAGCACTATATGATGATGTAGTCAAATTGCAACCATTTGCAACCACACTAGAAGGAAAGGCCATGAGTTGGTTCAACCAATATGTTATTGTTCATTTTGCTACATAAAAGGCATTCAGAACAACATTTTTGCAAATATTTAGAGGAGAAAAGACTCCCTCTGATGTTCTGAAGAAACTTTGATTTTCCATGGCATAGGCCATTATCTAATCCTTGTCTCTCTATATTTTAGTATAGTTTTGTTGGAGAGATATGAGTAATCTACTTGCATAGAAAACGGGAAAGTCCAAATTTTCCTTCTAAGCTCGATATGCTAAGATTCATCCAATTCCAAAGTTGGTAGCATCTATATGGACATGTGATGACTTATTCCGATCTAGAGCCTCAAGTATAGGAGTTGATATGAAGCATTGTTTTGTCCACTCAAAGTGCCACAACAACATTGGCTTGATTTGGTTGCATAAATATGTATAAACAATCTATAATCACAATGCCCCATAAAGGCTTATGCTTCTTTTGCATTGCATGGTCTTGGGAGCTTTACAATTACCTTCATCTTATCTTCATTATTAGATATGCCATTCCTTGATATTATGTTTCGGAGGACCTTCCCTTGGAAGACCATGAATATGAAACTTTTGTGGGTTTAAACAAAGTATGTGCAAGTGAGACTTGTCAAAGATTCTTCATAGTTTTCGTATGTGATCACTACAAGTAGTATTAGTATGCACATAACTCATCTAAATACACCTCCAAGAATTTTGGAAGGAACTCCTTGAGGACATTGGTAACTCCAAATAGCATTTCTCTGAAATCATAGATGCCCCATTTGTTAGCAAAGTTTTTTAATGTTGATCCTTTAATCCCACTAGCACTGGGTTATAACCTGAGAACCCACCTAGAAAGCTATATAGTTCCTCTCTCGCTACTCTTACAGAGAAAAGACACACAGAAAAGCGAGCCCCAAAAAAATTTTGAAATTGTAAGCACAAATTTTCTTCTTCAAGTTTCTATGAAATACCTCATGGATCCATATAAATTCACTAGAGGAGTCCTCTAGATCCGTAAATTCTGATAGTTGTAACATAATCCTTGTAACATGGTAGGATTGTAATATTTTCCAATAAAAGTCCTGGTCTCTTGTGTGAAAGGATCATTATTAGGGCACATGTATATAAGTCACTTGATAACTCTTTCTAAGAATGTTTTGCCATTGTGAGAAACCAAGCTGAATTTTCAAATTTGCCTTTTCCTTATTGAGTATCTTCTTCTCCAAGAGCTTGTGTGTGTGTTTCACGCTTGAAATGTGTGTTCAACCCTGTTGTCTAACCTATACCCTCTTATTCTCATTATTGTAATGCATGTGTGAAGCTTGGTGAGCTCCGGAGTGGAAATAGTGTTTCCCTCCATTCTCTATTTTGCTAATAACTTGAAGTTTGTTTGTTAGATTCGATTGAAAATACCACCATTAGATGCATCTTGTGGAGACTTCAAAAGAAACCTGCTATTGAATATATTCAAAGCTCTAAGCTAAGAGAAAAGTCTGAATTTGTGCTTACTATTATTGCAAATATCAGATGTGCATTTTCAGAGGATTACTGAGTAGCAGAGGTAGTTGAAATGAGTTACATGAACTCTAGCATTGTCACTTCACTAACCATCATGTGTGCATGTCCTCATACACTAGATATGTCTAATTTCACAGGTTGATACTTAAACATGTATTAATCGACCACTATATGCACTTGTGGGGCGATTGAGGTATAGTCTTAGTTGACAAAAGTCTCTAACGTTCTACAACTTAGGTGCACACATTTTTGGCACTGTTGTCAAGGAACTAGTCCAGTCAAGGTGCCTACGTGATGGTGATGGATATGGAGTGAAGGAGTCATGTGAGTAGAGGTAATCTCAGATAGTGCCAAGTCACAAAACACTTTTGCACTTGTTACTTCACACTCTAGGGGTGTGTGTAATGAGTTGGTAGAGATAGGAGTGAGGGAGTGAGTAAGGGTTAGGGAAGAGAGAAACATAGTATTAGGGTAGGTAAGCTACACTTTTCCCTTGCCACCTTTTGAAGAGCCACTCTTCTCTTGTGCCTTCTCGATGCGACAGCCTTGGATTCCATTTCCTTTTCTCTTGCACTCGAAACACTCTCCCTTGAACTTCTTTTTGTCCTTCTTCTTTTTGTCTACCTATTTTGAAGAGTCTGCATTGCCTCCTTTTGCATTTGCTGTGAATGCAGCATTTCCTTTGCTGCCACCACTCCTTGCCTTGAACCAGAGCTCCTCCTCCATGAGTATGGCACTAAATTCTTCAAAAGTTAGTGGTTGAGGTCTGATTTGAGATTAAGTGCAGTTACCAAACCATCAAACTTAGGTGCACAAATTCGAAGACAACGCCAAGCTAACTCCTCACTTGACTTTTGAACACCTACTCCTACCATTTGATTTTGTAGATTCTTTATGCGAGTGATAAGCACCTATGTAGTCTCCCCATCAGCAAACCTTTCTGCTAACCTTTCTGCTGCTAGCTGATTCTCCAAGTTTTGAATCCATGTTTGATTACGAGTTTCATATTGATTTCTCAATATGTTCCATGCTTCATATGCCTTGGTAGTATGCTAAATGAGAGCCAGAACACTATCAAAAGTACTTGTAGCTAGAGCACAGAGTGCATCTACATTTCTATGTTTCCAAGCCTGTAGAATAGCACCAGGAGGAATCATTCGACCATGATTATTTGGATCAGGTATTTCTTGGGGCTCATGATCAGTCCCAAGAACAGTCTCCAAACGCTCATGTGAATCAAGGATAGAAGTGATCTTAAACTTCCACAAGGTGTAATTTGTACCAACAAGTTTACCTTCTATGAAGGCAGGTGGTCGTATCCGCAACGTTGGGATGAGAGGCATCATTGCTGCTCCTGCTTGTGTGCCACCTACTCCTATGAACCACCTTGATTCCTAGTCCTAGATGATGACACACCACTTGACATCTTCTTTCTTTAATCATTGAGACCTCGGCAACCTTTGCATTTCTACTTCTGCACCACTCAGAAACTCCTTAGCTCTGATACCATGTAAGAAAATAACAGCACAATGGAATAGACTAGTAGACAGAGTTGAGCAAAAAATAGAGACAAAGATAGATGCAGATTGAGAGATAGAGAACTCAAATTCTCAGATTGTCGAGTGTAACACAATTACAATGATGGTGTTGTCCACCCCTGTGCTCCCAATGTGCAGCTTAGATGGCGATCTAGACAAACTCTAGATGAAGGGCTTACTAGTGCACAATGCTATGTAAAGCTCAACCTGGGTCATGCTTATATAGCTTTTACAAGGCATTTTGGTATATATAAACGTAGTTGAGAGATACAAAATAGTCGGTAAAATATACAATCCGAAAATATCTCCATGACCAAAAGTCCTACCATCTTAGCCCTATTGGACCCTGGGGGGATAGGCCCCCAGACCCCACAAAAGGGGACAAGCCCCCTTCTGCACTCCCCCCATTAAGGTTCAAAGGGGAAACTGCGTGATGCCACAGGGCCTTTATTTTCACCTTAAATGGAAACCCAAGGGCTTGGAAGTTTATGCCCTACCTAACCTAATGGATAGGCTCACAAAGATCATCTATAACCATCAATGGTCACACATAGACTTCATCTAACTTGGAAGTTAGGGTTCCACTAATGTCTCGACTCTCATAATGGGGGCCTTACAACTTAGAGCACCATGGATCATTTGTGGTCACATGAGGGTGGAGTATTGAGCATATCAAACAGTGTCACATTGAGCAAAAGTACACCAACCACAACATTAAAAACTACCCATTTAACAGGCACCCAATTCCAATGGTACAACCACAATATAGACCATATGAATATCCTCATAGGGAACAAGGTATAGAAGCTCCTAGGTATAACTCTTACCCAAGACCATAGGGAGCAACTAGACCATATGAACATGGAGGATATGGTCAACCACAACCTGTTCTAGGACAACAACCACCCCATCCACAAAATCTGATACCAAAAAAATATAGCCAACTAGAGGAAAACCTGGAAAGAGCCGTAGTACGAGCAACACCATTGACCAACTAATAAACTATTAATCAAGATTTCGATCAAAACCAAAGAGAGTATTACTCGTATGATGCAAGCCTAATGGAATACATCCAGACTTATGATCCGCAATACTATGATTACGAGGGGTATGAGAATTCTTATGGACCCGAGTACGCTAACCTCATGTGCATAGTGCCTAACATTCCAACACCAATTAGATCACCCACTAGACCACCTGCCCGAAGACGACCATGTTGTAGGTGTGGAGGAGATCACTTTATAAGGGAATGCACTATGCGATTCAAGCCACCATCCGTAGGGTATGGTAAGGCTATTTTAATGATTGTGGCAAGGAACATCTGTTTAGGGATTGCCCTAAACAAGGTTGCTACCACTACCTAGATCAATGTGATAAAAGTGATCGAGTCATCTAGAAGTGATAAAGAATACATAGTGCCATTGAAGGCTATTACTTGAGCCCAAGCCAAAGGAAATGCAGAAAAAGAAACATTATCTGAGCTTGAGATGGATAAAATGTTAGAACCAAAAGTTTAGGTAGTCAAGGATTCAGAAGACTTAGAGGAAACTAACAAAACAAGGAAGACTCAAAGATGGAAGTCTAGAAGAGAAAATCTCAAAGAGTAAATGGATGAAGAAAAAAACTGAAGAGGAAGAGAAAACTTTAGTTGAAGGGAAGAAGCATAAAAAATGAGAGACACAAATGAGCTCGATCTTAGACACTAGGGCGGGTGAGGCATAGCCACCAAGGAGATTTGGGAAAAATGGGGAAAGTGAGCCCTACGACCCACATGAATGAAACTCTAGCTACCTGATGGTCATGTTGAAATACCACTAGTAATTTTAGAAAAGGTTATGTTGACCACATGCAAAGTGGAATTTGAACATACTTTAGCCATATGCCACTTCAAAAAAGCTAGCAATTACGAAATGATTTTGAGACAACCATTCATGAGACAACTTAAGAGTTGTGCAAGATTGGCGAAGAGATGCATTATACTTACAACACCAAGGTACAACCACCAAGATACACTTACACACCTTTGCCCATAGAGATGTACCCCCATTACAATGGAACTCATTCCATAAGGAGGAAGATGACCTATCAATTCATAGCACAGGATCTAGTGATCAATCATTAATGAAGGAAGATGTCCAGTTATGGAAGTGTTAGGAAGCGAAAAGAGAGGAAATGAAAGTACAATTATGGCCAATAGGCCACCAAAATTACAGACCTATAGATAACCCAGCATACATGCCTCAAATAGTTCCTAATGAAGCATTCAAACCATACGGATGGATGGAAATATTAGCCACCCTAGATGTGTGTGTAAATGAGGAACTGCTCACCATGAATGAGTGTGTAGATGAAGAAGGTTATGATGTAAATCTTTACATGATAATCCCCCAAGAAATGGAAGACGATGAATTATTGGAAAAGGAATGGAGAGAGGATTATGAGAGTATTGAAATGGAGCCAGAATTCTATTTAGAGGAACATTACTTAAAAGAAATTAAGCATGATAGAGGTGTAGAGGTACTATGAGTGTTCATCGTAGAAAATTCCCACAAGAAACAAGATGATGAGGAATTTCAAGGATGAACAGACCAACCACCACATCTTTTTGAGGTTCTAGAACATTTCAAGTGATATGATAGAAGAACAGAAAATAGCAACTCAAAATCCAAAAAGAGAATCCTAGGAAGGAGAAGCATATGATAATAAGGAACGAACCAAAAAGTAACTACGAAAGAGGAAGAGGAGAGATGTACCTACATAGGGAATGATGTATTATTAGTAGAGGAGGAAGAGTTGATAGAATTAATCAAAGAATATAGAGATGTATTTGCATGGATCTACAAAGACCTCAAGAGAGTAGAGCATTCTATCTGCTCCCATGGAATCCCAATGACACCTGAGACAAAACCCTCGAAACAATGACCCTACACATATAATGACATATATTTTGCAAAAATTAAGGAGGAAATTGACAAATTGTGAGCTATAGGGTTCATTTACGAGATTGAACATACACAATGGGTATCTCCCTTGGTGGTAGTGCCCAAAAAGAATGGAAAACTTAGGGTATACATCAATTCAAAAAAGGTTACTGCAACTATGATCTGTGATAGTTATCCATTACCCATAACTGACCACCTCTTTGAAAGAGTAGCAAGCAAGGAGGTCTACAGCTTTCTTGATGGATTCTCATGTTATAACCAAGTAGCCATTACTACGGAGGATCAATATAAAATAGCATTCACTATTGAATGGGGAGTATATGCTTTTTGCGTGATGCCATTTGGGCTCACAAATGCTCTTGCAACTTTTCAAAGATTGATGTGTCATGTGCTCAAAGAGTATCTAAGAAAAAGCATGGAAGTTTATGTAGATGACTTATGCACATATTCGTATAAGAGGATTGAACACATTTCCAAGCTATGGAAGATATTCAAGAAATGAAACAATATAGAGTGTGCATGAATCCAAAAAGCTGTTTCTTTATGGTAGGCAAGGAAAAATTTTGGGACATATTATATCCAAGAAAGGTATCTCCATTGATGAGGACAAAGTAAAGGTCATCCTGGACTTGCCTAGAGGTAAAAATGCAAAGGAAGTACAAGATTTTATGGGCACACTTAGGTACACACATATGAATGAATTATATAATTAAAGTATTAAAACACATATACACATACACACACACATGCACATACCTACATATACACATATACATGCACATACACACATATACACATAGAGTTACACATATACATGCACATACATATACACACACATACACATGCACATGCACATACTCATACACACATGTACACTTACACATGCACATGCACATACATACATATACACACATATACACATGCACATACATACATATAAACACACATACATATACACTTAGGTACATACATATAAACACACATATACACATGCACATACATACATATAAACACACATACATATATAATTAAAGTATTAAAACACATGCTTAATATAAACAATAATAACAATCAATAGAACAAAACTCTTCATTACTTAATACCATACACATAATTCAAAACATAACTGAAATGAAAAATATATAGATAAAAAATATATATACATATCAATGTAAATACATATAATCCAATGTCATAATCAACTAAAATCCTCATCAACATCATCATCATCATCAACAGTATCATGATCATCCTGATCATCCTCATCCTCATCGTCATATTGATCACCCTGTGACGATCGAGATCGTCCCTCCTGTGTTTGTCTCTCCACCTCATCCATATTTGTCTCTCCATAATACTCCTATATTACATATAACAAACATAAATAAATAAAACAATTAAACCATTCATAAAAATAAAAAAATAACTATATAAAATTTAATAATACTCACAAAGGCATCAAGATGATCTCGCATATACTCGCTCAAACGCCAATATCCAAATTGTGTAGCATACTTGATCTCATGTTTCGTAGGATATCGGCCATAATCCTTACGCTACATTGAAACAAATAAAAAAGATTAGTTGCTTGCATTTTAACTAAAATAAAAAATATAATCACAATAACACATATACTTACAAATGTAGCTACAAAGCCATTATGGCCCATTTGGCCTAGTTGCGATGTGTGGCCCGATTCCACTCTCTTATTTGCAACAGCCTGTTTATTTAAGAAAAAAATACATAAATTAAATGTAAAGAATTACTAAAATATATAAAAATTATAAATATAAACTATTACTTTGTGTACTTTCTGCTGAGGAAATGACTCTTGAAGACGTAGCTGTCTACGAAAAAACCGCCACATCTTAGGTGGTATGTTAGGTTGCCTCTTATTTTTTTCCACCATACAATATCTCCTGTTTAATCTCAAACAGAAAAGAAAATCAGAATACATACACATATATACACACACATACATATACACATACCCACCTACACATATACATGCAAACATATACGCATACATATATGTATACATATACACATATACATACATATAACATAAACCATATACATATCCACATATATACGTACACACACATGCATGCATATACACTCCTTCATACAAAATACATGCATTTATCCCACAATAATGTGTAGTTGTGTATATGTGAATATGTGTGTATGTGTGTATGTGTAAATGTGTATATGTGAATATGTGTGTGTGTGTGTAAATATGAATATGTGAATTTTTTGTGTATGTAGATAATCAGATTATTAATATCAAATACTATTATTTGTAGATTTTGATCAATCAGATGGAACTCCACACCCGTCTCCTGATCGTGTAACGACTATATACTGTAAGTATATCAAACATTTAATTTTAAATATATTTGATGGATACATCACTTATATTTTTTTTTGTTTCTTATTATGTGCAGATTCTGATTAATCAGAGGGTACTCCACCACCTCCTATGCATGCAACGACTTCACATGTGTCCTCCGAGAGAAATTGTGATGAATTTTACTATCAAGAGCATATTATATGTTGGTGTAACTCTTGTTATGGCACGTATCGAAGACCACGATTGGAATGTATTGAACATGAGGTAGAGTATGGTACTTTTGAGCGTGCACCATCACCTGGTCAACGTGATAATGCTTGCGTATGTATTTTCTATATATATTAATGTCATTATTTTATTTAAAAAAAATATACAAAATGTTGATATCCAAGAATACTTGCTTGCTGATGATGATAATTTTTCTCATAATGTTAATATGCCTCGTACACGTCATGGACTTGCTGTTCATCAATTACAAGCAGAGGTTTCTAGAAATCCTCTACCTCCTGGTTTAGAGACTAAAACGGCTGGAGATTATCCATTGCCAGCTTGTGATCGTTCTTTAGTACAATCATATGATAGAAGAAGATATGGAGATGGAATAGAGGACCACTTCCTTTAGATGGAGAGGTTTTCAACTTTTGGGGTGATCGATATATGATTGCTCCATCCACTATTACTAATGTTGGTCGTGGTCTCTTTATTGTAGAGGATTTGTATGTGCCTCTGAACTCTAAAGTCACTCTTATGTCATCTTGTGGTCCTATATATGGACGGGGAGATTGTCATCGACTTTCACATTATGTGCAAAGCATGAGTACGTATGGAATATGCTTGAACGCAACATCCCTTACTAATAGAAGGATTTTACAAGGAGATGATGGAAGACCTTACACACATGGAAATATAGCAGGTTTAATAAATAGTAGTCGAGGGCTACATAATAGTTCAAGGACTAATTGCATATTTGAGGAGCGTGAAAATAGTCATGAATCATCTTACATGAGTAGAGATGTATCAAGATACATAGTTGTCAATGCTATTACTACATTACATGTCAGTGATGAACTATTAGTGAATTATGGATGGCGTACAACTCCAAGAGCACCTTTTAGCTAGAGAGAATACAAATTTTCTATCCATATTGAATAAGTTATATACTTAATTTTATATTTAAAGTTTACTTTTTATTCATTTATGAAATACTAATGAATTTTATTTATATGTGTAGATTCCAATGTATAATGTTGATGATATTCCTCCACAGCATTCACAATTGCCAGTAAGACCTCATTTATCAAAAGCTTCTATGAGGAGGCTACACAAAACTAATCCTTTGGAATATGCAAGGTTGAAAGATCTATATTCAAAAGACGATAAAGTACAAGATTTGTGTGACAATGATGAAGATGATGGCATGGCAGATTTTATAGAGGATTGGTATCAAAATGAGAGTGAGAGCATTGATATTTCTAAAAATGAGAAATATCTTCGAGAGGAATGTCTAAAGCATGTAGATGAAGGAAGTCGTTTGACATGACTAAGTGCGAGCTTACTTATTCTCAATCTTCAAAATCGTTTTGGATGGAGTAATGTATCTTTTTTGACACTATATATATATATATATATATATATATATATATATATATATATATATATATATATATATATATATATATATATATGCATATATAAACGTACACATAATATACATGAATGCATACACACATATAAACATACACACACATATACACACATTTTGAAGGATGGAAAAATAATTTTAAAGGATGGGCAAATAAAAAGTGTCCATTCAATGTAGGTTTTTATTCTTTCTTTAGATAAGGTAAGGACAAGAACTTGAATTGAATGGACACTTTTTGTTCGCACATCTTTTAAAACCATTAATGCATCTTTCAAAATATTTGAAAAAAATTTGATTGTTTGGATGGCAGGATAGGATTGTTTGTTTTGGAAGATATGAAGTATGTACCTTCATTGAATGATTTGTCGATTCTATCATATGTTCAGTTTGAAAGTGTGAGAAGCAGATTTATAATTGCTATTCAAAGAATTTGGCATTTATAGGCCATACAATGGTGACCTAGACGAATCGCATGCATAGACGTTACTCAAGATAGATCAACTTGATTATAATGGACTAGTGCTAGTAGGATTCCTGCGGTATGCAGTAAACTTCTTGCATGTCAATGATGAGCATCTGAACTTTAGGATACAAAGTGGAAATCATGGTGGCTTGAGAGGATCACTTTTATACAGCTTTTTCAAAGAACTTCAGTGTCATAAACCTGAAGTTCTTTGAACAAGCTGTTTAAAAGTGATCGTCTCAAGCCACCATTATTTCCACTTTGTATCCTAAAGTTCAGATGCTCATCATTGACAATATGCAAGTGGTTTACTGCATACCCCAGGAATCCTGCTAGCACTAGTCCATTATAATCAGGTTGCTCTATCTTGAGTAACCTCTGTGCATGCGATTCATTCAGATCATCATCGTATGGCATATAAATAGTGCCAAATTCTTTGAAGAGCAATTGTAAACCCACTTCTCACACTTTCAAACTCAACATATGATAGAATCGACAAATCATTCAATGAAGGTACATACTTCATATCCTCCAAAACAAACAATCGTATCATGCCATCCAAAACAATAAAATTTTTCACGAATATTTTGAAAGATGCACATAAGCATACACATATATAAAATTATATACATTTATATATGTATATGTATTTATTTACTTTTTTTAATATATCTTTTTTTTATGAACTTACAGGTTATTATTTGAAAAGCTTTTACCAAGTCAGAATATTCTTCCTACCTCACATGATGAAATGAAGAAGATAATCAACAATCTTGGTATAGATTGTCAATGTATACATGCATGTCCTAACGATTGTATTTTATATAGAGATGAATATGCAGACTCTTTGACATGTCCCAAATGTCAATCTCCTCGATATAAGGGCGAAGAAGGTAAAATCCCAAAAAAGGTATCGAGACATTTTCCATTGGCTCCACAGATTAGACATATGTTTCAAAGCCCTGAATTATCAAAGCTTTTGACTTGGGGACATGATCACAAAAGTGCTAATGGAATAATCAGAATTCCTCATGATAGTGTTGCTTTTGAGCCTATTGATTCTACATGGCCTGAATTTGCATAGAATCCATAGAATCTAAAGTTAGGAGTTGCATTAGATGGGGTTAATCCATTCTCCATGAAATCCAGTAAATGGTCAACATGGCCAGTGGTAGTCATAAGCTACAATCTTCTGCCATATCTTAGCATTAAAAAGGAACATTTAATGCTTTCACTTTTAATCCCAGGCAAAAGACAAATTAAAGATATGAATATATATCTTGCTCCTCTCATTGACGATCTCCAAGAGTTATGGAGAGGTATTAATGTCATTGATGTATCGAAAAGCATCAATGAAAGACATATTACGGTTCGTGGTATTGTGGCTTGGACTATTCACGATTTTCCAAGATATGGTGTTTGTTCAGGTATTGATGTAATTTTTTTATTCAATATGCATGTAAATAAATATGATTTAATCTAATTATATTTTTATCATTTTCATGATGCAGGAATATCTACTAAGGGTTATAAAGCTTGTCCATATTGTGGTAATTGGTTGAGATCAATCTATAGTAGGAATCTCAACAAAAATATTTATCTTCCACATCGATGATTCTTGCCTAATGATCATCCATTAAGATCTAAAAGAGAAACAATACATTTTAATGGAAAGCTTGAAAGAGGTCAGTGTCCAAAACCTATGACGCCTATGGATTGGTATAAAAAAAGGACAGATGGACCTCTGATAGATCCAGAATCGGAAATCTTCAGTGATGATTCAAATAATGAGTACGTGAGGAGAGGTAAAGGAAAATTGGCACTCACAAAGAACATATCAATATGGTATTCTTTGGAGTATTGGAAAGAGTTAAAAGTATGTCATCTTCTTGATCCTATGCATATATTCAAAAATATTGGTTATTCACTATGACAGCATCTTCTTGGACTAAAAGATACCTTAGCATCAAGGAATGATTTGAAAGATAAAAAATCCAAACCAAAGTTATGGCCAGTTTTTTTATAGACATCGACAAGAAACGACTTATGCACCTACTCATTAGGTACTTACAACAAAAGAGATACAGACTATCAACAATAGAATTCAATTGATTAAGACTCCTACAAAATATGGAACATCTTTTAAAAACATGTTTACTATGGATGATAAGAGCGTATTTGGGTTAAAAACCCATGACTGGCATAACTTTTTGAAACATATTTTTCCTTTGGTTATCGATGGATGTACAACAAAAGGAGTACGAGATGTGATCTATTGTCTTGGATCACTTATAAGGTAATTATGATACTTTTATATTTAATATGTATGAATATTGGATATCTTTTATTTTTTTATTAACTTCTTTATAATTGTTTTTATGATATGTATAGGTGGATTACATCCAAAGAGATTGAAAAAAGCTGGATCCCACAAAAAAATGTGAATGCAAAGAGCTACTATGTTTGATGGAGGAAGAACTTGCTACTTCATTTTTTGATATTCAGGTTCATTTATTAGTCCATCTTGTATATGAAATAGAGATTGCAGGTGTTGTCAACACTCGATGGATGTTTTGGGTCGAGTGATTTATGGGAATATTAAAAGGTAATGTGCAACAAAGAGAGAAACCAGAAGGATCCATGGCAAAGGGTTGGATGATTGAAGAGTGCATGTATTACGTTAGTGAGTACCTTATAAGAGTTCATGAAGAAGCTCCACGTGCATGGACCAACGAGTCTTCTTCAAAAATAACAGATGAGGTATTATCAGGTAACAGAGTTCCATTCTTATTTACATTTCAAGAAAAAAATGATGTTTCTACTTTTATAGCATATAATAGCGAATGCATGCAAGCATTCCTTAGTGAGTACGAGGAACTTTAAAATCTCCAAAGTAAAAGGCGAAAAAACAAAAGATATAGACATAATCTCGATAATAATGAGATTACATATATATCTTCTTTCACAGATTGACTATGTAGTCGTTTGCAACGCGCCAACGCAAATAATGAAGAAATCTCTGATGAGCAAAGAGAGTTAATGATAGGTTGTGAATGAAAGGTAATTCTATTAAAATAATATTTTATTTTTTTCATATATGTATATTAGTTTCTATTTACTAATTGAATTTATTATGCAGGCTCGAATGTTCACTAATATGTGGGCTTTTGGACAGCATATTAGAATCAAAGCCATTGATTCTTTACATAAAACAGAGGATTCTAGTATTGTTGCTTCTTTCAAGCAACTATCACATGCTAGCTCAAAAGACACAAACCTTATAGATAGCAAACTTGGTTACGTAGGAACTATTGTTGGTATCTACGAAATTGCATTTCGTACATTCAAATAGGTAGAGAAAATTTTATATTTTTTATGATAGAGTTAGTTATTTTTTTAAGCACCTAATAATTGTTATATATTTTGATAGGTCATTTTGAAGGATGACTGGTTTCGAACCGAGTATAAAGGTAGTAATTCCACATTAAGAAAGGAATAATCTAGGTTTTGGGCAATTGACTCTCCAAGGTAATGCGATCTACTAAAGAACCATATATTCTTGCTAGGCATATTGAACAAGCATTTTTTTATAAAAACCCAGATGCTCATCCTTGGTGGCAAGTCATTCATGTGCAACCTAGAGGTAGGTCATTGTTTGAACAGTTTATTGTTAGAGAGATCAAAGAAAGTCCTCTTGATGATTCAGCATCAGATACCGATACATCAACATCTGAAAGAGAAATTAGAATCATTATACGTGATAGTGATACTAATCTTTTTGATGAAGAGGACAATTCTCTACATGCTGATTCTACTGATGAGGAAGAGGAATTACCAGAAATAGATATTAATCCATCAATAGATGATTTGATTCATGAGAACATAGATTTAACAATAGAAGAAATAAATGAAATCAATAAGGATAAGGAAGATGATACTATATTGATGTCTTACCAAAATGATGGCAATAATGAAAACATATGAGCAGATAAGATAGTAAATTCTACTCTAATTATGAATCAATAACTTGAAGCTTCTGAATGGATATCAGATAATAGACTTTTCTATTAACTTGAATAACGATGAATCCTACTAGAGAGATGAATTCATGTTCTTTTAAGTTAGAACATGAAGCTCGGGGGTATGCCTAATTATTTTATATATAGCTTGATCTTCGAGGAGCAAATTTTTATCATGTATGTATGCAATGTGTGTGTATTCATGTGTATTATATGTATACATATGTTAGTATGCATATATATGTATTTCATGTATATGTATGTGTTTGCATGTGTGTGATATATGTATACATGTGTTAGTATGCATATGTGTATATATGCATATGCATTTATGTAAAATATTCATGTATTCATGTAATATATGCAAGTGTTTATAATTGTGTACATGTATATATGTATATGTGTCTATGTGTAAATATGTACATGTAAATATGTATGCATGTATATATATGTTTATGTGTTTATGTAGGCATGTATATGTGATGCGTACATGTATATATGTATATATGTCTGTGTAAATGTGTACATGTAAATATGTATGCACATATATATATATATATATGTGTGTGTGTGTGTGCATTTAGGCATGTATGTGTGATGCATAATATATCTACTCCATTTTATATTTATGTATGTGTATATACATGATGTGTATATATCTTTATACATATTATGATCCTTGTTGATTCAAGTAGCTATATATAGAGGCATAAGGTTGGGAGGAGAGACATCTCTCTAGTAGGACATCAGAGGAATAGATGCAATGTGTACATATACTTCAAACATATGGCTAAAAGGTTGAATTAGAGTTTCTAAATTAGGGGTTTTAAAACCCTAATATTGAAATTAGTGTTTATAATTTAGGATTTTTGAAATAGGATTTATTTATTTATGCATATGCATGTGTTGTGTATGTATGTGTATGTATATGTGCATATGCATGTGTTGTGTGTTGTATATATATGCATGTGTATATGTATATATGCATGTAAATATGATTATATGAGTCTATGTGTGTGTACATATGATTATGCATGTGTATGTGTATGTGAGTATGTGTACGTGTATGTGAGTATGTGTATGTGTCTATGTGTATTCATTATATGTGTGT